>JAVIAB010000106.1:44844808-45403530 GCA_032433765.1 Megaustenia siamemsis | reverse complement strand
GAACATATAACATACTATATACAAATTTATAGATAACTGAACATGGAACTAGAATAAAAGATGCTACATGACATGTAAAGAAAAAAAAACAGAGATAAATGACCAAAAAATTAAAATGTAAAATTGAGACAATAATTGCCAACTTACGCATCATAAATATCGGGTCAAAGTAATCCAGTATGAATTATTTTGTGAAATAAACAATTAGCAATATGTCTTCAAGCTGCCTTGTAAGTCTTATTGTTGTAGCGTAAAAATAACTTATCTTTTGTCATCAACAATGACAATGTATTGATATCCTCTTACACATCCAACATGAGACTTTATTTTTCTTCTAAATCAAGACTGAATTCACTGAAATAACATGCTCCCTTTGTTACTTAGATATCATTAATTTTAAATATTAAAAAATAAGTTCAATTACTGGCTTTTTCAGCTATCATCAATTGAATTCTAGCACTACAATCAATACTAATCAATGCCATTTCAATCAGCTGATTTTTGTCAGAGATATACACAATACTAATCCAAATAGAAAATCACACTCTCATACACGATTTCTTTGTAAACACCATGTGTAGAAGGAGAAAGGAACTCTCCAAGTAAAGAATGTCTATTAGAAACTATATAAATGTAAGGTAGGAATAATATAAGGATATGAATTAAAATGAGAATGGCGCAGGGTGACACAGACTGCATTGATATGAACAAAATGAGTGTGATTTATGAAATGTAAGAAAAGGATAAGGAACTAATCATCTTTTTAACAAAAAGAATCAACAAATATTTCTAATTTAGACCATAAAATGAGAGAACTGGGCTCCCAATATTTTGAAGGAACATGCCTATTATTTATATCTATAATGTTTAGAAATCTTAGCCCAAAACTATAAATATTTAGGATAGCAAAGATGGCTTCTGAGCATTGCACATCCATATTGTAAAACAGTGTGTTTACTAATCAGTAAACCAGTAAAGAACTTTGTGTGTAATACAAAATATAGCACAGATCTTGTGTAAATACAAAATATAGCACACATCTTGTGTAAATACAAAATGCACTTTGTGTAGATTTCATTGGACTGTATTGAGTTTGTCAAATTATATGAGATTTTCTACTTTATAGTGTGCCTACAACATATATGTATTCCACTATTAAATTGAACATTCTGAATGTGATATACAATCACAAAAAGACGTAAATGAATATCACATCACATCATCTTGCTTGACTTAGAACTTGGTTCCAAGACAGCTACTCAGTAGTATTCTTTATCCTGTGCAAATGTCCAGCTTCTGCAGCAGTCAATCCCAGCTTATCTATGATATCTTGCACCCAAGATCTTCTAGGTCTTCCTCTCCTTCATTTACCTGGAATTATGCCCTACATAATTACATTCTCTATGCCATTTTGTCATGTTACATATCCAAAAAATTTGATTTTTCTCAGTATGTTCTTTATCAACCAATTTCTCTGGAATTTTAAGTTCTTGTAGAATTGACATATTTGTCCTTTTCTCCATCCATGTATTCTGATTGTTCTTCTAAAACACTTAATTTCAAAGGCACTGTATTTTCAGGGATTAAGGCAAAGAAATGCAAATGAATGCATAAAATGTGAAGCTGCAGTAAAGCTAAATGTGAGGGAGAATTGAAAAAAGATATAGAAAAAATAGTATAGTAAAAGCTTTATGTAATTGACAGATGACACAAATTTGAACGATGTTTCGGCTCAATAGACCTTCACTAGGAACAAACAAAACAACACACACACACTGATATGTAAGAAACAAAACTAATCCTACATAGATAACTAGTAATGAAACATCTAAACAAATAATCAAAATGGTTTAAGAAAAGAAAAAATTCTTCCCTGTGTGTGGACCGTGGCTGGAACGAGAAAGAGAGAGAATCCGCGTGGTGGTACGCTGTAATACTGATGTCAAATGGCCAAACAGTGTAAGGGTTGTAAAAAATATGTGAGTGGGGGAACACTGTCTAGGTTACCAGACTACAAAGACACTGACAATGTCAAAAGTATCTAAGAGGCGACACATACATGTATACACTCACACAAAAGAGTGCATATATATATATCTACAAACATAACTACACATACATATTGTTGTTGTTGTATTCACCAGCTTTCACTCTGACGAAGTCCCTAGAGACTAGGAAAAAAAATTTGCGTGTTAATCCATTTTTCCCTGGCAGCCGTGTGCACAGGGGTCCCTTGCCGCACAGGCAGATAACTCAGACTTCGGTGGTACTCATGTTTTTTTCCATCGATGAGTAACTGACGTTTCAAGCGGGTCTCGCGCTGAGACCAGGGTGATTGCTGCAGAGAGAAATCATAAATAAAAAAACTGGTGTAGCCGAGATTTGAACCTACAACCTCTCTGTCCCGAGGCCGGCGTCTTGCCTCGAGACCAACAAGTCCCCCATGGTTGGGAATATGAGGATATATGAGATATATATATACATGTTAATACAAGAATACCTGTTACCCATACATATGAGCACATGCATGCATATGCAAATCAATAGGGACCTAAATACCAGTTTCGTTATCAGAATCACTACCTCGATTCCTCTGAGGCAATGATAGTGCTGGAATAGAAGGCATCCACCAGCTAAACCTAAGCCAGATCATCTTGCCTTTATAGCATAACTTTTACTAAATTTGCGACCCATTATCACAACAACAACAAAATTATTGTCCAAGTCTAAATACTATGAATACTCTATTTCTAAATCACTCAATAACAAGGTTTCGAACATAGATCTAGCTTGTTCTACACTATTCATTTTGGTCGACTGCAAGAAGTACCAGCAGTGGGCGTGGCCATTATGCGACAGAAATTTGAAAAAAAAAAAAATGAATATAATTAAACAATTTTCTAATGTTCAAACTCTGAAAGCATGCGGTTTAACAGGAAGTGAGAACTCTCCTACATTCGGAAATCAAGTATTGGGTGAAATAAAAACAAAAATCAGTTAAAATGAAACAAATATTAAGCTACACTCGTCAGAGCCGAATTTTTGGGTAATGGTTAGAAATAAACTTTTTATAGAACTGATGTTAATAGTCCTGAAAGAGTTAAACCAAAAAATTATAAGCTCACCTTAAAAGTCGTGAGTGTTGTATCCAGACTTACAATAAAGTTCTGAACCCAAGGATCATTTGCTTCATAATTAAAGAACTCCTCCTGTGAAAGTTACAAAAGTAAAATAAAAGTCCCAATGAGTATACTCTCTCTCTCTTTCTCTCTCTCTATATATATATATATATATATATAATATATATATAGATAACCATATATATATATATATATGGCTAGAGGCAGAGCTTCTAGAAATTATAAATATATATATATATATACAACAACATTAGAATTGCTCCAGGCACAAACATCTAAAAAATTGCTCCCTTAAAGATGCTAACAGTGAGTCTAGTAGTGACAAAACTAAACAGCTGGAAAGATTGGTCGAACATTACTCAAGTCTATATTCTGTAGACAGACCAGCAAGCCCACTCCTAGACAAGCTAGCCCCAATATACTCAGTGCTGACTGAAATGGACAATGAACCAACTGAGAAAGAACTTCATGATGTCATCCGCTACCTCTCAAGTGGAAAAGCTCCTGGTAATGACAACATCTCAGCCAAAATACTCAAGGAAAACCTTGAAACACTCATGCCAACCTCTACAAACTCCTTGTCCAATGCTAGTGAAGTGGTGATATACCCAAGAAAGATGCCAAGATTGTAACGTTTATATAAAAATAAGGGAGACAAGGGTGACTGCAACAATTATAGGGGTATATCCCTCCTGAGTATAACTGGAAAGGCATTTGCAAGAGTTGTTAAGCACCTACATCAATTGGCGGAACGTATCCTTCCTGAGTCCCAGTGTGGGTTTAGAGCTGGACGGTCAACCACGGATATGATTTTTACTCTCCGCCAGTAGCAAGAAAAATGCAAGGAACAGAGGACCATATTTTTTAGCCTTTGTTGATCTCACAAAGGTGTTTGACACAGTGAGCAGAGCAGGTCTATACAAGGTGTTGGAAAATGTTGGCTGCCCTCCTACATTACTTAAGCTGATCTAGTCATTTCACATTATGTCTGCCATCATCCATTTCGACGGTTCTTCATCTAGAAGACTGTGGTGCTCCAACAAGGTGTAGCCAGCCCCGCAGCTATATCACTAAATAACATACCCCTTGAACCTGTGAGAAAGTTCACCTATCTCAGTTCTATGGTCACAACCAATGTCTCCCTTGAAAAGAAATAAATTCCTGAATCGAAAGGCAGCTTCCACATTTGGCAAACTTAAAGATAGAGCATGGGCCAACACCAATTTAACACTCAGGACTAAGATTCAAATTTACCAAAGTTGTGTGCTTAGTACACTTCTATACAGATCAGAAACTTGGACTACCTATGCAGGACAGGAGAAAAGGTTAAACAGCTTCATGTACGCTGCCTTCGCAAGATTATGAACATCAAATAGCAGGATAACGTAACAAACTCTAATGTTTTACACCGAGCCAACTCTGACCAAAAAGAGACCAAAGGGCAGACCAGTGCTGAGATAAAAGGATGTTTGCAGGGCTTCCTTGATGGAATTTTCTTTAAGTGAAAAGAACTGGGAAAATGTGGCTGCAGATCGTAGCACATGGAGAGCAAACAAAAATTGGCACAGCAACTTTTGAGACAGTACTGATGTCAAATTCAGAAGACAAAAGGTGCAAGAGAAAGGAGACAAGGTCGGTACCGTGGGTACACCTTGCTCGTTCTGTGGATGGATCTGTCTGTCCAGAAATTGGCAAATTCAGCCACGAGAAAAGATGTTCAGTAAAGCAGCACCCAGTATGAGACACTAATGCTTTACCAAACTAATGACTTATTATGATAGCTTGCTACCAATCATCTGTCAAGACACCAAAGTCCATAATATATATATATATATGGCCATCTATATGGTCCATATGTGGCCATCCATATGGTCCATATATATATACTTTACAGCGAATATATTATGAGATCAATAGTAGACAAAAAAGGAATTGAAGTCAACGGTCACAACATAAATAATTTGCGATATGCGGATGACACAGTCTTAATAGCAGAGACAGAGAATGAACTACAAGAAATGATAGACATAATAGTAAAAGAAAGCAACAAGAAAGGTCTCAGTCTGATAGTAAGAAACAGAAGTAATGGTTATATCGAAGAAACAATCACCACCATCATGCAGTATAAAAATAAACGAGACAAATCTGAAACAAGTGCAACGTTTCAAATACTGGGCACAATAACACATCAGATGGGAGATGCACCACAGAAATAAAAAGCAGAATAGCTAAGGCCAAAATGGCATTTCAGAAAATGAAAAATATCTTATGCAACAAATCTATGTCAATAAAAATGAGAAAGAGAGTTCATCGGTTCTATATAGAACCAATTCTGACCTATGGAAGCCAATCATGGACAGTAGACAAACAAATGAAAAGACGATTAGAGGCCACAGAGATGGGATTTCTCAGAAGAATGTTGAAAGTTCCCTGGACAGCTAAAAAGACCAATGAGGAAGTTCTCAAAGAGGCCAACACAAAAAGGAAGCTCTTAAAAACATCAGAAAGAAGCAATCAACATTTTTCGGGCACATCATGAGAAGAGGAAAGTTGGAATACTTGGTTACAACTGGCAAAATAAAAGGAAAGAGAGATCGCGGGCGACAAAGAGAGAAAATACTGGATAGCTTGGTGTCATGCATGGAAAACAGTCAAGAACAGAACTGGTACGATGCACTGTAGATTGAAGATTGTGAGGGACATGATCACCTACGCCAACCGGTATTGGCACATGATGATGATATATATATATATATATATATATATATATATATAGATATTATATATATATATATATATATATGGCTAGAGGCAGAGCTTCTAGAAATTATAAAATATATATATATATATATATATCTAAATTATGTGATATATATATATATATACATAATATATATAATCTATGCTTCTAAGTTTTTTTATTATTTCTTAGTCCTTTACTTTGTCAAATGCTTTGGTATAATCTATGAAACATAGGTATAGATCTGTTTTCACCTCTGCGGCTCTTTCTACTAAAGATCTTATGAATATGGCATTGCTCGTTCCTTTACCTCTAACAAAACCACACTGTTTATCACTAATTTCTGGACTGATTTTATTTTGCACTCTTTGCATGATTATTCTTAGTAATATCTTTGTCATGTAATTCATAGACCTATTGTGCAATGATCATCGCATTCAATCGCACCCGATTTCTTGGTAGGGCTTTGAATACTGATTTTAGCAGGTCGTCTGGTATATATCCGCTGTTGTAGATATCATTCAATATTTTTGTTATTATTTCTATTCCAAATCACCCATGGCTTCAATCTCTTCTTATATTATCTGGTCCAGGAGCTTTTCATGCTTTCATATTGCACAAGGCATCTTCCACTTTTTCTTTGATTATTTCTGGTTCTTCTCCATTATCCTTAATATTTACTTCTGTTCATTCATCATTATAAAGATCTTTAATGTATTCTGTATATCGTTTCTTTATGCTTTCTTGTTCACTCAACAGTTCTCCTTCCTTGAGTATTTCTAGTATGGCATAGGATGATGATTTATAAAATGTTATTAAAGTCAAAGACAAGAATTTTTTACGTTTACCACCACATAAAAAAAAAATATAGCAGCTGCACAAAACACATCTATCTATCTTTTGTCCTTTCGAGCCGAAGACGGCACATAGGGCAGAACCACAATCTCAAAACAGAAACCTTGCATGCCAAAATGGCACATATTGCAGAGATCACTGCTCTAAAATCTATGGCGCTGTTTCCACAACAACACTTTTTACAATGACAGCTTGTCAAGCCATCGATCAACCTCCTTAGTCGCCTCTTATGACATGCCTGGAAGGTCACAGTGGCACTAATCTTTACCTTCCTCATAATGAGGCCCGGTAACACACGGGAAAACACATGCCAGAAGTAAAAAAAACTGTTATTTGGGTTTTTCATTGCTGAAGGTTGTGAGCTTATTAAGTTATTGAGTTATAGTGGGTCATCATCATTGCACTCCAAACATGTCCATAGGTGCTCAGATTCCTTCTCAGCAAGTCTTGCAGTGACTAATCACTCCAGTTCTGTGTTGGTTGATAAGTCTTCTTATATGCCTACTAAGTTTCTTGTTTCTGCTGTGCCCATCTTAACTCTTTCATCCGAAGGAGTAACGTGAACTCATGGTTGTCGAAGTCCTGTGCCCTTCCCACAACTTGGAGGGTATTGATGATATCCGCCCAACCCATTGGTTGACTGTCTTCAACGACAGCACAGCTAGTCACCTGTCCACTCTTTCATTTCCACATACTCCCACATGTCCAGGGACATAGACAAAGGTGACCATTACGTATTTTTGACTTGGAATGACTCTACCCATTGCATGCGTACAGAGCCCACTCCACTTTTTTTATCATGCTCATTAAATCACTCAGTATGCTGGCATGGGTCTCGTGACTCAAACCAGATGAATGACCTGGTCATCACCTCCATCGTCATGCTACTCATGGTCATAACATATACACCATTGTCTTCCATGACTATTCTGCCTGCCAGCATGCTGTAAATGCCTATACACTCCTTTTGTGTCATATTACAGATCTGTCTGTATAGATGACTGCATTTCTCATCTGTGTTATCTCAGAGAGGACCATTGACCTATGCATTAACCACGACCGAGTTCTGCCGAGTTCGAGTTCTGTTCCCTACATTTCCTGTTGAGTGTGACAACACACGAGGATGTCCCCTTGAACGACGTAGGCATGGTATCCACTCCTCGTCAGCATTGATACTGGTAAGCCCGCAGACCA
This sequence comes from Megaustenia siamemsis, assembly GCA_032433765.1. Classification (NCBI taxonomy): domain Eukaryota; kingdom Metazoa; phylum Mollusca; class Gastropoda; order Stylommatophora; family Ariophantidae; genus Megaustenia; species Megaustenia siamemsis. Next base: position 45,395,601 of record JAVIAB010000106.1, on the reverse strand, counting down.
GTTTGATGACATCTGCTCGGCCCATCCAAGATTTGCCTCTTTTTATCCAGACCTTTCCCTGTGTTGAGCTTGTGGTGCAATGGGTGCTCTTTATCTGCACTTATCTTCAGGTGTACTTGTACCCTCCAGATCTTAATCCTGTCATTCATGGTTGGAAAGTCAAGAAGGTACCACATTGCTACATAGGGAGTGTCCCTTGTACATCCCAAGATAATGCACATAGTTTCATTCTGTCTTTTCTCCAGCCTGTCAATCTGCGTTGTACTGATAACAAGAATTGCCAGGGCATACTCGATTGGTGCGAGGACGAATACCTGGAACAGAAGGGTAAGTAGCCTCTGCTCAATGTTGATAGCTGTCATGACCTTCAATGTGTCTAATCCTTTGCAGGATTTTATTATCACATGGTTGACGTGGTCACGAAAATGCAGGCTGCGATCAAACTTAACCGAGGTATGTCATCAATCTGTCTCTGGTCACCTCATCAGCTCTCATTCATACCACCTGTGTTTCCGTGTTAACAATATGATTTTAAAGGGAGAACCACGCAACTGAAGCTTTATTAGGATTAACCAATGCACTTGATGCTCCACACCAGGAAGAGATGTGATTGAGTTCCTTTTGCATGGTGGAGGCGATTTCCCTTATGGGAAAACATGGACTTGGAGATAATAAATGAGAATGGAGAGATATTTGTGAACTTCTGTGCTCTTGATCAAATGATTCTAGGAGGAACAATATTCCAACATAAAAGAATACAAAAAGCTACATGGGTGTCACCAGATCATAGAACAGAGAATCAAATTGACCACATATGTATTAATAATAAGTTTAAGTCATCCTTACAGGATGTAAAAATATATAGAGGGGCAGATGTAGCTTCAGATCATCATCTTCTGCTAGCCAAACTTAAAATAAACTAAAAAAATACTACAACGAATAAGGGTACAAATATTTCAATGTAGGGTTTCTTAAAGAAACAAGGAATTAAAGATAAATTGCAGTCACAATATCAAAACAAATACCAAGTCCTCCAACAACTAGAAAATACAATAAATATAGAAGATCATTGGACACATGTAAAAGATATATGGAAAGAGACATGCGAAGAAACCCTGGGAAAAGAGAACACCAGAATAAGGCATGGATGACACAGAGACCCTGGATAAAATTAAAGAAAGAAAGAACAAGAAAGCAGACATAAATAAAAGCAAAACGAGAAGTAATAAAGCCAAGACACAGGAAGCTTACACAGAGGTGAACAAAGAAGTGAGAAGATGCATTAAAAGGGATAAGAGGAAATATATAGATGAACTAGCTAAAGAGCAGAAGAAGCAGCAAATAAAGGGAAAATGAAAGAACTGTTCAACAGCACAAAGAAATTAAGTGGAAAATACAAACAGATCAATGCCTTTATTAAAGATAAGAAAGGAAATCTGCTTAGTAATATAAGGGATCAAAGGAGAGATGGAAAGAGCACTTTGAAGAACTTTTGAACAGACCCGGCTCAAATAATCCTCCAGATATACTACCAGCAGAAAAAAGTTATACGTTAATTGTATTCTACAGTTACCAAGCAAAGAAGAAATAATGAAAGCCATCAAGCTATTAAAAAATGGTAAACCACAGGACCAGATGAAATTCCTGTGAAAGCCATCAAAGCAGATATTAACACCTCTACCAAGATGTTACATAATCTATTTAAAAAAATTTGGGAGAGGGAGGAGATACCTAAAGACTGGAAAGAAGGTTATATGATCAAACTACCAAAGAAAGGAAGTTTACAGGAGTGCACAAATTATAGGGGAATTATGCTACTATCAGTGCCAGGAAAAATTTAAGCAGAATCATTCTGGAGAGACTAAAAGAGGCCATAGAAAAACAATTGAGAGATGAACAAGCAGGTTTTAGGAAGAACAGATCATGTGCTGATCAAATAACTACTCTATGTATAATAGTTGAACAAAGTTTAGAATAGTCCCCATTTTATATTGGATTCATAGATTACGAAAAGGCATTTGATAGTTTAGACAGAGGAATGCTTTAGAAGTTGCTGAGTCATTATGGAATCCCCATAAAGTTTATTGAACCTGATAAAAACAATGTATGAAGGACAGCTTACAGAAGCATTTGAAAAAAGAACGGGAGTAAGGCAGAGATGTCTTCTGTCTCCATTTCTCTTTCTACTGGCCATAGATTTGATTATGAAAATAACTCAAAACAACAGAAATGGAATTCAGTGGTCAATGACCAAAGCAACTTGATGATTTAGACTTCGCTGATGATATAGCTCTCCTATCACACAGCCATCAACAGATGAAAGATAAAATGAGCATACTTGATGAGAGATCACAACAGATGGGACTAAAATAAATAGACCAAAGACCAAAATTATGAGAATTAATGTAGTTGGCATAAACAAATAAAATTAGGAGAAATACCTCTACTAGACGTACAATCTTACTAATATAGACAAAGAGGGAGGAACAGAAAATGATACCAAAATAAGGATATCAAAGCAAGAGGAGCTATTGTTGCACTGGGAAACATATGGAAGTCCAAAGAAATTAGGTTAAATACTAAACTAAAAATTTTCAACTCCAATGTTAAGTCAGTCTTATTATATGGCTGTGAAACATGGAAAACAACTAAAATGACAATCATGAAGATACAGAATTTCATTAATGGATGCTTAGGCAGAATAAAAGGATGGAAATGGCAGGACAAAATCACTAACATAGAATTATGGAAATGCACCAGTCAAATACCAGTGGATAAAGAGATACAGCAAAGACAATGGCGCTGGAAAGGACACACACTGCGGAAGCCAACTGAGAGTATTACACAACAAGCCCTTTTTTGGAATTCCCAGGGAAAAAGACAAAGAGGAAGACCAATGAATTCTTGGAGAAGTCAGATAAAAGCAGAGATGAAGATTATGGGGAAGACATGGAACGATCTTAAAAGAATGACAAGAAACAGAACGGCTTGGAGAGTGTTTGTTGAAGACCTATGCTCCACAGGGAGCTGAAAGTAGAAGAAGAATGCACTTGATACTCCACACCAGGAAGAGATGCGATTGAGTTCCTTTTGCATGGTGGAGGCGATTTTCCTTCTGCCTCTACACTGTATACCAGAATGCCATCAGCAAAAGTCATAGTTCTTCCCCTCCCATCCAGCTGATGTTCCGTGATGTTATTGCGTACACATTAAATAGAACTGGTGACAATGGTGAGCCTTGTTGCAGCCCTGAACAAATAGATGTTGGCTCAGAAGACCAACTTCCATATCCGAGTATCACCTTCCTCTGAAACAGTGCCGCAGCGATCCATCTAATAAGGAAGAGGTGCATCGCTAGTTTGAGGAGCATATACATGAGGTATTCAAATGGTACCCTGTTGTATGCATCCTCCAGATCTATAGCAGCAGCACGTCTCCTCTCATTTGTGGAAGCCTTCTAAGATGTCATAGGAGAAGACTGCCGCATTAAGCCATGTCTCTTTGTTACATCTATAACCTCAGAGTGTGGGTGAGAATATGCATATCTGTTCAAGGTGACAGGTGATTATACGGGTAACTATTTTTTCCATTAGCTTGCCCACAGTGTTCTGCATCGTGATGATTCTGTAGGCACTAATCTGAGAATAGTCCTTGTTTGGCTTCGGTAGTGGTAGGAAGTAGCTGTGTAGCCACTCCTCCTTAATCTGACCACTCTGAATGCTGGCATTAAACTATTTGGCCAGTTTTTTCAAGATGTCATCAGCTAAATAGCCAATGTTGTCATACCGAACACCATCTGGACCAGGAGCAGTGTTGTGTGGCTTTTTAAGGTGTTGTACGAATGGTATCGGTTGTGATTGTGAGATGTTCTCCCAGCACTACATCCTCACACAAATCTGAGAGCGATCCCTGTATCCTCATTCTTACAGCTTCATTTCTTTGGTCAGTCTGCTCAATGTAGCGGGCAAGGAGCGGCTTTCCCTTTGCTCTCATTACATTTGTGCCATATCCGGCCTGTGCTCTGGAAGTTTGGTATACCTCTGTGTTGTGTTGTGCATTCATGCTCTGATAAAGGTGCCAGAATGTGGCTAACAATTTTTCTGAGCACACATTTTTGTAGAAATCATCCCACTTTTCATCTTTAGCCTGCTTAGCATATAGTTTAAAGTGCATCATTTTTTGGTCGACCTCTTCTTTCTGATGCTTCAAGAGCTCAGGTTGTTTTCTTCCATTCTTCCTGTCTTTCTGCCATGTCTTGGCTGTTTGTCTCTTGTTCCGTCAAGCTTCTTCGACTTCTACATTCCACCAGGGCGGCTGCGTCCATCTCTCCTGCCTCCTGCAAGGGGCACCCTATTTCCTATGTCTGATTTTGCTGATGACATCCTGGTCTGTGTTCTCATAGTGGAAAGTGAGAGCTTGTTTTTCTGGCTTCTATTTCTGCCTTTCTCAATTAGGAGAACACATGGATAGTGATCACTTCTGTGGAATCCCAGTACACTCCAATGCGAAGGTGGAAGACACCAGTGCCAGGACTATGACACTATCAGAGTCCCCTGTTTGAGTGGCTATTCTGGTTGCACTTCCATCATTTAAGCGCAATAAATCGGCGGACACCAGTGTGTTCTCTAGGTCTTCTCTCTGCTTCTTGGTTATGACATTACCCCACTGGCTCCCTTTAGCATTAAAGTCTCCACAGAAAATTATGTTCTCCTCCTCGAACGCGAAGAGATTCTGCCATTGTTATGTGTACACCTTCCATTACATGCATACTCATTTACAACCACAAAAAGAACTGGGGACTGCACCCTAAATGCATGCACCTGCAATTATTCACTGTCCCATGCATTCATATCAACCTCAGCTGCCACCATGTAGTTTCGCACAAGGATGACCCATCCAAGGTGTCATCTATTGTAGAAACAGTGAAATCCAGGGGCACTAACTGTCTTCTCACCAAGAAGTGTTTCTTGCAAAATCATTATATCAGCACTGCACAGTAGCTTATCAAGAATGGGCTGTCGATTTATGGAAGCACAGTTCCAGTATGTAATACACCCATACTTTAAGCTTAGCCTCTCGCACTTCGGCCGTTTACACATTCCAGCACGCTTTCCTTTCCTTGTTTTCTTACTTTGATGTTGTCATTTAGGTTTCAACTGAAAATTTCTTGTCATTGTTGATTTTGTCACTGAAATTTGATGCTGTGGGTGGTGTAGACTCACTTGCACTCACTCATTTGTACTGTCCAGAACCCGTTTCCACGTTATAGACTGGCCAACTCCAGTCAATCAGCTCCTCGGCACGTGGATACACCGTGAGCTTTTTATGTTTTTCATTTAGAAGCACACATCAATGAAATTACACTTCCTTGCCAATGAACCGGCGAAAACACACCACCATCTTGGGTTGCTTTCAATCCACTTATTACCAATAATAAGATTCACAATCATTTGAGGGATTTGTTTGGAGATAAAGAGGTTAGGTGTATACTCTAATAAAACAGTTGACCACAATCATGAACTAAGCATATCACTTGCATCTGTTCCTATATAAATTAATAAAAATATGCATTTTATTAATAAAAACAGCACCAGGTGTAAGCATTACAAACCTCAGTAACATTGTGGCTGGTAGAAAGAAAAGAGTCCACTAATGGTTTAATTCTGGGCTTTACAGCACTCACAATGAGCTGGCTAAAACCAAAGTCAACAATTTCTTTGAATTTATTGGATACCATCATTACATCCCCCAAACAACTCTGAAATAAATAGTTTCCAATAAATATTAAAGGAAAATAGGATTACATTACAAAAGCATACTTCAATGGTAAGATTACATTGCAATTTTCTTTGTTTGCAAAAAAAGTTTGTGTTAAAGATAAAGAAGACCAATATTTTAACAATCCATGAATATTTAAAAAGCAAGTGATTTTAACCCTACAATACGACAACGTTGTCAAAATTACCACCTCAAAATATAAATTCTTGAAATGTGACAGTTTGCCATGTGAATACATTCCACCCTCTCTATACTGTCCTAATTATTACTTCCAATGATCCACAAGCGTTGGATTTGTTTCCTCGATGTTGGATCAGAAACAAACATGCGCACTGTAAAAAGCACTGATATTGTACAAAAGGGGCTGTTTTTTCTTTTTCACATTTTGCTAATTATTCAAGAAATTAGTTTTTAATTCTTATTTTTTCTTATGATGGAGGAAATCTCCTTGGCCATCACTGAGACATCAAACAAACCTTTATAACACAGGATAGACAGTGAACAACACTTAGAAGGAGCCAAACATACAGCTGAATTGATGGACTGACTGCCACTGAGTGAATAGACAATGTAACACCTCCAGTAGCCATGGTAGATGGGGTCGAATTTCAGGCCATAAATTTAATGTAACCTAAGAAATTTTTACAGCATCTGATTCCATTGTCTCTGCTTGGGTAAACACACAGTTGTGTAGCAGTTCAAAGAAAATCTTATTTTCCAACTCAAAAAGTAACAAATAAGTAGTAGTAATTTTTACAACGTATCGTGAAAACAAGACTCACATATAGGTATCATAATCTAGGTTAATATATATAAATATCAGACGAGATACCATTTAAACTTTATAAATAATAAAAGAGACATAAATGTTTGAAGTGTAAAAAAAAAAATTGGTTAAATGCATATTTTAAACTTTTTTTTTAAATGACCATTTATGTACTGATGTCAGAGGACTACTACACATCGTAAAATATTGTAATAAGCTAATGAAAAATGATTAAAAAACTTCAGTTTTTTCACTTTATTTTAATATCATTTTGATATTTTCATATGACCTTATTTGCTCTGATTAGACCTCTTTAAAATGTTAAGTGAACCACTTGCCTCTAGTTTAGCTTTGCTTTGTTCTGTGCATTGAGGATACAACTTTGAAATGTCTTCCTGTAACCAAACAAGTGTACAGAATTTTAGTGAGAAATTATAAGTATACTTGTTATTTCAGTATTATCAATATTCTCAACAAAAACTAAATAACACAATATGTGTTTTTAATATGTTATGCTTTATATTTATTAACAAAACAGCAGCAATATTTTTCTTAATGTCTTTACAAAAAGCAATTGCATTATGAGAAAAAAAAATCTATTAAAAAAAAAAGAAAAGAAAAATAATAATTATATTACCTCCAGAGTACTTTTTAATGCTTTACAGTAATCACAGCTCACTTCAGCATTGTTAAGCGCAGTCTGCAAGAATTCACAATATAACATGTTATTATAAATTAATAGCTGATGACTGTTAAACAAAATCTGACATATTCAAACATATTCCAAAAAATCCTGTCCATCTATAACATGGATGGTGGCACTGCAGCTAGCTAGGTACTGAATACAAACAAAGTATCAAAAGAATTATCAGTCCAAGATCTAAAAGCCTCCTGCATTGTACCTTTTTGGGGGTGTTTTAATGGGCAAGTTTTCAATCACAAATTTTCTTCAGTAGGGAGTAATTGTTGAGAAATACCAAAAAACAACAATAATAAGACGTTTGTCTGCATTGTTTTACTTCAAACTGTGTCCGCATCAAATGTGAATTCTACTTTTATATTGAAGATTCTGAATGAGATATTCAACTAGCAAAGAAATCATGAATATAATTTTTAAACAAAACCAACACAATATATACTTTATTTTTTTTAAAATTTAACTGGATTCATAATTTGGTAACATTTTCAATTTTTCAACTTTATTTTCCTCTTTCTTCATTCTTACAAGACTTACTCCAACAATTTTATGACATACAAATATTATTTTCATGTTGTGCAATATTCCCTTCTTTAATTTTATGTATTTTTTATTTTTATTTCTTCACTTCCTGTGTTCACTACCTGTTCTTGTAGCGTAAAGGTAAAGTATGAAACTTTAAAAAAAAAATCTAAGTCAGATAATTCAGGTCAAAATAGGAAAATAATTAGGAAGGTAAAGAGTTAACTCATTCTGCACTGGCACTACCACTGTGTCAGCATATACAGGCTTAGGACCTGATACTGTCATATAAACAAAAGTTTAATTGGACTATGATAGTATGATGCAAAGTCTAAATATATTAGCAAAGAAATCTATCTGAAATTGTAGAAGCAATTTTGAAATTGTAAAACATATTTTATTTTAATACTTTAAAATGCTAATGCTGTTACCAAATGGTGCTTCAAAAAAGTCATATAAAATAGCCTTATATTGACTTAATTTTTTAAACTAATGAACATATCTTCACAATGGACCATAATTTATTAAACAAAAATACATAATTATAGAATCAGTTGCAGTATCCAGCATGTAGGTCAAGTATTTAATACCTGTATAAAATGTTTGATATATTACACCTGTATGTTATTGACATTATCTCTAAAAGTGTAAGGGGTGTAATGAGATGTAATATTAGGTATGAGATGTAATATGAGGTATGAGACTAAGGGGACATAAATCGGCAAGGGAAATATAATATTGAAAGAATAATCTCTTAACTTGTGTACAAGTTGTGTAGTACGTATAGTCAAGGCACAAGATTAGTGGGCTAGATTTTTGGCATGAATCACAGAAAAAAGTTGCTTGCACTGAGAAAGTGAAAGCAGTAATCAGAAACGACCAGGCTATTCTGATTAGGAGGGCAGATGTTGACATGATTTGGAGGACACAGGTTTGGACAGACACTGATGGCTGTATTGATCATTGGAACCAGAAGACAAAATATAGTTGTAGATGACAGAAAAATAGATAAGTGTAAAGATGGGCCACACTTGTGTTCTCAGAGTGTTGAGAGTGCTGCAGTCCTGTAGGACATACTGTGGAGTTTGTCTGGATGCTCCATAATCACATGAATCAAAGTCGCTGATTCCTATCTTGCATAGGTGCGTTCTGAAACCATAGTGGCCTGTTCCTGAGTTTGAATATCTTGGTCTGCTCATGTTGCAGGGTCCTTTTTTTTTTATATAACAATGACTACTCTAGTTCTGCTTTCGAGCATAACTCTGCGAGCACTTAGCTACACAAATTATTACAGCAGCAACTGGGGTTGACCCAAAATATTGTAAAAAAAGACATAAAAAGTCCAATATTATTGCATGTTATTGCTTTTTTAACAAGAAAAACTATCAGGATTAATAGGTTAAAATACCATTCATCATTCTGTGTTTCACCATTGACATTGTTCACTTAGGTTAAAAAAAAGTTTTAAACTAATCACCATCAATTTTAACCATTGCCGGTAAAACCGGCCTTATACATTTTAACCCAAGATTACGATACAATAGTAAAAATAGGTAGGGAGCATCGTGTGCTGCACGTGACACCTGATCGTCATCATGTTACCGTATACAAGATAAAAAATAAAGAGCCACTAGCAATAGGAACTTGGAACATTAGATCAGTATTCTAGATTGGCAAACTAGAGAACATTAGCCAAAAATGAAGAGAATGAAATTGAACATCTTGGCCTCATCAACGCCAGCTCCTTGTCGTGGGGATGAGGCTTAACAGTCACCAGGGACTGAAAACCAAGATTGGTCAGGCCTTCCTACACCCGAGCAAGACCACAGTCTGCTCTAGCAAGTTTAAGAGCTGAAGTCGGAGGCAACCTGCCAAAAGGTGCACTACAACAATCAGGATGCCACGCACTCAACGCAAATGGAAAATATGTCTATAACTGCAAATCGATATGGCACTCGCCCTGCGATGGACACTCAGGTAGGTGCAGCGCCGGGCCCTCAGCCTCGAAAGGGCCCAACCTCTATTACTGGATGTCCTTCTCAACTGCTCTGTGGAGTCAGGGGCGAGAGAATAGAGCTACTGGCCAATCCAAAATAAGACCACTGAAAATAATGCACTGGAATGCTGAAGGCATCAACAGCAAAAGAGATGGGTACAGTAAAAAGATAGAATTAGAAAATATTCTGCATGAAGAACAAGTAAGCATATGCTGTTTGCAGGAAACCCATCTAAACAACGACATAGCCTTGAAGATTGGGGGATACCAGTGCTACCGATCTGACAGAAAAAACAGACAAAAGGGCGGAATATTGACACTTGTAAAGAACAACATTAATGCATGTCAGATTGAAGTGTATATGGATAAGTGTATATATCAAATACTGCACCTCAGGACAGAAAATACAGACTTTCATCTAATAACTACTACTGTCCGAGTGACCACCTACTAGCACTAGACACAATTACATTAAAAGAAAGAATAATTGTATGTGGAGACTTTAACAGTCATTCACAGAGCTGGGTCTATGAACATAAGGACAAGAGAGGTGAAGAGCTTGAAAATTGGCAAGATGACAATGGGCTTATACTTTAAACCAGACAACAGATCCACCAACATTCTACTCAAGATCATGGCATACCACATCTACACCAGACCTTGCTTTCCATTCACCAGACCTGAATTGGAATATCACACGTATTGTTGGGAAACAACTTGGAGGCAGCGACCACTGGCCAGTCTTTTTAGTGGTGCAAAATGAGGCAAAATGGGAGAGCAGCACTCTCTCCAGATGGAATTACAAAAAGGCAGACTGGAAAATGTATCAACACTACACCAGTGAACTGACTAAAGATATAAATACAGACAGAGACATCAACAAAATAGTTGATGAATTCAGTAGACTAATAAACAAGCTGCCAGTAAAACAATACCTAGAGGGGCACGGAAACAATACAAACCATACTGGAGTAGTGAACTAGAGCAACTGCACAATGACATGGAAACATCTCGAAAGCAAGCAGAAAATAACCCTTGCCAGGGACACCACAATATCTATCAGCATGCTAAAGCCAAATTTCAATGGACTAAATTACAACCCAGACGGAGAAGCTGGAAAGAGAAAACAGAGTCCTTGAATCTTGAAAGAGACACAAGAAAAGTGTGGAAGCTTGTAAAACAGCTGAATGATGAGGGTACAGTAAGGAACACCAAAATTACACTGAAGAAGGATGGAAACATCCTAACAGGTAAGCATGCAGCAAATCACTTTGCAGACTCCTTTGCAAATGACAATAATATTGAAATTAGCCTAGAGAAAGGACAAGAGACCCGTTTAAAACAACAAAATGCAAGACAAGAAGAGACCACACATGAAGTCATGGAAATACCCATTACACAAAGAGAGCTAGAGCTGGCAATATCCAAATTAAAAATGAAAAAGGCACAGGGCAGTGATGGAGTGTCCAATGAAATGATTAAGAACTTGGGAACTGCTGCTAAAGCAAAACTACTGCAGATCTATAACATTTGCTGGATCACAGGTAGAGTGCCACAGGCATGGAGAGAAGCAATTATGATACCATTACTAAAGCCAGGAAAAGATGGTTCAACAACATCCAGCTATAGACCAATCAGCCTTACAAGCTGTTTGTGTAAAACAATGGAACGTATAATCAATCTCAGACTGCAGTGGTACCTAGAAAGTGAAAATCTCCTTGTCCCACAACAAGCAGGCTTTAGACAGTGTTACTCTACCGAAGATCAGGCAACCTATCTTTCCCAGGAAATTGAGGATGCATTTCAAGAAAAGAAACTGGTACTAGCAGCATGGATGGACCTAAAGAAAGCATTTGATAAGGTATGGAAGGACTTTTGAAGAAACTGAGAAATTATGGAGTAAATAGCAGGATGTACAAATGGGTCAAAGCATACCTGCATAACAGGAGAGCCAGAGTGGAACTGGATGGTCTTAAGAGTAAGAAGGTCTTACTGCGCCAGGGCGTTCCACAGGGAGGGGTACTATCTTCAACACTTTTTCTGATCTACATTAATGACCTAGTTACTGAACTACCACATGGCATCAAAGTGGCAATGTATGCAGATGACTTGGTAATGTGATGCACAGAGGAGTATGCAACAGTGGCCTACAAATTGCTACAAAGAGCTATGAATGCACTGAATTCATGGACAAATAGATGGTGTATCAGCATCAATACAGACAAATGCAGTACTACACTTTTCACTCTCTCCCCAAAACAAAAAGCAGGAGCCATCTACATAAACAATGAGCTTGTGAAAGAAGACATACAAGCTACATATCTCGGAGTTACGTTTGATAACAAAATATTTTGGAAACAGCAGATAAATAAGGCAACCCAAAAAGCAAGGAGGAAATTGGCTATTCTAAGAAAGCTGTGTGGAACCACATGGGGTGCGAGTGGGAAAATACTCAGTAAAGTTTAACAACAGAGTATACATACGCCCACATTTAGAATATGGATCATCCGCATGGTGCTCAGCATCAAACACCACACTGCAAGAATTGGACAAAGTACAAAACCAGGCACTTAGGGTCATCACAGGAGCAATGAAATCAACACCAATATTGGAGATGGAGAAATTGTGGAGTATACCAGCACTGAGAGAACGGAGGGTCACAAAGGTGCTGATACAGACACAAATTTTGCATGCAAGCCGAGACATCCGATGAAGGACCAATTCCAAAATCTTGCATTGGGACGACTTAAGAGAAGCAGTTTTATCCACCAAGCCAAGCGTATTAGTAGACAAACACCAGACATGTCAAGAGTTGTTAACCCCCTATTGCCCATACCAGAACAGACTCCCTGGACAGAGGAATCAGGATTATCAATACAAATATGGACAGAAGTGAAAGGAATAGTTGACAAAAAAGAACAAGATAGTCTACAGCGAAAAACAATAACTCTCAGTTTCCTGGATGAAGAATACCAACAAGACCTTTGGATTCGTGTGTACACAGATGGATCAGCACAGAATGCAGTAAAGAATGGGGGAGCAGGTGCATATATAGAGTACCTAAAATAACAATAGGGATATGAATAAAATAGCAACAGGAAAATATTGTCACAATTATGATGCAGAAATACAAGCAATAAAGTTGGCAATAGAAAAACTGCTGAACTGTAATCTTAGCCCACAGCCTGTAGTGTTTTTGACAGATGCAAGATCAGTGCTCCAAGCACTGGAATCCAGAAAATTACCACATCTGCAGACCTTATTGACTGAACTCTGCAATAAAGGGAATAAGAAAGAACTGTTCAACAGCACAAAGAAATTAAGTGGAAAATACAAACAGATCAACACCTTTATTAAAGATAAGAAAGGAAATCTGCTTAGAAGTATAAGGGAACAAATGGAAAGATGGAAAGAGCACTTTGAAGAACTTTTGAACAGATCCTGCTCAAATAATCCTCCAGATATACTACCAGCAGAAGAAGAATTATACGTTAACTGTGGAAAACGAAGCATGAAAGAAATAATGAAAGCCATCAAGCTTTTAAAAAATGGTAAAGCCACAAGGACCAGATGAAATTCCTTCAGAAGCCATCAAAGCAGATATAAACACCTCTACCAATATGTTACATAATCTATTAAAAAAAATTTGGGAGAAGGACTCTATGATGATGAAAGACCAGAACTAAACAATTCAAACAAAGACACAGGCCCATCAATAATGAAGAGTGATGTGGAGGACGCAATTCAACACATGAAAAAAGGCAAAGCTCCAGGTTCCGACAATATAACAATCGAAGAGATAAATGCATTAGGAAAGCTGGGAGTACAAGTCAAAACAAAACTACTCAATGACATATACAGGGTGTTTTTAAAGTTGCAGTGCAGTGAATATTTCTAATATTCAGTAAATGACGTAATCATCATCTACGTACCACAATTTTGTAAACCACATTTATGAACAAACCACTGCTTCCTTTAAGGTTTTATTTACGTAAAGGACGGGCACTACGCTACTTTCACTGTCTCATTGCTTGAAGGAAATGGTGTTGACGATTGAAAACAGGGTATTTCTGGTTGAGCATGTCTTCCGTAATGGCGGTAAATATACGGATGAGGTCATTAGACAATTCGTGAGGAAATTTCCAGACTCACAAGTCCCTCACCGAAATTCTGTTACAAAATTGATCAAAAAGTTTCGTGAAACCGGTAGTGTGGTAGATGCATACCGATCTGGAAGACCTTCAATTTCACAAGACCAAATTATGGAACTCCAAGACAGAATTACAATGAGTCCAAATGCATCTTTAAACCACTTGTCTCAACAGGTGCAAATATCTAAGAGTTCTGTTCACAAGGTTTTAAGAAGTGAACTACACTATCGTCCATACAAATTAACTGAAGTGTCTCAACTCCAAGAAAGAGATTATGAATCCCATTTAAACTACTGCATGTGGTTTCAGAATTTTATTTATGAACATGGCGCTGCCATCCTTGACGTCACTTTTTTCACTGATGAGGCCTGGTTTCATTTATCCGGTTATGTGAACAGTCAGAACAATCGGCTGTGGAGCAGTGAAAACCCCCATGAATTTCATCAAGTGCCGCTTTACGATCAAAAGTCGGAGTGTGGTGCGCTATAAGTCGTATGCGGATAATATGACCTATATTTTTTAATGAAACAATAAATGCAGAACGTTACCGTACTTTAATTCTGGAACCGTTCATAGCACACCTTACAGAACGGGAAATTATGGAATCCTGGTTTCAGCAGGATGGGGCAACAGCACACACAGCCACAACAATTATTTAGAAAGCATATTTGCAAATCGCATTATTTCACGTGGAATCTGGCCTGCTCATTCACCAGATCTAACACCCCCAGATTATTATCTGTGGGGGGCATTGAAGGGGAAAGTTTATGAAAATAATCCGCAGACAATTAATGACCTAAAGACTGAAATAGTAGACAAGATTAAACAAATATCACCAGACATTATTCTGAAGGTTTTCGCAAATATGGAAAGACGAATCACGACATGTCTTGAGGCCCGTGGTGGACATTTTCAACATATGCTTTAGGCACAACTTTATTGTGTTAATACCAACATTACCCATTATAAGCTCGCCGATAGCAGTCAAGTATATTTGAATAATACCATTTATTTTACAATTTGTGTGACGCATTAGTTAACCGCATTTCTGGTAACGTTTTTTTCTTTAGAGAGTATAAATTCACTGCACTGCGACTTTAAAAACACCCTGTATAACACTGGACACATACACGAAGATCTACTAAAATCTATCCTTGTAACCATACCAAAGAAGTCAGGCGCCACTGATTGTGAAGACCATTGCACTATTAGTCTCATGAGCCATATGATAAAAATATTACTAAGAATCATCATGAGACATGTAAGGAAGAAAATCAAACCAGAAATAGGTGAGGAACAATGTGGATTTGTGGAAGAAAAGGGCACCAATAATGCACTATAAATCTAAGAACATTGATAGAAAGATCTATAGAGGTAAAGAAAAATATGTGCTTCATAGACTACACAAAAGCATCAATTCCAAAATATAAAACAAGGAGTCAGACAAGGCTGTGTTCTGTCGCCGGATTTGTTTTCACTTTACGGTGAACATATTATGAGATCAATAGTAGACAAAAAAGGAATTGAAGTCAACGGTCACAACATAAATAATCTGCGATATGCAGATAACACAGTCTTAATGGCAGAGACAGAGAATGAACTCTAAGAAATGATATACATAGTAGTGAGAGAAGGCAACAAAAGGGTCTCAGTCTGAATATTAAGAAAACAGAAGAAATGGTCATATCAAAGAAACAAACATCACCATCATGTGGCATAAAAATAAACAGGACAAATTTGAAACAAGTGCAATGCATCAAATACTTGGGCACAATAATAACATCAGATGGAAGATGCACCACAGAAATATAAGGCAGAATAACCCAGGCCAAAATAGTATTTCATAAAATGAAAAATTATCTGATGCAACAAATCTATGCCAATAGAAGTGAGAAAGAGAGTTCATCGGTGCTTCATTGTTCATCAATTCTGACCTATGGAAGCGAATCATGGACAGTAGACAAAAACAAATGAAAAGACGATTTAGAGGCCACAGAGATGGGATTTCTCAGAAGAATGTTGAAAGTTCCCTGGACAGCTAAAAAGACCAATGAAGAAATTCTCAAAGAGGCCAACACAAAAAGGGAACTCCTAAAAAACATTAGAGAGAAACAATCAACATTTTTTGGGCACATCAAGAGAAGAGGAAAGTTGGAATACTTGGTTACAACTGGCAAAATAAAATGAAAGAGAAATCGTGGATGACAAAGAGAGAAAATACTAGATAGTTGGGTGTCATGGCATGGAAAACAGTCAATAAGAGAACTGATACAATGCACTGAAGATAGAAAATTGTGGAAGGACATGACTGCCTACGCCAACCGGCATGGCACATGATGATGATGAGTAAAAATTACTCCATGGAAAACAAGTTCTTCAAATTTGACATTTGGCCATGTCCAAACACATTGCCCCCCCCCCCCCCCCCCCCCCCCCCCCGTACCTTCTTAATTACTACTTCTGGTGACCCCTGAGTGTTGGAACATCCCCCCTCCCATTTCATGAGATCTCATTTAATTGTTAATTTTTAATAAATTGGTACATTTTCCCTTTTTTTTTTGGGGGGGGGGGGGGGGGGGGGGGGGCTGTGACCAGTAAGAAAACTAGATCTCTAGGTTGGGTTCATTGTGTGCATGTGTAAAAATTACAGATCAGTAGCTCTTTAAAAATTTCATTATAAATTATTACTAATTTATTTTATATGCTATAAAAGAGAATCATCATCATCATCAAGTACCGGGCCTAGTGGCGTAGGTGATCATGTCTCTCCACAACATTCGATCTCGGCAGCTATTTATCATTTCTGTTGTTGACCTTCTGCCAAGCCATTCTCTTAAGCTGTCTGTTATTTTTTCTCTTTGCTTCCTATATCTCTTCGTCCCTCAATTTTTCCAGTTGTTACAATATATTCAAGTTGTTCTCTTCTCATTACATGGCCAAAAAAATGATGATTGTCTCTTCCTAACATTGGAAATTAGCTCTCTTTTTGCTTTGACCTTTCTCAGAACCTCTTCATTACTCTTCTTAGCTGTCCATGGTATTCTCAACATTCTTCTGTAAAACCACATTTCTACAGACTCCAGTGATTTTCTTGTCTGTTGTCCTATTGTCCATGATTCGCATCCATATGTTAAGACTGGCTCTACGTAACATTTAAGAACTCTTTTTCTTGTTACTATTGTCAAAAATGGATTGCATAGTATTTTCCCCATTTTTTGGAAAGCTGCATTTGTCTGAGCCATACTGCATCTCACCTCTTTTGTACATCTTCCGTCTGAGGTTAACAAAGTTCCCAAATATTTAAATTCACTTACCTGTTTTAATATTGTTCCACTTGTCTTTATTTTGCACTGAGGTGATGTCTTTTCTTTGTTTCTTACCATTACCTCTGTCTTTTTGCTATTAAGGCTGAGTTCTTTATTTTTGCTCTCCTTCACTACAATGTCCAACATTTCTTGTAACTCATGTTCACTCTTAGCGATTAATACTGTATCATCAGCATACCTTAGATTATTTATATTATGACCTCCAATTGTTATTCCAGGCATGCCCCTTATGGATCTTAAAATAATCTCACTATAAATATTAAACAAATCTGGTGACAGCACACAACCTTGTCTAACACCCTGTTTTATTTGTTGAAACATTCCCAATTGGTTTCCAGTTCTTATGGCCGCTGTTTGTTTCCAGTACATGTTCTTTATTATTCTTAGATCTTTGCTGTCTATGTTTATGCTTTCTAAAATGTTGATTATTTCTTGGTGCTTTACTTTGTCAAATGCCTGGTGTAATCTATGAAACATAGGTATAGATCTGTTTTCACCTCTATGGCTCTTTCTACTAAAGATCTTATGATATAAATGGCATTGCTTGTTCCTTTATCTCTAACAAAACCATACTGTTCATTGCTAATTTCTGGACTGATTTTGTTTCGCACTCTTCGCATGATGATTCTTAGTAATATCTTAGTCATATGACTCATAAGACTTATTGTGCGATGATCATCGCATTCAATCGCACCCGATTTCTTTGGTAGGGCTATGAATATTGATTTGAGCATGTCGTCTGGTATATATCCGCTGTTGTAGATATCATTCAATATCTTTGTTATTATTTCTATTCCAAAATCACCATGGCTTCAATCTCTTCTTTAGTTATATTATCTGGTCCAGGAGCTTGCCTGCTTTCATATTGCGCAAGGCAATAAAAGAGAACATTAAAGAGAATAAGATAAAATTGTCAAGTTAATATAATTAAATTCTGTTTAAGTGTTTGCAGAAGATGTATTTTAAAAACATTCAGGAACTATATTTTACCTAGTGTATAATAATGACATCATTGTTTTTAGATTACCTGTGCACTGTCTTAAAGGCGCTAAAACAAAGGACACAACTAAAAGATTGGTAACAAGACTCCATGAAGTCTTCTTAGTTTGTTTAAACTGTCATGTTCTGGCCAATTTTTTTAATGCAACTCCCTCCATTCTGTTTTCTAAGCTTTTTTCAGGATTGTTTTTATTTCTTTTCGGCTCTGGGTTGGTTTGGCTGTTGAAGGCTTCCACATGCTTTTGTGAGTTCATCTGCTTTCTCATTTTCAGGGATGCCACAATGTACTGGCATCCACTGCAGGACTAGTTCTGTCTTTTCTGACAGCGAACATGTTATTTATTTTCTTGAATTAATCTGTCCTGTTGTCTACATGAACTGATATTGTAATATAGGTTGTATATTCGATTAGTATAATATTTTCAGCATGATATTAAAATAAAATAATGAATTAAAATGAGAAGGCAGGATGACCAACTGTATATCTCACTGACCAGTTTGTTCTTAATTCCTTAAGGCAGGATGATGATGATGGGTGGGACAAGGATGTATATCTTGTGAGACTGATGAGTTGAGAAGAGAGTTAAAAAGAGGTCTGGTCGATCCGGTGTTTTTAGTTGGTGAAGAAGATATGCCACAAACAACATCTGCCTGGTCAGTGAGATATACAGTTGGTCATCCCGCCTTCTCATTTTAATTCATTCAGAAGCTGACCACGCTCTGGAACACAGGGAAGTGACCTTTTTTTTTATTTCTTTTCTTGAGTATCTAGCATATTATTGTTATGAAATTAGATTTGTTTACATATCCTTATATATATTTTTTGTGTTTGTTGTTCCAGCTGAAGGCCTACTTGGCCGAAACGTCGACTTTTGTTTGTCCATTACCACGTAAAGCTGTCACCTTATCACTTTTTTCTTCTTTTTTCTTGAAATTGCCGAAGAACAGTTAAGTAGCAATCTTATTTTGCAGGACTCATTATTTAAGGAAGATTATTAAGGTTTAAGATGGGAGGAGAAAAGATTTTAAGAGAGAGGATCATTCTGTAACACTTTTGGAAGGAAGAGATTTGGGTTTTCAAAGAGATCATTGCTTATTAGAGAGATGAAGGCTAGGAGTACACAGATTTCCTAGGAGAAAAGAGTTGCTAGTACAAGTTACAATAGGAATTTATATTATAATAAATGTTATTTAGTGTTAGCAAGGAAAGTTGTGCATATTTTCTTACAGAACCTGGAGAGTGTCTTACCACCAGTAGTTGCCTTAAGACACAAATAAATAGTCCACTAACAATATATAGTTTGATAGACAGCCATAACCAGCATTTCTGTTTAATGAGAGACTTTCATAAGCAAGTAAGACAGGTTTCCAGATCAGCTTGTGAAGTGTAATTAGAGAATTGTGTAAATAAACTTTTTGAACGTAATCAAGACTGCATCTTCAAGTAATCAGATGAAGTGTTGAGCACAGTTGTTGTTCTGGACATTTAGAATTACATTTCTCTCTTTTGTTTTTCTATCATATTGTGTTTTCAGCACTGTCACAGAATCGATCAAACCATGACTCAATTAATTAATTCAGACACAGCTTCACAATATATTTTTTTAGATTGACATTAAATTACACAACTGGGAAAATTGAGGGACAAGAAGATAGAGGGAAGCAAAGAGAAAAGATACCAGACAGCTTAAGAGAATGGCTTGGCAGAAGGTCAACAACAGAAATGATAAATAACTGTCGTGATCGAAAGTTGTGGAGAGGCATGATCATCTACACCAACAGGCTTGGTACTTGATGACGATGATTAAATTACATTCATAAGTTAAAGATTATTTGAATTAATATTAATATGTTCTTTAACTTTCACATATGCAAGGAAGTGACTTTTTTCTGGAAGTCCCAGAGTGTATCATAAGTATGCTCAGTACAGGGCTACTTGAAAAATAATCATCCTTTGCACTCAGAAATTGGTATGATCAAAGGCTGGTGTCTCATGCTCTGAAAATCTTGGACAACCAAGACAAAGATGGTATATGATTTGAAAGATATTAAGGCTAGCATTAAAGCATTTGGTAAAGGTAACAGCTGGAAAACAATGTCTAAAGATTTTCATTCAACTTGAATGCTGCTACTGGGCCTACAGAGCCAATGAGATTGTATGTGATAAGTGAATCCATCAAAAACTATCATCAACTCAGATCTTCATTATCTACACAAATAGTTCTGTGACTCACGACTAGCACAGAAGTTGCGGATTTATGACATACTAAAATTTCCACCTAAAGTTGTTAGGGAATCTAGCATTTATAGAATTACAGCGTTCAACATGAGGAAGGAGACAGAAACAGCAACAGTGCTTATATAAATATCTGTTTACACAGAATGTGATTCACATTGTGTTGGTGATGGACTCACGAAGTATGCTACGGAAGGCCAACAGGCTCATCCTGTGGTGAGTGTGGATGCAACTCTAGGATTGACCACAAGCAAGTACATTGACATGGATGTAATATCCAGGGCATGCTGAGGTTCCTCTTCTACTTCTAATCTTCTGAACTCTGATCAGAGCATATGACACTCACAAGAGAGCTCCACCAAAACCGGTCTGGAGCAAGCATGGACAACTCTCACCAGGACTTGCCAGCCTTTTTTATTTCATCATGTATGGTTCATTGCCATGTCCCCAATGGTCTGCCTCTCCTTTATTAGCCAGGAGCTGTCCAAGTTAATGCTAGGTGTGGATGCCTGGATCGTTCCATTTGTAAAGCATGGCCTAACCATTTCCAATGTATTCTTTCCACTTCTTGTTAATGCTTGATCTTTTGGCAACTTCTTTGTTTGTAATGTGTTGATCCAGAAGAATGTTTAGAACCTTCTTAAGACAATGACCTTCAAATCCTCTAAGTCAACTTTCTTTGGTTCATTCTACACATTTCTGCTGCATATAAGAGAATGAATCACCAATTTTGATTTATAAATTCTAAGCTTGGTGCTGAGATGGAGGCTAGTTAAATGCCAAATGTTCCTAAGTCTATTGAATGCCTGGTTGACATACCTATTTTAGCAGAAAGTGAGTTATTATCGGGTCATCATCATTGCACTCCAAACATGTCCATAGGTGCTCAGATCCCCTCCTCAGCAAGTCTCGCAGTGTCTAGTGACTGACGACTCCAGTTATGCGTTGGTTGATAAGTCTTCTTACACGCCCACTAAGTTTCTCATTTCTGGCTGTGCCCATCTTAACTCCCATCTCTTTCATCTGAAGGAGTGACGTGGACTCATGGTGGTCAAAGTCCTGTGTCCTTCCCACTTTCCAGAGGGCATTGATGATGTCTGCCCGCTCCATTGGTTGACCATCCTCACAATCTCTTTCTCAATGTAGATATTTAGTGAAATATAGCTTCCCAGGTATTCAAAGTGATCTACTTCTTCTAGTTCCACTCATCTGAATGTAACTTTCTTTGTAACTTTGGCATTAACTCTCAGTGTCTTATTTTTTTCAGTCCTCCTGAGTTACCAAATTGATCTACTATATCGGTTTTGTCTTGTATGTCTTGGTGGCAGTCAGCAAGCAATCCAACATCATCTGCAATCCCTATGCTGGTATTCACGAAATGAAATTGCAAAGATAGAGTGACTGGAAGTGCTAGCAATGAGTAAAGCATGACTCTGGACAAATCTGACATTCCCAAGTTTGTTCTTAATTCCTTAAGGGAGTATGATGTTGATGATGGGTGGGATAAGGATGTATACCTTGAGGGACTGATGAGTTTCAGAAGAGAGATAAAAAGAGGCCTGGTTGATAGGTGTGTTTAGTTGGTGAAGCAGATATGCCACAAGCAACATCTAACAGAGGTAATCAGTCTGAACACACTTCAAGAAATGATGAGGATGCCCTGTCTGCAATGAAACTAATTCCATGGATAAAATAGAATTGATAGTGATGGATAGTGACTACATATATTTCACATAATTCAAATTACAGCCAATACTTACTAAAAACAAAGCTCTCGCTTGCTTCTTTTCTGAGTCAGAACTCTGAAGTTTCCCTTGCTGCAAGCTGGACTGAACTATGTTATAAGCATGTTGGAGATCAAATCCATATGGATAACCACTTCGCAACCTGGTCAGCAGCACTTCACCATAATCTTGTTCAAGTATAGTGCAAGCAAGATTTAACATAGCACATACACCATCAACACTGGAACTGGAGATAGCACGTCTAACAGGACAAAAATGAATAATAATTATACAGCAACAAGAAAATACCTACCTGATTACTGACAACAATTTAATCCATATTATTATAATTAATTAAAATATATACTGATATGTTAAGCTAAGTATTAATGTTATCACATTCTATATAATATCCAATCATCCACCACCCTTTACACCCACAATTGTTGTTGTTCAACCTCATATTTGAATGCAACACAATACCTGATTGATTTCTTGACAATGAAAAAAGTGTCATCTACCATACTGGAAATATGCTGTCCTTCCTCTGATGTGTCCATACTGACAGCCTTCAAATGAAATATTTATGAAATGAAATATTTATGTGTTAGGACAAAAGATGCTATTCAAATGATTTAAATAATAAACTTGAAGATTTTAATGGCTGTTTAATGAGGGACAAAATAATAAAATTCAAAACAACTATAACTGTTTAATATTTTTATTAGTTCTGCTAGAGATGGGTACCAATTTTCATTATACAGGTGTTTTTAAAGTCGCAGTGCAGTGAATTTATACTCTCTAAAGAAAAAACGTCACCAGAAATGCGGTTAACTAATGCGTCACACAAATTGTAAAATAAATGGTATTATTCAAATATACTTGACTGCTATCGGCGAGCTTATAATGGGTAATGTTGGTATTAACACAATAAAGTTGTGCCTAAAACATATGTTGAAAATGTCCACCACGGGCCTCAAGACATGTCGTGATTCGTCTTTCCATATTTGCGAAAACCTTCAGAATAATGTCTGGTGATATTTGTTTAATCTTGTCTACTATTTCAGTCTTTAGGTCATTAATTGTCTGCGATTATTTTCATAAACTTTCCCCTTCAATGCCCCCCACAGATAATAATCTGGGGGTGTTAGATCTGGTGAACGAGCAGGCCAGATTCCACGTGAAATAATGCGATTTGCAAATATGCTTTCTAAATAATTGTTGTGGCTGTGTGTGCTGTTGCCCCATCCTGCTGAAACCAGGATTCCATAATTTCCCGTTCTGTAAGGTGTGCTATGAACGGTTCCAGAATTAAAGTACGGTAACGTTCTGCATTTATTGTTTCATTAAAAAATATAGGTCATATTATCCGCATACGACTTATAGCGCACCACACTCCGACTTTTTGATCGTAAAGCGGCACTTGATGAAATTCATGGGGGTTTTCACTGCTCCACAGCCGATTGTTCTGACTGTTCACATAACCGGATAAATGAAACCAGGCCTCATCAGTGAAAAAAGTGACGTCAAGGATGGCAGCGCCATGTTCATAAATAAAATTCTGAAACCACATGCAGTAGTTTAAATGGGATTCATAATCTCTTTCTTGGAGTTGAGACACTTCAGTTAATTTGTATGGACGATAGTGTAGTTCACTTCTTAAAACCTTGTGAACAGAACTCTTAGATATTTGCACCTGTTGAGACAAGTGGTTTAAAGATGCATTTGGACTCATTGTAATTCTGTCTTGGAGTTCCATAATTTGGTCTTGTGAAATTGAAGGTCTTCCAGATCGGTATGCATCTACCACACTACCGGTTTCACGAAACTTTTGATCAATTTTGTAACAGAATTTTGGTGAGGGACTTGTGAGTCTGGAAATTTCCTCACGAATTGTCTAATGACCTCATCCGTATATTTACCGCCATTACGGAAGACATGCTCAACCAGAAATACCTGTTTTCAATCGTCAACACCATTTCCTTCAAGCAATGAGACAGTGAAAGTAGCGTAGTGCCCGTCCTGTACGAAATAAAACCTTAAAGGAAGCAGTGGTTTGTTCATAAATGTGGTTTACAAAATTGTGGTACGTAGATGATGATTACGTCATTTACTGAATATTAGAAATATTCACTGCACTGCAACTTTAAAAACACCCTGTATAAAAATACATATAAATATGACTTTCATAAGTTACATTAAAAGAATATAGATATTTTATGATGGAAAAAAAAAAAGATTTGTACATATGATAAAATTAGAGATTCTCTAATTGTTAAAATAAATACAAACAACTCACTTTAATAATCATTTCTCTCATGAAGTATTCTTCATCATTATGTAGTTGCCTATTACTTCCTGAACCATTCTGTTAAGTTCACAAGAGCTGAAAAACCTGTCTACTTCTGCAATGTCTTCTGTGAATTATATATATATATACACACACAAACATAAACTTAGAAATATAGAGCAAGAAATGATGACAAGTTTTGAAGAAAGCTAACAATAGTAAATAAACACATCAGATCACAAAATGTAGCTGAACTCTTTCAGTACGAAAGGTCATCAATGCAACGGAGGAGATTTCAGAGACAAAATTTTTGATGGACCCTTTAGTTTTAAAACATCAATCTACATGTTTTTAAATTTATCTAACACTTAACGTATTATATATAAATTTTTAGATAATTGAACAAGGAATCAGATTTCATCATACTAAGATGATACAATACATGTAAAAAGAAAAATTGGAGATAAACGACCAACAACAAAAAATTTGAAACATCAAATTAAAACCACAATTGACAACTTACCATCATATAGATCTGGTCATAGTAATCAAATATGAATTATTTTGTGGGAAAAAAACAAATATCAATATATCTCTAAGCAGCCATGAAAGTTTGGTTGATGTAGCATAACAATAACTGATATTTTGTCATCCACAATCACAACAAGTGACAAAAATGAAATTTCAACTTTTTTGGGGAAAAAATCACTATGTACACAAAGAAGAAATTTGTGTTTGACTACACACACAAAAATCACGTGATATACACAATATTGACACTTTTTTTTCAATTACACAAAAAACACTTTCTCCAATTATTGTCCATGAAATGCCTTGAAGCATGCATTTGGATGAAGATATGGTCTGAAGGAATGTATTCCTCATCGCTGTCAATATTCTGGTGTCATGGTGGCTACGTGCAATCGTTTTTATATTTCGGCTCTTGCCGATATATTTAAATGATTTACGTGACAGTCGAGTTATGAATTATGTGTTTGCTATTCTCCGTTTGGTTTAGTGTATGTTTACTTCGGACGTGTGGATAAACTGTGATTACTGATATTTAAGTGGAATATGATTTATTCTTCTTTGTGTCGTGTGTTTGTAGTTCAATAGTCAAGCACATGGTTCGACAAAAAATGGCGCCGCGGGTATGTTCAACCCGAATATAAAAAGTCTGTGTTGGTGGATGGGGCGGATGAATAAAAAATTATCAATGGCCCTGAAAGCGAAAACAGCAAAGTGTGTGGTACACATGAGGCATATTCAGAACAAGAAAGACGAATATGGCAGACCACCGCGAAAGAGATTGGAGCCTCATCACGTAACACTCCAAAGAAAGCCATGGAGAGAAATTCCATATATAATAGAATTATTTCATGATGAAAGGGACAAAAAGCCAGACATAAATGTACATACAACTATAAAATTCTGTAATCTGAAGCAGAAAAAGCTATAAAAAACATAAAAAAGGGAAAGGCAGCAGGACCTGACAATATACAGATAGAGATGATACAGGCTCTAGAAGATTTTGGCCATCGAAGTGATCACAGACATATGCAATGACATATACCATACAGGATACATACCAACGAACTTAAAACATCAACTTTCATTGCATTGCCTAAAAAGAATGGTGCAGTTTAAATGCAGTGATTTCAGAACAATAAGCCGCTGAGCCAGGTAACAAAAATTTTACTAAAAGTTATGCAGGGAAGGATTCAGAATAAAATCAATACTGAATTAGATGAGCAACGATTTGGATTCAGGAAAAACAGTGGCACAAAAGAAGCCATATTTAGCATGAGAACATTGATTGAAAAGTACATAGAAGTAAACAACCAATATATCCATGCTTCATCTTCTACCTTTTTAGCTCCCAGTGGAGCATAGGTCTTCAACAACACTTTCCAAGTCGTTCTGTTTTTTTGCCATTCTTTTAAGATCATTCCATGTCTTCCCCATCATCTTCATCTCTGCTTCTATCTGTCTTCTCAAAATTTTTATTTTTGTATTTAACCTGATTTCTTTGGATTTCCATATGTTTCCAGGTTGCAATGAAAGCTCCTCTTGCTTTTGATATCCTTATTTTGGTATCATTTTCTGTTCCTCCCTCTTTATCTATATTACTGCCCAGATATATGTAAGATTGTACATCTAATAGAGGTAATTCTCCTAGTTTTATTTGGTTATTGCCAACTGTATTAATTCTCATAATGTTAGTCTTATCTCTATTAATCTTCAGTCCTAGCTGTTGTGATCTCTCATCAAGTATGTTCATTTTATCCTGCATCTGTTGATGGCTGTGTGATAGGAGAGCTATGTCATCAGCAAAGTCTAAATCATCAAGTTGTTTGGTCAGTGACCACTGGATTCCATTTCTGTTGTTTTGAGTTATTTTCATAATCAATCTATGGCCAGTAGAAAGAGAAATGGAGACAGAAGGCATTCCTGCCTTACTCCGTTCTTATTTCAAATGCTTCTGTAATCTGTCCTTCATGCACCACACTACATTTCGTTCCTTCATACATTGTTTTTATCAGGTTAATAAACTTTATGGGGATTCCGTAATGACTCAGCAACTTCCAAAGCATTCTTCTGTCTAAACTATCAAATGCCTTTTCGTAATCTATGAATCCAATATAAAATGGGGATTTTAGTTCTAAATTTGTTCAACTATTATACGTAGAGTAGTTATTTGATCAGCACATGATCTGTTCTTCCTAAAACCTGCTTGTTCATCTCTCAAATGTTTCTCTATGGCCTCTTTTAGTCTCTCCAGAATGATTCTGCTTAATATTTTTCCTGGCACTGATAGTAGCAAATTCCCCTATAATTTGCACTCCTGTAAACTTCCTTTCTTTGTAGTTTGATCATATAACCTTCTTTCCAGTCTTTAGGTATTTCTTCCCTCTCCCAAATTTTATCTAACAGATTATGTAACATCTTGGTAGAGGTGTTAATATCTGCTTTGATGGCTTCCGAAGGAATTTCATCTGGTTCTGTGGCTTTACCATTTTTTAATAGATTGATGGCTTTCATTATTTCTTCTATGCTTGGTTTTCCACAGTTAACGTGTAACTCTTCTTCTGCTGGTAGTATATCTGGAGGATTATTTGAGCCGGGTCTATTCAAAAGTTCTTCAAAGTGCTCTTTCCATCTCCCCATTTGTTCCCTTATATTACTAAGCAGATTTCCTTTCTTATCTTTAATAAAGGCATTGATCTGTTTGTATTTTCCACTTAATTTCTTTGTGATGTTGAACAGTTCTTTCATATTCTCTTTATTTGCTGCTTCTTCTGCCTCTTTAGCTAGTTCATCTATATATTTCCTCTTATCCCTTTAATGCATCTTCTCACTTCTTTGTTCACCTCTGTGTAAGCTTCCTGTGTCTTGGCTTATTACTTCTTGTTTTGCTTTTATTTAAGTCTGCTTTCTTGTTCTTTCTTTCTTTAATTTGTCCAGGGTCTCTGCTGTCATCCATGCCTTATTCTGGCGTTCTCTTTTCCCCTGTGTTTCTTCGCATGTCTCTTTCCATATATCTTTACCTGTTTCCAATGATCTTCTATATTTATTGTATTTTCTAGTTGTTGGAGGACTTGGTATTTGTTTGATATTGTGACTGCAAATTTATCTTTAATTCCTTGTTCTTTAAGAAACCCTACATTGAAATACTTTCTACCCTATTTGTTGTAGTATACCTTTTTAGTTTAATTTTAAGTTTAGCTATCAGAAGATGATGATCAGAAGCTATATCTGCCCCTCTATATACTTTTACATCTGTAAGGATGACTTAAACTTATTATTAATACATATGTGATCGATTTGATTTTCTGTTCTATGATCTGGTGACACCCATGTAGCTCTTTGTGTATTCTTTTGTTGGAATATCGTTCCTCCTAGGCTCACTTGATTAAGGGCGCAGAAACTCACAAATATCTCTCCATTCTCGTTTATATCTCCAAGTCCATGTTTTCCATAATCTGTTCGAAGCCTCTGTTGTCTGATCCTACTTTAGCATTTAGGGGTCCCATCAAGATTATAATATCCTTGGCTCGTCTTGCATCCATCTGACATTGTAGCTGTTTATAGAAATCATCTTTAACTAAATCATCTTTATCGTTGGTTGGTGCATAGCATTGGATAATGTGTAATTTATTTTGTTTTTGGTTGTTTTAAATGTTGCTCTCATTAGTCTCGGTCCTATGCTTCCCATTCTATCAGTGTCTTCTGTGCATTCCTTGATAGCATTATAGCTACCCCTTCACTATGTTGAGCCGCGATAGCTCAGTGGTTAGTGAACTGGACTACCACGGACAAGGGGTAGGGTTCGATCCAACCGACGGCTACCGGGTTCACCAGCCTTAAATGGTACCGGATTTTTTTCTGGAAAGTAAAGCAGCACGGGCGTAATACTGACCACATTACCCCAAAAAATCATGTGCCGAAGGTCTGTAAAATTTATGGTCACTAACACCATATTTCCTATACGCCACTTGGCGTGACGGGGGTACTTTACTTTACTTTTACTTCACTATGTTGTGCTCCAGGTTCCTGGTGTCCTGATGATAAAATCATCTCTCCTATGTTTAGTTTTATTTTACCAGTTCCTAGCCATCTTGTTTCACACATTCCCAGAATATCTATCTTGTAGTTTGACATTTCTGCTGCTACCTGTGCAGCTTTTCCTTGTTCGTTTAGAGTACGAACATTCCAGGTGCCAATTCTGGAGGATTTCCTGTTAGACAAAGGGTGAGTCGGCAACCCGGACTCCTTGCGGCTTTCTCCGGCTTGCGTCATATGTCTCTTAGACAGAGAGCCCTTATCTTTCCTGGATGGCGGATTAACTTTTTCTTTCGTTGACTTGTCCATGTTTGTGAAGTTTTTTTGGCTAATTTTTTTACAGTATGGTCCCATGACCAACCTCCTTTCTCGCTCTTACGAACATGCCTGGTAGGGTACAGCGCCACTATTCTTTACTCCCCTTTCGGGCCCCGGTAGCGCACGGGCGATCCATGCTTCATAGACTACAAAAAGCTTTCGATAGAATACACCATAACCAACTTATAGACTGCCTAAAGGATACAAATCTAGACGACACAGACATAGGACTAATATGTAATTTGTACTGGGAGCAAACAGCAATAATAAAATATAACAAGGAGAACTCTACACCCATGGACATAAAAAGAGGAGTAAGACGGGGATGCATCCTATCACAAGCATATTCAATCTATATACTGAGCAAGTCTTTAAAAACATCTCAGAGATGCCAGGCCTAAACATTAATGGAAAAATAATCAATAACCTAAGATATGCTGATGATACTGTTCTACTAGCAGAAAATCCTAAAGACCTACAATAATTGCTAAATGTGATAAACATAACAAGCAAAAATATGGACTAGATATGAATAAAAACGACTAAAACTATGATCATAAACAAAGAAAATTCTCAAGACCTACAATTAAATATCACAGTTGAGGGAATACATCTGGAGACAGTCCAAGCTACAACTACCTGGGACATACTATAACCAATGATGGAAAATGTAAATTTAAATAAACAAAAGAATAGGTATGGCAAAAAGTAATTTTAATGCCATGAAAAATATACTAACAACAAAACAAATATCAGCAGGGCTGAAACTAAGAATGGCAAAATGTTATATCTTCTCAATATTCCTGTATGGTGCAGAAACATGGACATTAGACAGGAAAACAGAACAGAAAATTGAAGCCTTTGAAATGTGGATTTATAGAAGAATAGGTAGAATTGGATGGAATGAAAAGAAAACAAACGATGAAGCTTTAAAAAAACTGAAAATAAAAAGAGAACTACTAAATACAATTAAGACAAGACAAATGAAATTTTTGAGGCATGTTAAAAGACACAACAGCCTACTGAAAGTAATATTGGAAGGGAAAATACAAGGTAAAAGAGGCAGACCAAGACTAACATGGACGAGTAACATCAAAGATGGACAAGTCACAATCTATGACAGTCTACACCATCAAAGCAAGAAACAGAGTAGAATGGCGATCCATGGTAGCCAACCTTCATTGCGGAGAAGGCACTTGATGATGATGGTCAATATTCACATGAGACTCATTTTCCTCTATTAAAAATCGATGTCTGGATCACTGTCATCACCATTGTTGTTATCAACATCAACACACTCTGAACTATCATTGGAATCATCAAGAAAAATTAACTGACAAGCTCTTCAGCCATCAGTTGACTTTTAGCATTACAATCACTGCTACTGGAAGCCATTTCGATCAGCTGATTTCTTTATACAATTTTTTTAACGATAAACACTAAATCCAATGAAAAAATCACACGTTAGAGTACGTCTTTCCACTTGAACCTCGTGGGAAGAAGGAAGGAACTCTCCAGTGAAGGAATCTGTATAAAATAGTCAATCTAAAATATGGGAATACAGTTTGTGACGATTTACACAAAACAATTGAGCATGGCGCACTATGCGGCTGAATGTACGCAACCGAAATGGCGCATCATGCGGCGGAACGTACGGAAAGAGTTAAGGTATAAAAAAAAAACTGTACATCATAAAAGCTAATAGCAAAAACTAATATTGATAAGCAAATATTGAGTTATTTTATTTGCAGGTCATCATCACTGCACTCAGAACATGTCCATAGGTGCTCAGATCCCCTTCTTAGCAAGTCCTGCTGTGTCCAGTGACTGATGACTCCAGTTCTGTGTTGGTTGATAAGTCTTCTTATACGCCCACTAAGTTTCTTATTTCTGGCTGTGCTCATCTTAACTCCCATCTCTTTCATCAAAGGAGTGACGTAGACTCGCGGTTATTGAAGTCCTGAGCCTTTCCCACATCTTGGAGGGCATTGATGACCTCCGGCTGATCCATTGGTCATTGGTTTACTCTGTACTTCTGCATGTCCAGGGATGTAGACAAAGGTGATCCTACGTTTTTGACTTCTGTAATTACCTACAACTATTTGTATTATTATACAACTTAACTACAATTATTTTTGACCCATTGCATGTGTACAGAGCCTGCCTCCACTTTTCTTATCATGCTCATCGAATTACTTAGTATGCAGGCATAGGTGTAGTCTTGTGACTCTAACCTGATGAATGCCCTGGTCACTGCCATCACCTCCATCATCATGCTACATGTGGTCATAACGAATGCACCACTGTCTTCTTTGACCATTCTGCCGACTGAACATGCTGCAAAAGCCCATGCACTCCTTTGGAGCGGAATTATGAGTCCATCTGTTTAGGTGACTGCATCTTTCCCATCGATATTATCCCAGATGAGACCGCTGACCTCCGCATTGACAAGCAAATATGTCTATAGCAACACATTGTTTTCCTTAAAATAATTCATTTACTAATACCATAAATGTAATGCATGCTACATTTTTAAGTAATTTAATTGCACATTGTGCTGAAATAAAAAGGATATCTTCATTTGTGCATACAAAACTAATACCTTTTATTCAAATAACACATTTGATAGGTTCATAAACACAAGTATTATTATACATTAAAATCTGGTCAATATGAGAATATTGGACCATCAAAATATTGTCATTATAATAATATCTTGTTATATCCAATTTTCCATGGACAGCTAAGAAGAGTAATGAAAATGTTCTGAAAGAGGCCAAAGCAAAAAGAGAGCTAATTTCCAATATTAGGAAGAAATAATCATCATTTTTGGCCATGTAATGAGAAGAGAACAGCTGGAATATATTGTAACAATATACATCTTAAGAACATTGATAGAAAGATCTATAGAGGTAAAGAAATATCTATATATGTGATTTATAGACTACACAAAAGCATTTGACAAAGTAAAGCATGTGGAAATAATCAATATGCTGGAGAAATTAAACAATGATGGCAAGGATCTGCGAATCATAAAAAACATTTACTGGCAATAAACAGCAGCTATACGAATTAGCAACCAAACAGGACAATTCCAATATATAAAACAAGAGTCAGACAAGGCTGTGTTCTGTCGCCGGGTTGTTTTCACTTTACAATAGTAGACAAAAAAGGAATTGAAGTCAACGGTCACAACATAAATAATCTGCGATATGCAGATAACACAGTCTTAATGGCAGAGACAGAGAATGAACTCTAAGAAATGATATACATAGTAGTGAGAGAAGGCAACAAAAGGGTCTCAGTCTGAATATTAAGAAAACAGAAGAAATGGTCATATCAAAAAACAAACATCACCATCATGTGGCATAAAAATAAACAGGACAAATTTGAAACAAGTGCAATGCATCAAATACTTGGGCACAATAATAACATCAGATGGAAGATGCACCACAGAAATATAAGGCAGAATAACCCAGGCCAAAATAATATTTCATAAAATGAAAAATATCTTATGCAACAAATCTATGTCAATAGAAGTGAGAAAGAGAGTTCATCGGTGCTCTTTAGAACCAATTCTGACCTATGGAAGCAAATCATGGACAGTAGACAAAAACAAATGAAAAGACGATTTAGAGGCCACAGAGATGGGATTTCTCAGAAGAATGTTGAAAGTTCCCTGGACAGCTAAAAAGACCAATAAAGAAATTCTCAAAGAGGCCTACACAAAAAAGGAACTCCTAAAAAACATCAGAAAGAAACAATCAACATTTTTCGGCACATCATGAGAAGAGGAAAGTTGGAATACTTGGTTACAACTGACAAAATAAAATGAAAGAGATATCGTGGACGACAAAGAGAGAAAATACTAGGTAGTTGGGTGTCATGGCATGGAAAACAGTCAACAACAGAACTGATACGATGCACTGTAGATAGAAGATTGTGGAAGGACATGAACGACTACGCCAACCGGTATGGCACATGATGATGATGATATCCAATTTAGGTTTAATAACAGGGGAATACTCAGGGCCTCATTATGAGGGAAGTAAAGAATAGTGACAATGTGACCTTCCAGGCATGTCGTAAGAGGCGACTAAGGAGATTGATTGATGGCTTGACAAGCTGTCATTGTAAAAAAGTATTGTTATGGAAACAGAGCCATAGATTTTGGAAGTAGCGATCTCTGCAATATGTGCCATTTTAGCATGCAAGGTTTCTGTTTTTGAGATTGTGGTTCTGCCCTATGTGCCGTCTTCGGCTGGAAAGGACAATAGATAGATAGATACTATGTAGACTTTAGAAACAAGTTGAGCGATTACGTCATTTACAAAAAATGTGATATTATGTTATCACAGCCAGATAATAAAGTCTTGGCTTTATGTGGGTGTGTATGTGTGTGTGTGAGAGGGAGAGAGAGAAAGAGAGAGTGTGTATGTGTGTGCTTTTTACTGTTTTTATGAGGCATACTCAATGAGAAGGGTCACCGAGCCCACAACTCTTGACAACCCTTTCCAGTTAGTAAGGTTGCCTCTGGGTTTAAAAAATAAAGTAGACTATGTTGTTTTGGGATCTAGATAGCAAAATCAAGCAAGGCTCTCAAAAAAGTTACATTTTATCAGTACA
Source organism: Megaustenia siamemsis (assembly GCA_032433765.1). Taxonomy (NCBI): domain Eukaryota; kingdom Metazoa; phylum Mollusca; class Gastropoda; order Stylommatophora; family Ariophantidae; genus Megaustenia; species Megaustenia siamemsis. Next base: position 45,361,609 of record JAVIAB010000106.1, on the reverse strand, counting down.
GCAGAGCTGTTGTCCTCTTGCATGAAAAACATCCACAGAGTTTCTACTGCTTGGGAAAATGCTTTGATTATCATTTAAGAAGGATTGCCTGTTTCATCTTTTTCCTTTTTCTCAGCTGCAGCGTCCTCCAAAATACTTTGTGCAATATTTTGTGCTGAAAGCTCCATAGCTGAGAAAAAAAGTCTTGTCCACTAACAGGTACTCATCAGCAGTCATACAAACTGGAGCATTGTCTCTAAGTTGATCCAACAGGTTATCGATATCAATGTGATTGACAGCTGTTGCGGACGACAAAAGTTCGTAAATGGAAACATTATGCGCTATAGCATTTGTAATGATCAAATCTGACTTGTGAAAGTATTTGGTGATGGTATCAGCTTTCCTGTCATCCCATACAGCAGCAGCCATAGTCAACACTTCAAGTAGATTCATTTTTAGATGGCATTCAGAGGACCTGTCACTCTCTATGACAAAAATAAGTGTTTTTTTTCTCCAGAATTCTCTTCCTGTAAAGCATTTGAAAGATTGAATGATGCCCTGGTTCAATAATTGCAACACACTTGTTGTGTCTGGAGACAGGAGGAATAAAGAAATAGCTCTGATGCATGTTAAATTTGGATGAGCGGAGCAATTTTTCCCAATAAGTGAAATATTTCCCTGCAACAATAGTTTCATAGCTGGCTTGCACATCCATTGTTTAAATAGTGACCCTGTTGTCCATAATTTTTTGTTAAACTTGTAATCTGTCTGGTGTGTTCTTATATTTTTAAAAGAACATCGCTCCCCAAATTTTTGCATTATGAGCAGGGGCATCATTCATGTTGGCTGAGATCAAAAGAAATTCTGTGTTTTGGAAACTTTTAACCACTGCAGACTTCTCCTTTTTTTAGAAAGTCTATGGTTTGGATAGCGGGGTAGAGTTCTGTCCTACCAAAGGAGGAGTAAGACGTCTCCTTTCCTCCGCTAGTCTTCGGGACACCTTGGGCAAGGTGGAGCTCCCGTTTAGCCCCTCTATCAGGGTTATGTGAAGCCATTGGAGCAGGTGGTGGATGGTGTTGTGGAAGCAGCCGACAAGTAGTGCTGGTTATGGTCCCCACATAGCGATGGCAGGCAGAGGATCTCATGTATAGAGACAATGGCTGCAATCTCTGACTAGTACAGTCACTGCCAAGAAGGAAAGGAATGGCAAACTACCTTCTTAATTGCCTGGAATAATCATGACAAACCACAACTTTTATTTACAGCTAACGACGTTAATGGGGACTTCACAGCCACCTCGTCCGGTAGGGAGCGTCATGTGCTACAGGTTACACCCGATCGTCATCATGCTACTGTATCTATCTATCTATCTATCTATTGACCTTTCGAGCCGTAGCCGGCCCATAGGGCGTAGACCAAGATACTCCTTCATCTGAATTTTTGTTCAAACAGTTTTCAATTCTTTTAAAGATATTTTATCAAATCTCACCATTTGTCTTTGTTCTGTGCAAGCAGCTCTATCTCATTGAGGGAGTCGAATCCTGCTGCTCTTGCCTCTCTCATCAATGTTCTTCTCAGTGTCTCTCTGGGACTTCCTCTTTTCCTCTTACCTGTTGTTTCCCACATGAGGGCTTGCTTTGCTATTCGGTTATTGTCTCTTCTCATCACATGTCCAACATATGACATCGTCTTTTCTTTATTACTGAAGATATTAGTAGTTGATTGGCGATTTCTCTAATTTCCTCGTTTGTTTTGAATTTGTTCCACGCTATACCAAGTATTTTCCTTAGACATTTATTTTCGTATGCGTTCAACTTTGTTTCTATATCTCTTGTTGTTTTCCAGCTTTCACATGCATACGTAAGGGTTGATAGTACATTTGATTTGAATAGTCTAAGTTTTGTGTTTGTGCTGATGAGTTTTCTACGTTTCATTAACAACATCGTTTTTACGATAGTGGCTTGTTAAACCTCTGATCAATGGTTCTATACCAACGCCAACTGGTACAGCACATGATGATGATGGTTTGAGGCACATTTATAAAAGAGACCCGTCTTGAGCATGCTGTATATATTTTTTGGTTCAAACTGTTAGAGAATTCCCTGTAGTTCACTTTGCTTCCACTTATCAGTTATTGTTTTTTTTTATTGACCCAGCCTCAGTCAAGACTACTTTCACAGCAGTTCCATGTCACACTATGAATCGGTTCAGTCAACCACTTAGGTTGAAGTTGGTATGGCTTAGACTCTCAGTCAGCTCTTTTCCCTTTTCAATCAGGATGGGCTACACCACACAATTTACACATCAACAAACAAAGCACACACAGTTAATAGTTTTTTTTAGCTAGACAAATTTCATAAGTGGGTAAGCTGGGTAATAGCATCATAAAAAATTTCTTAAATATAGGATAAAGAAGAGAAATTTGGGGATTTTAACAACTGACTTTACATCAAGATTTTTATTACAACTGGTCTTGTTATAAGTGGATTCTACTGTGATTACCCTTCTGTTTTCCTTCATCTGCATGGGCTGCCTCAATGTCTCCCTGTAATACAAAAATAAGACTTTTTACAAAGTACAAAAAAGGTGTCAGATTATGCTAATATTTTATTTCTATGGTACAAGGTGTGAAAAGGAAAACTCAAACTTTCTCTGCTAAAAATGTAACAACTCATTGTTACTCTACACAAAGCTCAGGCAGATGGTGCTTGTAAATCCAGGAGGGCCAACCATTCAAGGGTTGAATCCCTCTACATAAAAGACAATCTGCTGCCTGTAGGAAGATTGGGGACAGTCAAATGCTAAGGAAAGCTAACCTGAGCAAAATGCTGGCAGAAATTGAATGCCAATGGGTATGGCACAGAACATAGTGCGACATCCTAACATGTACTCAATCAAAGTGGATCTAAAGGACTATAGTTATGGTGTTCTGTCTGTGGAGTCCCCCTAGGCAGGTGAAATGACAGGCCCCATGCCTTGAAGAGGTCCACCACAAGCTACTGGTGGTCACCCTGACCCATTTTGGGAGAGCCAGGAAATGTGACCAGAGGGAAACTACTTCTGGTCAAAATAGCTTCAAGACACATCGGAATATAATGCACTGGAATTCAGAGGGCATATACCACAAAAAACAAGCCCTAGTACAATACTGGCAGAGGAAAAGATAGACATGGCCTGCATCCAAGAAACTCTCCATAATCCTCAACATAGATTTATGATCAGGGGCTACCAGACATTTAGACAGAACAGGGAAGGCCACAAGAGTGGAATCCTTATAATTACAAGAAATATCATCCCAGCAAAATAGAAAGAAGTAGTCACAAACGGGGAGGCAGAGATCATCGGCACAGAATTATATATCAACTTCAATAGCATAAGGATATTTAACATGTACTGCCCTAATGACAGAGTGCTTAAGTTGGAGTCAATGGAAATAACACCATCACAGTATCTGGTAGTTGGAGACTTCAACAGCTACTCTGAAAGATGAGGATATAAGGAAACCAACACTCAGGTGAAGAAGTGGAAGAATGGGAAATAGACAACAACCTATTCCTCATAAACTCTAGAGAGAACAACCCCCCTCCCCCCTCTACTCAAGAAGATGGAAAACAACATCAACTCCTGACCTAGAATTCACAATAAGAGACATATCCAACAAAATAACCAGAATAATACTGAACCAACTTGTAGAGTGTGACCACAGATCAGTCAAACTTTCAGTGGATCTTCTCACAAAAAGGAGATGCAAATACCACTCTTCAGCTGGAACTACAATAGAACCAACTAGGAAAAGTTTGTCAAGATCACAGATGCCTACACTACACCATCAACATTTATGAAAAGAAAGTCAATAATATGATAGACATAAATATCATAACACGGGCAATCCTGAGAGCTGCTAAATAATTCATCCCTAGAGAGAAAGGAGAAACTACAAATCATATTGGAGCAAGGAATGCAAAGACTAGAGGAGGAACTGAACTCTGCCAGAGAACTAGCTGAAACATCACAAAGCACAGCCTTATAGGCAGCCTCTGCCAAATACAGAAGAGAGGTAAAGATATCAGCAAGACAGAGTTAGAAAGACAAAACATAGAGCCTAAATCTAGATAAAAATGGACACAAACTGTGGAAACTTGCAAAAACTCTGATCAATGAAAATAACAGTCGACCTACAATAACATTAACACACAAATCAGAACATCCACACAGGCAAAAGGGCAGCAAACATACTGATAGAAACTTACAAACGATAAGTAGGATAAACATTCCAAAAGCCCAACAGAAAGCTGCGATAAAAGAAAACTGAGGAACAAAACATATGCCTTTAGCACCAGAAGAACATCAGACAATCATCTTTCACTGAACTGAATTGAAGGATTGAAACTCAAGAGTTCCCTGGAAAAGATGGAATCACTAACGAGATGCTCATAAAACTGGGACAGAAAGTGAAGGGTTAGCTCCTTTGGATAATAAATGCCAGCTGGAAGAGAGGACAAATGCTGGCAATTGGAAAGAAGCCATTATGGTGCCCATCCTCAAACATGGAAAAGACCCACTGGACCCAAGCAGCTACAGACCAATTAGCCTACTGAGATGCCTGAGCAAACTCATGGAAAGGTTGGTGAACAGAAGACTCATGTGGCATCTGGAAACAAAACAACAAATTAAGCCACAACAAAGTGGTTTCTGCCAGCACAGATTAACTGAAGACCTGATAACCTACATAGCACAAGAAAATGAGGATGTTCTACAAGAAAATAAGCAAACATTGACAGTTTGTGTCGACATGGAGAAGACTTTTCATAGGGTTTGGAGAGATGGATTAAAGAATAAGCTTCTTAGATTTGGTATCTAAGTCTGTTTATTAAACTGGATATCTCAATACCTACAAGACAAAATGGCCAGAGTACAAGCCCAACCGATAATTAAGTAAGAAAATAAAAATTGAACAAGGTGTCCCACAAGGCGGAGTACTATCCCAAACGCTTTTTCTAATCTTCATAAATGACACCGTAGAGGATATCCCACCCAGAATACACTCTGCAATGTATGCAGATGACCTAGCGATATGGGCACAAGAAGAATCTATGTCATTGGCTAGCTCCTGAATGCAAGATGCCCTAGGAAAACTTGAAAAATGGACGAACACCTGGCTGCTACCTAATAATGAAAAAAAAATTACATACACAATTTTCATTCTATTAAGAAAACACACTCTGCAAATTTGAAAATAAAAGACCACACACTTCCTATTGATCAAATCCCAACATATCTTGGCATAACCATGAATCAATCAGATAGACAACGCAAAAAATGAACAGTATTATGAAGAAATGAGCAGGAATCGACTGGGGAGCAGACAGAAATATCTTGAAACAACTATACACAGGAAGAGTAAGATCTATCCTAGAGCATGGAGTCACAGCCTGGGCTACAGCTTCCAAATCACAGCTTATTAAAATTACAGAACACAAAACCAGGCTGTCATTATCATTACTGGTGCTATGAAATCTACACTTATCATGACTCTAGAAACAGTAACAGGCCTACAACCTTTGGAAGATAGATGAAAACTAAAGTAAGGTAACAAGTGGAGAAATACAAAAGGCTCCCTAACCACCCCATGCACCAAAGAATAACCTGTTTCAGAAAAGGAAGACTAAAGAGGAGCAACTTCACTGCAATCTCCAAGAAATGACACCTGCCATTCCAGTACTATCCCAAACAATGCCAATATTCATATGCCAATTCTGTATGATAAGGAAGACATAATAGGAATAATAGGAAGACAGTTCAGAACTACAACTACCTTGGACATACTATAACCAGTGATGGAAAATGTACAACTGAAATAAACAAAAGAATAGGAATGGCAAAAAGTAATTTTAATGTTATGAAGGACATACTAACATCAAAACAAATAACACCAAAGCTAAAACTAAGAATAGCAAAATGTTACATCTTCTCAATATTCCTTTATGGTGCTGAAACATGGACATTAGACAAGAAAACAGAACAGAGAATTGAAGCCTTCGAAATGTGGATTTATAGAAGAATAGGTAGAATTGGATGGAAGGAAAAGAAAACAAACGATGAAGTCTTAAAACAACTAAAAATGAAAAGAGAACTTCTGAACACAATTAGAACAAGACAAATGTGATTCTTGGGCCATGTTAAAAGACACAACAGCCTACTGAAAGTAATCCTGGAGGGGAAAATACAAGGTAAAAGAGGCAGAGGCAGTCCAAGATTAACATGGACGAGTAACATCAAAAGATGGACAAATCAACCGATGACAACCTGCACCATCAAAGCAAGAGATAGAGCAGAATGGCGCTCCATGGTAGCCAACCTTCATTGCGGAGATGGCACTCAATGATGATGATGAATAGGAATCATGAAAAAGGGCACACAAACAGAAACAGTAAGAAGGCATTTAGCAGAAAAGCACATAGATGACAACTACCTACAGGACTCCTGGTCACACATAAAAATGGATGGCTCTGATACAGATGCCACTAGAAATGGAGGAGTGTTCTTCAGGCTGAATAACAAGGAAGAGAACACGAAGTCAGTAACTACAGAGAAATTCTCAAACAACTAAATAGCAGAAAATGTAGCCCCTCAAAGATGCTGCAAAACTGGCTATCTAACACAAAACAATGTATACAAGAAATTAGTGATACTGACTGACAGCTCAGTCAGTCCTAACAGCTCTAAAAACACCCAGACACAGTGAGCTAGATGACTTGAGAACAAGCCTAGACCAATTATGCAATAACTTCCAGAGAGTGGTCATCCAGTGGATACCATCACATTGTAATATACAAGGAAAGGAATATGCAGACAAACTAGCCAAGGAGGGAGGAAGATTACCACAAGAGAACCATCTAGTCAGCTACAATGAAGCCAAATCCATCATCAAAGGTCAGTATCATGAAAAATGGAAACAAGAACACCCAAAATATTACAACAGGGATGGATACCTCCAACTATGAAGGAGGAATCAAGTCATCATACTTCACCTCTGGCCACAACAGAATGAGAAACCACATGTTAACCAAACTCAAAATAGGATTTACCAGCCAATGCCACTGTACCCTGGATAATATGACAACAAGACATGCCATACAGGATTGCCCCAAGTATACAGACCTGATAAGGACAATGTGGACCACATCCACTTCCCTGGAAGAGAAACTCTATGGGTCAACCAAATCATTAAAACAGACAGCTGCCTTCATAAGAGAGTCTGGAGACTAGTCTGAATGAGCCATGATTGCAGAAGAAGAAGAATTTATCTTCTTCTTGGTCTTTCCTTTTCTCATCTTCCAGGAACCACGCCTTCTATTATTGTTCTTTTCAACTCACTGTGTCTTTGACATGGCCATAGTGTTATAATTTCCTCTGTATGATGTTTATAAGCCAGTTCTTTTCAATGTTTATGTCTTTTAATATGTTTTAAGTGCTCTTTTTCATTAACTAAGGCATCCTGTTGACTATAAGTATATATACACACAAAGATTGTTCATAAATTTTAGGAACTGAATATATTTCCAGGAAACTATAATATAATACACAATGAAATGGCACCAAGACATGAGTTGCAGTTAACATGCAAAATTTGAATTCATGTTCTTCAAATTAAATTTTTGGGGCATGTTAAAAGACTCAACAGTCTAATAAAAGTAATATTAGAAGGGAAAATACAAGGTAAAAGAGGCAGAGGCGGACCAAGACTAACATGGATGAGTAACATCAAAAGATGGACAAGTCAGCCTATGGCAATCTGCACCATCAAAACAAGAGACAGAGTGGAATGGCGCTCCATGGTAGCCAACCTTCGATGCTGAGATGGCACTCGATGATGATGATGAGATCTTTAGGATTTTCTGCTAGTAATACAGTATCATCAGTATATCTTACGTTATTGATTATCTTTCCATTAATGATTAGGGCTGGCATCTCTATGATGTTTTTAAAGATTTGCTCTGAGTATAGATTAAACAAGCTCTTTCTTTGGAATAATTGAATAGTGGAATAGAATATAATGAGGCTCCAATTTCTTTTACAGTGGTCAGCCATAATCATTTTTCGTGCCCTAAATATGCCTCTTGTGTACTTTATGCACTTTGTTATTTTTGCTTTCTGGGCCGTTGATCACTTCTGATTTTTCCGCCCCATCTACCGTCACAGACTTTGTACATTCCGATTATTCCATGAATTTATTAGTCAATATAATGGTATGCTTGTATATGTAATCTCAAAATAAATCTTGTCATTTACTGTCCACCTACCTTGGTTAACCCTGTATATATATATATATATATTAGATATGAATATCAACAAGACTAAAACTATGATCATAAACAAAAAAAATACTCAAAACCCACAAGTGGATATCAAAATTGGAGGAGTAGACCTGGAGACAGTTCAGAACTACAACTACCTTGGACATACTATAACCAGTGATGGAAAATGTACAACTGAAATAAACAAAAGAATAGGAATGGCAAAAAGTAATTTTAATGTCATGAAGAACATGCTAACATCGAAACAAATAACACCAGGGCTAAAACTAAGAATAGTAAAATGTTACATCTTCTAAATATTCCTGTATGGTGCAGAAACATGGACATTAGACAAGAAAACAGAACAGAACAGATTGAAGCCTTTGAAATGTGGATATATAGAAGAATAGGTATAATTGGATGGAAGGAAAAGAAAACAAACAATGAAGTCTTAAAACAACTAAAAATGAAAAGAGAACTACTAAGCACAATTCAAACAAGACAAGTGCGATTTTTGGGCCATGTTAAAAGACACAACAGCCTACTAAAAGTAATCCTGGAGGGGAAAATACAAGGTAAAAGAGGCAGAGGCAGACCAAGACTAACATGGACGAGTAACACCAAAAGATGGACAAATCAGCCTATGACAACCTGCACCATCAAAGCAAGAGACAGAGCAGAATGGCGCTCCATGGTAGCCTACCTTCGTTGCGGAGATGGCACTCGATGATATAAGATATGTAAATATATATATATATATATATATATATATATATATATATATATATATATATATATATATATATATATATATATATATATATATATATGACTGATTCATGGTCATAAAATATGTAATTATATGTAAGTCAGATAAATGACTCGTGCATTCAATACTCTATTTTATATTGTTCACTTACTGTTGCTCTTCTGCGCATAAACCTCAAGTACAGTTCAGACCTTGAACTCAATAAAACCATCTCTGATAATAATACATCCAAGTCCTTTGGATCTAACCTACAACAAATTGTAGAAAGCAAGTTGTTCAGTTTATAGAAATGTAAACAAGCAGGTTAACCATAAGACTAAATATGTCACTGAAAACAGCTGAATCATTATATAAATAAAAAAGATATGTGGTACATTCATGTGAGGGAATTAAATAAAAGAAACTTTATCCAAATACAAATTCTATACTTGCATTTATTTATTTGTATCCACCATGCAGAAATTATAAAAGAAAAATTATTTAAATAAACTCAGTGGACATTTAATAAACTATACATCCTTATCAGTGGGACTCAGATTTTTTATGACATATTTTTTCCTGACATGTATTTTCAAATCCATGTTAATTTCAACATGTTTCATGCCTTTCTGGACACTCTGATGCTGTTTTATTTGTTATATAAATGCATATTTTGAACATAATTGAGGTTTAAGTTATATTTTGACCAAAATGGGGGCATAAATGCATATTTTTGTTTATATTTGGTCATATTTGTCACCATTTTAGGTACAATAAAGATTCATTTAGATGACCCTTTATTAAGATGGAAACATTTAGCTTGGTAATTTTATTACTAAGAAACATGTAAACTAGCCTGAATAAATTTGTCTATAACTCAAACAACATAATTCAAAATAAATATTCAGATGGAAAATTAAAGACTTCTTTTAGTTGATTTAACGTACGTCAGGATAAATGTTTGAAGTTCAAATACAAAAAAGACTTTTGACCAAAACACAGCATCGAAGCAGCAGCACACAGAAGTGGCAGTGAATGACCTACATAGAATGAGATGACAATAAATGAAGTAGTGAATGAATTATATAGAATAAGCTGAGAATAAATGAAGTAGTGAATGACCTACATAGAATAAGATGACAATAAACGAAGTAGTGAACGACCTACATAGAATGAGATGGCAATAAATGAAGTAGTTAATGACCTACATAGAATGAGCTGAGAATAAATGAAGTAGTGAATGACCTACACAGAATGAGCTGAGAATAAATGAAGTAGTGAATGACCTACATAGAATGAGATGACAATAAATGAAGTAGTGAATGACCAAACTACATTTCATGTGGGAAACAACAGGTAAGAGGAAAAGAGGCCAACCCAAAGAGACACTGAGAAGAACATTGATCAGAGAGGCAAGAGCAGCAGGAATCGGCTCCCTCAATGAGATAGAATTGTTCGCACAGAACAGAAACAAATGGCAAGATTTGATAAATGGTCTTTCATCATCATCATCAAGTACCTGGCCTGCTGGGCGTAGGTGATCATGTCTCTCCACAACTTCTTTCGATCTCGGCAGCTATTTATCATTTCTGTTGTTGACCTGCTGCCAAGCCATTCTCTTAAGCTGTCTGTTATTTTTTCTCTTTGTTTCCCTCTATCTCTTCGTCCCTCAATTTTTCCAGTTGTTACAATATATTCCAGTTGTTCTCTTCTAATTACATGGCCAAAAATGATGATTGTCTCTTCCTAACATTGGAAATTAGCTCTCTTTTTGCTTTGACCTCTCTCAGAACATCTTAATTACTCTTCTTAGCTGTCCATGGTACTCTCGACATTCTTGTGTAAAACCACATTTCTACAGACTCCAGTGATTTTCTTGACTGTTGTCCTATTGTCCATGATTCGCATCCATATGTTAAGACTGGCTCTACGTAACATTTAAGAACTCTTTTTCTTGTTTCTATTGAAAAAATGGATTGCATAGTATCTTCCTCATTTTTTTGGAAATCTGCTTTTGCCTGGGCCATTTTGCATCTCATCTCTTTTGTACATCTTCCGTCTGAGGTTAAAGAAGTTCCCAAATATTTAAATTCATTTACCTGTTTTAATATTGTTCCACTTGTCTTTATTTTGCACTGAGGTGATGTCTTTTCTTTGTAGTTACCATTACCTCTGTCTTTTTGCTATTAAGGCTGAGTCCTTTATTTTTGCTTTCTTTCACTATAATGTCCAACATTTCTTGTAACTCATTTTCACTCTTAGCGATTAAGGCTGTATCATCAGCATACCTTAGATTATTTATATTATGACCTCCAATTAATATATAATATTAACGATGAAGTTTTAAAACAACTGAAAATAAAAAGCTAACAAGGTAAATTACAAGGTAAAAGAGGCAGAGGCAGACCAAGACTAACATGGACGAGTAACATCAAAAGATGGACAAGTCAATCTATGACAGCCTGTACCATCAAAGCAAGAAACAGAGTAGAATGGCGATCCATGGTAGCCAACCTTCGTTGTGGAGAGGGCACACGATGATGATGACCTCCAATTGTTATTCCAGGCATGCCCCTTAAGGATCTTAAAATAATCTCACTATAAATATTAAACAAATCTGGGGACAGCACACAACCTTGTCTAACACCCTGTTTTATCTGTTGAAACATTCCCAATTGGTTTCCATTTCTTATGGCTGCTGTTTGTTGCCAGCACATTTTATAATTAATTTATAACTTTATTATTCTTAGATCTTTGCTGTCTACGTTATGCTTTCTAAAATTTTGATTATTTCTTGGTGCTTTACTTTGTCAAATGCCTTGGTGTAATCTATGAAACATAGATCTGTTTTCACCTCTATGGCTCTTTCTACTAAAGATCTTATGATATAAATGGCATTGCTTGTTCCTTTATCTCTAACAAAACCACACTGTTCATCGCTAATTTCTGGACTGATTTTGTTTCGCACTCTTCGCATGATGATTCTTAGTAATATCTTAGTCATATGACTCATAAGGCTTATTGTGCGATGATCATCGCATTCAATCACACCTGATTTCTTTATAGTCTTTGCAAGGATTGAAAACTGCTAGAATAAAAATTTAGATAAGAGAAAGAGTATCTGGGTCTATTCCCTATGGGCTGGCTACAGCTTGAAAGGTCAATAGATAGATATATAGAATATGTCACAAATTCCTATACCTGTGATTCCTACTTCAAATGGTTGTGAAGTGAACTGAACAAAACAGTATTTAAAAATATTAAAATTGTAGAACAGGACAATCAATGTCTTCTTATCAAAGAATGTAGAGTTCAGCTGCCAATAAGAAAAATATAGATACAAGCTAAAATTTAAATTTGGGAAAGTTCATCAAGTGTAAACAGAAATGAATAAGTAAAGCACCTGCATGAAAGAATTTTTAAAATGTGAATAAATATGAAGATAAGGATTGCATGTGGATTGGAAAGAAAAGATTCAATATTTCATTTTTTAAAATGAAAAATAGTAACTTGTGTTCCAAATATACAACACATACTTCTCAATAGCTGTTTGTTTCACTGCTGATAGATTCTGATGAACTTGTTTTACCTGAAAAATTGGTTAAATTGTAGATATATTTTTTATGGTCCTCTTTATAAGCATAACAGCAGAGCAAATTTTCATTAATATTTTTACAAAATTAAAGAAAATTATTAAAATATTAGAAAGTTTAAATTTAAAAAAAAAAATAACATTTTAATAATTTATTCAATTTTGTAAAAACATTAATGAAGATTTTTTTCTGCTGTAATGCTTAAAAAGAGGAATGTTATAAAGTTTAAATAAACTGAAATAAATAAAAGAATAGGAATGGCAAAAAGTAATTTTAATGCCAAGAAAAATATACTAACATCAAAACAAATAACACCAGGGCTAAAACTAAGAACAGCAAAATGTTATATGTTCTCTACATTCCTGTATGGTGCAGAAACATGGACATTAGACAAGAAAACAGAACTGAAAACTGAAGCCTTTGAAATGTGGATTTATAGAAGAATTGGAAGAATTGGATGCAAAGAAAAGAAAACAAACGATGAAGTCTTAAAACAATTAAAATGAAAAGAGAACTACTAAAAAATGTTCAAACAAGGCAAATGAGATTTTTAGGGCATGTTAAAAGACACAGCAGCCTACTAAAAGTAATCTTGGAAGGGAAAATACAAGGTAAAAGAGACACAGGCAGACCAAGACATGGACGTGTAACATCAAAAGATGGATAAGTCAACCGTGACAACCTGCATCATCAAAGAGACAGAGCTGAATGGTGCTCCATTGTAGCCAACCTTCGATGCGGAAACGGCACTCAATGATGATGATGATGAAAGTTTAAATAGTTATTTTGAAAAAAATAAATAAATAAAAAACAAGTAAACTTCATTTTTTAAAAAGTTTCAGGTATGTTATTCTACAAATCTACTTTCTGTAATGCAAAAGTATATTAAAAAATAAACAGATTTTCTATGATCTCTTGATCTTGTTTGATGATTAGATTGTTTCCTGTTGCACAAATGGGGACTTCTGATTTCAAGATGATGGAATAGAGTTTATGTTCCATCGACCATTGCAGGATTTGCACTAGGAGACTGATTGATTTTGCCTCTCCAATTTGGTTCACTATTCTAAAATCAACCAGATTTTAGGACACCTCGATCTTTCTCCTTTCGTTGTACCCTGTATTCTTCTAGCCTGTTTCTTTTCTGTATGCACATGGACCTGTTTTAAAACTGCTGTTACTGCTTGCTGTGTGCGCACATTTTCACTTTTGTGCACGCACACGTACGCACTTCTGTTTATGCCACATCCATGCAAAGAGGGACAATTTTTTACTTATTTTCTTTCCATTTCTCCTAGTTCAAAATTATTATAAAATCTTTATATTATTTTTGATTTTCAATACATATATTTTTTATTTCTCTTCACAATTAGCTTCGTATTTTGATGCATTTATGTGCATTTCTTTGCCTTGACCCTAAAATCAACCGGATGTTCCACTTAATGGATTTGCTTCAGTGATACTGAGTCCATGCACCTGGCAGTAGTCCACTTTGGCAAGTCAAGTGCTGTGAATGTGACCTTCCCCTCGTTTGAGTCTTTATATAGTTTATATCAGGACATTGAGAGCTGTTCATTAACAGTTGTTGGAATTGTTTGGCATCAAAGACTTACAGCTTTTTAATATGGATTGTTCTGCAAAATAACAGAAGATTTAACTTTAGGGATTATGCACCACCGCTATGGTGTTGCATGTATTTTCGTTGTATCCTTTGGAGTGAATAGAGTGTTGAAAGCACATCCTTGGTTGTGTGAGTTACATCATCATGACATTGAGAGCTGTTCAATAACTGTAGCTGGATTTGTTCAGCAAAAATTACTTATAAGTTACAGCTTCTTAATATGGATTATTCTGCCAGATCAATCAAAGGTTCCACTTTGGGGATTCTGCACCATCACTACGGTGTTTCATGCTTATTGGCTGCATTCTTTGGAGTGAATTGGGTGTTGTTGATGCATCCATTGTTGTATGTGCTATGTCATCATGATGGACTACTGTATATCCGCAAATTGACCATCATCTCATAAAGGATGGTGAAATGCTACAAAGATTACCGTATGCTCGTAAAGAATGGTAAAATGATAAGAGCTTTGTTTGTGAATTTGCAGCCCTGGCGTGACTCCTGGATTTTCATGATAGTCAGGAGGGGATGTTGCCTATTTTCAGGACAGCTATGAGGAGATTGAGGGTAGACTTATGAATCAATTATCATTTCACACTGCGAGTCTTGCTGTAGAGAAAATCTGAGCATTTATGGACCATTGTTCAATTTGCAATGAGGATAATCCAATGAATAACACTAACACTGTTACAATTTCATGTATAGTGTTATCAATCATTCATAATTTGTATAAAACCAATATAGCAAAACTGCATTAGTAAAACTGGTATACAACAAAGAATGAAAAAAAAATCACACAAAAAACATGTGTTTACTATAACATCACAAGTGATATGTCAAAAGCATAAGAAACAACAAAAGCATATATGGTCTAATAAGAAGTAATTATGAGTCTATAAGCAAGCAGCTGAAAAATTTTACAAACTTTCTTCTTCTTCCTTCTTTCTTCATAGAAGCTCGCTTATCTCCTCAGTCTCTGTTGGTTTGTTGGCTAACTTATATACGTAGTCCATGTAAGTAATAAACAATAGGGGAGATAGTATGCACTCATATCTTATTCCTGATCTAACTTCAAAGCGTCTGTGTAGCCTGTTGCTGTTCTGACTGCAGCTGCTGTTGATATAGAGACTTTTAAAAGTTGGTTAGATGTTGGCTTACTCCATTTGTTGTTAATATCTCCCATATTTGTTCTCTGTTTACTTGGTACAATGCTTTTTCTAGGTCAATGAAAGCTATATATAAATTTTGGTTGTGTTTAATCCAATATTTTCTACCAGCTGTTATAGGGTGAAAAGTGCATCAGTACATCCTCTAATTTTTGGATCCCCATTTGAGAATTGTTTAAATGTAGTTCTATTATTGGCCTGAGCCTTTTATCCATAATTTGGCATATAATCTCAGATGGCTGAGAACGGAGATACCTCTGTATTGAATGCATCCTTTCTGGCTACCTTTCTTTTTCTATATTGGTAGGATGATTGTTTGTTGCCAGTATTTGGGGCTTTCTGTTGGTGCCATGCTGCATGAATATTCTGTGCAGCCATGTAACTCCGATTTCTCTTTCTGCTAACAATTCTACAGGTATGTTGTCTATCCTTGGTGCTTTATTTCTTGGTGCATATTTTATTGCTTCTTCAATTTCCTCTTTCATGAAGTTGGGTTCAGTGTTTGTGCATTCCTGTGTGATTTTTGTTATGTTATTGGTAATTGGTGCCATCAATGTCTTCGAAATATTGTTTCCATCTCTGTTGCATATGTTGGTTATTTGATGTTGGCTATTTCATCTGTCATTTGTGAGTTCAGTAAGATTATAGTTCTCCTTTCTCACTTTTGTTGCTTTTACTGCTTTGTAGAAGTCTCTGTGGCTGTCTTGAAGTACCTGCTCATCTTTTGCCTGAATTCTGTCCAGGTGTTTTGCTTAGCTTCTTTGATCAAAATTTAAACTTTTTTGTGGACTAAGGCATATTTTTAATATTCTTCTTGGTTCTTCTTCTCCCTACAATCTTTACTTTTTTATTTTCTTTAACTACTTCTCTGACTCGGTTGGCTTACCACGGCAACAGCCGGGGTTCGTACCCTGGCGAGGACACCTGGGTTTTACTAATTCCCTAAAAATTAGTGGGAGCCGCGATAGCTCAGTGGTTAGTGAACTGGACTACTACGGACAAGAGGTAGGGTTCGATCCCAACCGACGGCTCCGGGTTCACCCAGC
Organism: Megaustenia siamemsis; assembly: GCA_032433765.1. Classification (NCBI taxonomy): domain Eukaryota; kingdom Metazoa; phylum Mollusca; class Gastropoda; order Stylommatophora; family Ariophantidae; genus Megaustenia; species Megaustenia siamemsis. The sequence continues at coordinate 45,345,159 of JAVIAB010000106.1, read as the reverse complement.
CTTAAATGGGTACCGGATTTTTTCTGGGAAAGTAAAGCAGCACGGGCGTAATACCGACCACATTACCCCAAAAATCCTGTGCTGAAGGTCTGTAAAATATAGGGTCACTAACACCATATTTCCCTATACGCCGCCACTTGGCGTGACGGGGGGTACTTTACTTTACTTTTACTTCTCTGACTGTGTCATTCTGCCAAGGGTGATCTTCTTCCCTTCTTTAGCCCTTAGTTTTATTCCACATACTGTGATTGTGATGTTGGTTATTGTTTTCTTAAACTGCTTCCACTCTTCTGCCACTGTGTTTGCTTCATTGGGGAATTTCAGGAATTCCTCCACTAGTTTTTCTTCTAGGGTTTTCCTTGATCTTCTAATTGTTTTATTGTTAATGTCTGTTCTTTTTGCTTTTTTTTGTTTGTTTGAGTATTTTCTCTTTCTTTCTTGTTGTCTGAGTGTAATCATAACCATTTTGTGGTCTGTGTCGTCCATAATCCTATCTTTTCTTGTTCTGTTTTCTTGTTTGTATAAAATCTATCTGGCTTTTACAGGTTGTGTCATTCCACTTGTACAAGGTGTATATTTGTGACTCTCTGTGATTGAAGAATGTGTTGGTAATGAACAAATCATTTTGGATACATAATTCTTTTCAGTGTCTCTCCAGTGTTCTGTCAGTGTTCTTTTTATTGTCTCTAGGTTTTCCTTTTTTTCTTTCATCCTGATGTTTTCATAGGAGAGCCTGTTTGGAATTCCCTCTCTCAACACATGTCCAACATATGTGGATCTTCTCTTCCTAATTGCAGATAAGATCATTTGTTGCATGGCCATTTCTCTTATCTCTATATTAGTCTTTAATTCATTCCATCATGTAATATAGAGTATTTTTCTCTGGCAGAAGTGTTTAATTTTCTCTCAATCTCTTTTGTTGTTTTCCAGCTTTTACAGGCATATGTTGGAATTGATAACACGTTTGAGTTGAATATTCTAAATTTATTTTTCTTACTCAGTATTTTTTACTTCCGTATTTTGTCCAGGTTTTTAAAATTTGCAGCTGCTTTTGCTATTCTGCTCTTGATCTCTGCCTTTGTTTTACTTTCTTGATCTATATTACTACCTATATATACTTGTAGTGGTTTACGCTTTCCAATGTCTGACAGTTCAGATATATATTGCTCTCTGAGATTTTGTCATTTTAAATTATTTTTGTTTTATCCAAGTTGATTTCCAGTCCTACACTTTCTGCCATGGATGATAGGGTACCTGTGATATTTTGCATCTTGTTGATATTGTCAATTACAAGCACTATATCATCTGTAAAACCTAGATCTAACAGGTAACTATCATACCATTTAATGTGATTATTGCCATTGCAACATTTACTCATTATGTAATCAATGGTAATTCCAAATAGCAATGGTGATAGTATGCTTTCCTGTTTGACTCCTGCTTGAATCTGAAACCAATCACTCATTCCCTCTTCTGTGCAAACTGCACAAGTATGGCCATCATATATGTCTTTTATAATGTTGATATTTTTGGTGGTATTCCATAATGTTTCAAGATATTCCACAAGGACAATCTATGTATGCTGTCAAACATTTTTTTATAATCAATGAAATTGCAGATTAATGGTTGTTATTTTTCTGTATGTTCTTCTATCAATTGAATAGTCCTGGTATAATTGAGTGAGTGGGCTTGAGAAAAATTCAGGTCAAACTTTGTAGGAGGGAATTCCGTATCTGACATCATGACTGCCGGAGACTAAGATAGAATTTTTAAAGAGTGTGGTCCCGTGAATTATAATCTAATTTGAGCACAATGAAAACTAATTAGTAATATCAAATGCAAGGTGAGACTATTTCTGAAAAAAAAAAAAAAAACATAAACAAAATATTTTTTTCTTAATTAAAGCAATAAATAACTCTTTAGTATAACAGCAACCTTGTTCTTAGAACAAACTAGAGATATTTAGTGTACATAAAGATTATTGAAAGACAAGATCTTTGATTGTGATTAAGTTAAACATAAACATGAACGAAATGCACAATTATTAACAAAATGAACACCTAATGAAAAAGAGAAGACACTGAACAGCTTGAAATTGTATGTAAAATGTCAATATGATAAAAAGATTAAACACACTTTTTTTTTAAAGAGATATCACTTATATCAAAATGAACAAACAATCTTCAATTTAAATATTAATAAAACTATAATGCATATTTTGCACTTTTCATCAGAAGTTTACTTGTTATAGCTATACTTTATTATATTTCTGTATATTTATATTCAAAGACAATGGTCATATGTTGGACGTGATGAGAAGAGATAATAACCGAATAGCAAAGCAAGCCATCATGTGGAAACAACAGGTAAGAGGAAAAGAGGAAGACCAGAGAGACACTGAGAAGAACATTGATCAGAGAGGCAAGAGCAGCAGGAATCGGCTCCCTCAGTATGATAGAGTTGCTTGCACAGAACAGAGACAAATGGCGAGATTTGATAAAAGATCTTTACAAGGATTGAAAACTGCTAGAATAAAAATTTAGATAAGAGAAGGAGTATCTGGGTCTATGCCCTATGGGCTGGCTACGGGTCAAAAGGTCAATAGATAGATAAATAGATATCTATATTCATTATTATATCTGTGATGTGATTCTCAACCAACCTTAATATTATACTCTCGTTGGGTTTTGAAGTTATCAAATATTTTCCTTGCTTGCCTGTCGCATTCTTTTTGTAGGATGTGCAGCAGCTGGAATAATCTACCAGGCCCTGACAAAAAAAATAATTGAAATTAAACATTCATGTCAGATGATTACAACTTTGTTTACCACCTTGTTACTTCTAACATCATGAAACCATCTATGGTGGGGTCCACAACAACTCAGATGTTAAAAATCATTGACAAATGATAGAACCTGAGTTACCTGTATGTGTACACTTAGTGACAGTTGATTACTTCCAACCACCTACTATAAAGTCTGAGATTAAACTAACTTAGTGAAGCAAAAATACCCAACACCATCCAAAGACTTTGTTTTAATCTTATTTCCAAAGATTCTTCTGGTAGATTAATGAAACTAACATAGTTTCTTAACAAAGAGAACTCCATCCACCATTATATGAAGCGAAGCCTGTTGAAAACTGGATAAACTGGATTACATTGTTTTACAATGTATTTTCTGCCTCATTATAGCATTTTCTTCATTTTTTATATACAAATAAAGGTGAGGTCCATTAACATAAATTGTAAATTTAGCTTCAGCATCCATTTCTACATAAATAAGTGCAAGTTAAAAGTGATATGTATATAAAAAATTTAAAAAGTGAAGTGCCCTCGTCATGCCAAGTGGCATATAGGGAATATGGTGTAAGTGACCATATATTTTACAGACCTTCGGCACATGGAAGCAGTCGGTTGGGATCGAACCCTACCTCTTGTCCTTTGTAGTCCAGTCCACTAACCACTGAGCTATCGCGGCTCCCTGATCTGTATATAGGTTATCAGCAATTTATGAACAAACAATTTTAAGATTAAAAGACTTGAATGAATACATGTTGAGGTGCTGTAGAGTTCAGTGACTTTAAATAAGTTTGATGAGCCATATAACAAAAAGATTTTGCTTAACCCTAGATTATGATACTGTAGTAACAATTGCAGCATCAAAACACAAGTTCTTCAAAATGTGACATTTAGCTCAAATGTTTCCCCTCTCCTTGTACCTTCCTAATTACCACTTCCAATGACCACTAAGTGTTTTATTTGTTTTTCCATTGTTGTTGGATCCCCACCCCTAATTTTTTCCATAAGATACAATCTCAATAATGCAAAACAAAATTCACCAATTTTCATGAAATTCAAGATTTTCTCTTTTATTTTGCTCTGACCAGGGAACTTTCCTCAGTCATCTGCCGAATCAAACAACCTTTGATACTCAGGAAATGCAGTGAAAAACGCTATGCGGTTGCTGAACATACTGATGGACTTACGGCATCCGTTACAATAGACATTGTAAAACATCTGACCCATGAGTTTCAAATTCAGGCCATAAATCAACCTGAGACAGGAAATCTGAGTTCCCGTGTCTGTCCTAGTGTAAACACACAGCTGTGTGTAAAAAAGTTCAAAGAAAACACTATTTTTAAAGCTCCTTATGCTATATTTAAGTGGTAGTAATTTTTACTATGGTAATGTAAACATGTCAGTCACAGATTTACATCGCAATCTAAGGTTAAAGTCATTCATGGAAGAATTCATAATAAAATCAATATGGAATTAGCTGAACAACAAATAGAATGCCTGAAAGATATACATCTAGAGGAAGCTGACATAAAACTGATAAGTAATTTATACTGGGAACAAAAAGCTATGATATAACATAAAAATGAGAACTCTACACCTATTGATATAAAAAGAGGAATAAAGACAAAGCTGCACACCATCTCCACATTTATTCAACATTTACACTGAGCAGATAATTAAGACATCATATATTTGCCAGATCTAAACATCAAGGGGTGCATAATCAATAACCTAAGATATGTTGCTGACACTATATTACTAGTAGAACACAGAAAAACTACAACTAGTTAAAAAGATTAATAAGACAAGCAAACAATACGGTGGATATAAAAAAGTAAAAAAAAGTAAAGTACCCCCGTCACGCCAAGTGGCGTATAGGGAAATATGGTGTTAGTGACCCTATATTTTACAGACCTTCAGCACATGATTTTTGGGGTAATGTGGTCGGTATTACGCCCGTGCTGTTTTACTTTCCCAGAAAAAAATCCGGTACCCATTTAAGGCTGGGTGAACCCGGAGCCGTCGGTTGGGATTGAACCCTACCCCTTGTCCGTAGTAGTCCAGTTCACTAACCACTGAGCTATCGCGGCTCCTACTAATTTTTAGGGAATTAGTAAAACCCAGGTGTCCTCGCCAGGGTACGAACCCCGGCTGTTGCCGTGGTAAGCCAACCGCCTATCGATTGCGCTAAAAAAACTAAAACTATGATTATAAGCAAATAAAAAACACACAAAAAATATAAGTTGGTCTCGAAGTAGAATGAAAGAACCTAGAAAGAGTTCATGAATATAGCTATTATGGACATATATTATAATAAATGATGGAAAATGTAAACAGAAATTTAAAAAAGAATAGGAATGGTAAAAATAAATTTTATCAACATGAAAAATATAGTCAAATCAAAGCAAATAACATCAGAACTAAAACTGCGAATAATAAAATATTATACCTACTCAACATTTGTAAATGGTGCAAAAACAAGGAGAATATGTAAGAAAACAGAGCAAAGAATCAAAGCCTTTGAAATGTGGATCTACAGAAAAATGGAAAGAATTGGTTGGAAGGAAAAGAAAACAAACTGTGAGGTTCTGAACCAACTGAGAATGAAAAAAAGAACAAATTAATGCAATTAAAAAAAGACAGAATTTTTGGGGACATGTGAAGGGGACATAATACCCAACTGAAGATCATATTGGAATGGAAGGTATAAGATAAACAAGGCAGAGGCAGATCAAGACTAAAGTGAGCTGATAACATCAAAAGGTGGACACATGAACATATAACAGAGTAAAATAACATTCCATAGTAGTCAACCTTCGATATGAAGATGGCACCCTCTCTATATATCATTTGTGGACCAAGAGAAAACTTTAGATAGTATGGACAGATGTATTATGGCAAACTTTGGCTCATTACAGAGTAAATGATGTGGCAAGAGCTTATATAGTAACTGCAGAAGTACAATTAGAGCAAATATGGAACATCAAACCCACTTACAGTAACATCTGGAGTAAGACAAGGGTGCATATTGGAACCATTCTTGTTTATCTTGTTTATGACAAAATATATAATATATAAGGATGTCAAACCACAAAGTGAAGACATAAATGAAATACTTTTTTGCCGACAACTAGACCCCCAATAGCTTTCAAAAAAACAGAACATCTGTTGTCCTTGAATAAAGAATGCAAAATGAATAACATGGAAATAAGCACTGAAAAAAAAACAAACAGAAGTCATATCAATAACAAGACAAAAGAAGATGTTTAACATAGCTATAGAACACCAAGTTATAAAACAAGCAACAAACTTTAAATATCTAGGAACAACATTTTCTGAATACGATAAAATCGATAAAGAAATAGACATCCGATGCAATCAATCGATCTATTTTTCTTTCGAGTAGTAGACACATTGTGCAGAAATTCTAAACTCTTTATGTCCAATGATTTTTTTATCAAGCATCACATCTTGGACAGGACCTGCATTGTATCTCAACACACGACTCTGTCCTGGGTGAGTTTTTCAATCTTGATGTGGTGCCTGCTGTTGTTACCTCCTACCACAGTGTTTCTCTAGGTCAGTCTCTTCTTATTTTTCTATCTAACTATCGACCATTTGAGCCGTAACCGGTCCACAGGGCAAGACTCAGATACTCTTTCCTGGTTTCAAAGTTTTCTTCTAACAGTCTCAATTCTTTTTTTTATTATTTTTTTTTCAATCCTCAAAGATTTTTTAAATCAAATCTCATCATTTATCTCTGTTCTGTGCAAGCATCTCATTCTTATTGAAGGAGCCAATTCCTGCTGCCTTTGCCTCTGTGATCAATGTTCTTCTCAGTGTTTCTCTGCGTCAGCCTCTTTTCCTCCTACCTGTCTTGCAGTGTCCAGCGACTGACGACTCCAGTTCTGTGTTGGTTGATAAGTCTTCTTACTTGGCCACTAAGTTTCTTGTTTCTGGCTGTGCCCATCTTAACTCCCATCTCTTTCATCTGAAGGAGTGATGTGGACTCATGGTTGTCAAAGTCCTGTGCCCTACCCACATCTCGGAGGGCATTGATGATGTCCGACCGATCCATTGGTTGACTGTCCTCAACGATAGCGCAGCTAGCCAACCTGTCCACTATTTCATTTCCCCGTACTTCAGCATGTCCTGGGACGTAGACAAAGGTGACCATATGTATTTTTGACTTCTGCAATGACTCTATCAGAATCTATCGGTATAGAATGGAATGAATTCAAAACAAATGAGGAAATTAGAGAAATCGCCAATCAACCACTAATATCTTCAGTAATAAAGAAAAGACGATGGTCATATGTTGGACATGTGATGAGAAGAGATAATAATCGAATAGCAAAGCAAGCCCTCATATGGGAAACAACAGGTAAAAGAAAAGAGGAAGACCCAGGGAGACACTGAGAAGAACATTGATGAGAGAGGCAAGAGCAGCAGGAATCGGCTCCCTCAATGAGATAGAACTGCTTACACAGAACAGAAAAAGATGGCGAGATTTGATAAAATATCTTTAAAAGAAAACTGTTAGAACAAAAAATTCATATAGGAGAAGGTGTATCTTGGTCTATGCCCTATGGGCCGGTTACGGCTCAAAAGGTCAATAGATAGATAGAATGACTCTACCCATTGCAAGCATACAGAGCCCACCTCCACTTTTTTTAATCACACTCATCGAATCACTCAGTATACAGGCATAGGTGTAGTCTTGTGACCCAGAACAATTGCTATCAGACAGTATTATGCTAGATCAAGAATCTTACACCTGATGCTACTTTTGTACAGTCAGCTGATCTAATGGTATTGAAAACACTTCTTTTTTTTTAAACCCTCTGGTTAAATATCGGGACAGCTATCTCATACAATATAAAGCAATACCGATTACCACCAAGAAACATCTTATGCAGAGTATATTTATTCCCAAGTTGTGCTATCAATGCCAAAAATATTCACGTCTAAGCATTGTAGAAAGCTTGTCATCACAGAGAAGAGATGTCTGAGAAAAGCACTTCAAGAGACAAGAAAAGACAGAATCATAAATGATATTATAAGAGAAAGATTAGGCAATGAAGCAATCCTGAGCTACACACTGAAACAAGAAATAAAACAGTTTTCCCATCTTGTGAGAATGCATTGCACAATTCCTTACAATACAAAACTTACATTAAAAGAGAAGGGAAAAGACCCAGATGAAAAGACAACACCAAAGAAGTGCTACAATAACATCAATTGGCAATAATTGAAACAGCCAAAAGGGCAAGAACCAGAATTTTGTACCTTCCCTTGACACCCAAACAGGTACAAGAGGAAGTGAGGACAAAAGAGAGAGAGAAGACCAAATGAATGAATAAAACAAAGTACAATGAAAAAAATAGTGAACTGTACTGTATTTCTTTAGTGTTATGTACCTGAAAATCCAAGGAAAATTGGATTAGACATAGAGTTCTACAGTTTCTTCAAGCAAAGTAATTTTTACAGTGTCTGTTCTGGTAATCCATCTTTATGTGATGTTTCCTTTCATACTTTTATTGCTGTATCCAATTGTTAATATCTGTTTTGGGTTTTTTTTTGCTGGTGGACACATTATATGCCAAAACCATCTAATTTGTCATTTCTGGATGTAACTAACAAATTTTTGAGCCATGTTAAAAGACAAAACAGCCTACTAAAAGTAATCCTGGACGGGAAAATACAAGGTAAAAGAGGCAGACCAAGACTAACACGGACGAGTAACATCAAAAGATGGACAAATCAGCCTATGACAACCTGCACCATCAAAGCAAGAGACAGAGCAGAATGGCGCTCCATGGTAGCCAACCTTCGTTGCGGAGAAGGCACTCGATGATGATGATGAACTAACAATTAGAGTTGTCATGATTTGTCAATAGTCATGATCTTACTTTTGACTTTGATTGTTAAAGTCTCATCATCATCATTATCATTGAGTGCCATCTCCGCAACGAAGGTTGACTACCATGGAGCGCCAGTCTGCTCTGTCTCTTGCTTTGATGGTGCAGGTTGTCATAGGCTGATTTGTCCATCTTTGATGTTACTTGTCCATGTTAGTCTTGGTCTGCCTCTGCATATTTTACGTTGTATTTTCCCCTCCAAGATTACTTTTAGTAGGCTGTTTTGTCTTTTAACATGGTCCAAAAATCACATTTGTCTTGTTTGAATTGTGTTTAGTAGTTCTCTTTTCTTTTTTAGTTGTTTTAAGACTTCATTGTTTGTTTTCTTTTCTTTCCATCCAATTCTACCTATTCTTTTATATATCCACATTTTAAAGGCTTCAATTTTCTGTTCTGTTTTCTTGTCTAATGTCCATGTTTCTGCACCATATAGGAATGTTGAGAAGATATAACATTTTGCTATTCTTAGTTTTAGCCCAGGTTTTATTTGTTTTGATGTTAGTATATTTTTCATGACATTAAAATTACTTTTTGCGATTCCTATTCTATTGTTTATTTCAGTTTTACAGTTTCTATCACTGGTTATAGTATGTGCAAGGTAGCTGTAGTTCTGAACTGTCTCCAGGTCTATTCCTTCAATTTTGATATCCACTTGTGGGTTGTGAATATTTTCTTTGTTTAAGAATTAGGTTATTGATTATCTTTCCATTAATGTTTAGGCCTGGCATCACTGTGATGTTTTTAAAGATTTGCTCAGTGAATAAGATTGAATAAGCTTAGTGATAGGATGCATCATTGTCTTGCTCCTCTTTTTATATCAATGGGTGTAGAGTTCTCTTTGTTATATTTTATTATTGCTGTTTGATCCCATTATAAATTACATATTAGTCATATGTCAATGTTTTATATAGATGTATCACTTTTAGGTATTCTATAAGTTGTTTGTGGTGTATTCTATCAAAAGCTTTGGTGCAGTCTATGAAGCAGGCATATATTGGTTTGTTTACTTGGTCTGTGTACTTTTCAATCAATGTTCTCATGAGAATATGGCTTCTCTGTCCCACTAATTTTCCTAAATCCAAATTGCTGCTTGTCTAATTCAGTATTGATTTAATTCTGAATCCTTCCTTGTATAACTTCAAGCAAGATTTTTGTAACATGGCTCATTAGGCATATTGTTCTGAAATCACTGCATTCAACTGCACCATTCCTTTTAGGCAATGCAATGCTTTGAATTTGTTCAGTTGAATTTTTAGTTCATTTGGTATGCATCCTGTATGGTATATGTCGTTGCATATGTTTGTAATCACTTCAATGCCAAAATCTTCTAGTGCATGTATCATCTCTATCAGGTCCTGCTGCTTTTCCCCTTTTCATTGTTTGTATAGCTTTTTCCACCTCAGATTTTAAAATTTTATAGCCTGATGTACATTTTAAGTTCATGAACGCAAAAGTGGGAAAAGGCAGATATAAGACTATTATAGGAAATAATGGGTTAGGAAAAAGAAATGACAGAGGAGAAAGATTAATTCAATTTTGTGAAGAAAACAGGCTAATAATATGTAACACCTACTTTGAGCAAGAGAAAAGGAAATTATACACATGGAAAAGCCCTGGATATAGAAAGAGGAATCAAATAGATTATATATGATAAAAGACAGATTCTGGAACAGCGTCAAGATGAAACAGGGTATAGAGGGGGTATGGTGGAAACAGGCTATAGCAATAGTAAGTTTGAAACAGGAGATAGCAGTGATAGGAAATTAGTGAGTGAAGGGCAAAATGTAAACAAAGGGGGGATAATTAGGAAGGAGGGCTGATAGGTGTTCAAGGGCTCGAGAAGGTAGTGAGTAAGCAAGAATCACGGGGGGGCAGGAAAAAAGCCAGAGGTGAGTGAACAAAGGATTAAGTTGGGAGGTTAGTGTTGAGGGATCAGGTGTGCGCAAGACAGAGTAGTTAGAGTAGAGTTGGTCATTCGATTCAGAAGTGGGTTCAGTGCGGGCGGCTTGTGTGTTGACAGCCGATTACCGTGAACGGGGGATGAGGGAATTCAGAGAGTTTGTCCAGAACAGGTCAGTGTTAGGAAGTGGTAGTTAGCTATGTAATTGTGAATTCCTGGAGACGTGTAGAATAGATATAGTCATGCAGAGAATTGACTACGAAGCTGGTAGCTTCTAACAGCGCAGAGACTTTTGAATCATTGTGAGTACTCTATTCACAGAGGACAGATGTTTGAATTATTGTGAGTGTTCTAATTAGCATAGAGCAGAGACATGTATATTAATTGTGAGTGTTCTCACCGAATTCTCATCGAATTAGAATAGATATAGTCATGCAGAGAATTGACTACGAAGCTGGTAGCTTCTAACAGCGCAGAGACTTTTGAATCATTGTGAGTACTCTATTCACAGAGGACAGATGTTTGAATTATTGTGAGTGTTCTAATTAGCATAGAGCAGAGACATGTATATTAATTGTGAGTGTTCTCACCGAATTCTCATCGAATTAGAATAGATATAGTCATGCAGAGAATTGACTACGAAGCTGGTAGCTTCTAACAGCGCAGAGACTTGTGAATCATTGTGAGTACTCTATTCACAGAGGACAGATGTTTGAATTATTGTGAGTGTTCTAATTAGCATAGAGCAGAGACATGTATATTAATTGTGAGTGTTTTCACTAGCATAGAGCAGAGACAGTTGAATTAATTGTGAGTAGTCTCATTAGCACAAGACAGAGACGTTTGAATTAATGGTGAGTGCTAGCACTAAACAAGTGCAGAGACTGTTGTATTATTGTGAAGGTCTCACTTATGTTGAGGAGGCGAATAGTATTGTGCATTGAATGTGTTGTCAGTGCGAGAATCAAGCCGGAATGAGAGGTCACCATGAGAGTGACAGTGGACATTTTTGTAAATTTCTGGGGATGGATTGTTGTATATAATAAACGTTGAATTGTTGACTTCCATGGTGTTGAAACATGCTTGGCAATGCTAGCTGTGTTCTTATTGTCTTGTCCTGACGACGAACGGATTAGGGTTGTCCTGACCCATAGATTGAACAGCGCGAATTACTTCTAACGATCAACAGGCAGTCAAGTCGTCTTGGCCAGCGCAACCGGCTGGTGTCCAAGGAGCTGGTAGGATTCATAAGGGGCTCAGATCTCCACGAGCTTCTGTCAAGATATCCACAGAGGAAAGTCGAGGGAGAGTCAGACCGCCATTAGCGGTGTGACGTGTTCTAAAGGTCAAGCAGGGAGATGGCTCAAAATGTAGTGGGCTGTCTGTGTGCATCTTCCGTGTAAGGTGTATATGAGGCAAGTCTTTCCAACAGTGAAGCAGAGAACCAGTCAAGTCAATGCGGGCAAGGGGAACTTGCCTACGACACTTTCTACGGTCCATATCGGCAGTGAAGGAGCGTCACAGGCGAGGGAAAGGCCTACGTCCACCACGTGTAGTGGTACATAGTGGGCATTGGTGTGGTGTACACCATGTCGCATTAGTGCATAAAGTACAGGGCAGGCTTCCGGGAGAAGTCTTTCCAAATCGTGTGATCAATCATTACTGAGTCAATAAACCTGCTACATTGTAGGTTAATAACCTGCTACATTTTTGGTCAATGGCCAACGTTAGGTCAAAGACAGGCAAGTGAGACACAGTGGTAGCAAAGCGGGGAGAAAATTCAAAGGATCTTCAAAAGTGTGTTACTAGTTAATTAAGTAGTTTATTAATTAGCGATTGAAAGGAGAGTGGAAGGAGTATTGAGTGAGAGATATTGAAGAGAAGTGTAAAGAGTGTAAAGTGTGTGGCCACACGTTTAAAGAAAAAAAAAAGAGGGAGAGAAATTTATAAAGAGTGCTATCACAGTCGTGTGTGTCAACCATATTTTTTTAGATAGAATAGGGACATAGTAATTAAGGGAAGAGGGAGTAAAATAAGGAACAAATAGTATTACAACAAATGACACACATGGCTGGGATACAAGGTTAGAGAGAGATTTGTGTTTTTTGGGTGAAGGTGATGAACAAATTATATTATAAAGCACATGTATGGCAAAAGGGAGATACGAACACATAGAAGAAACATAAGGAAAGATGACGCGTTATGGTCAGAAAAAGAACAAGAGCAGAGGGAGAGGCCAAGGAGGAAATGTACGATGTATGGAGGGAAAGAGTCGACATAGTATACCGGAAGTGAAGGTGAACAGGAGGTTAATACGAATACGAGAGAACAGGAAAAGGGGCAAAGAGAGAAAAAAACAGGGAAGCAGTAATGAAAGTGAAGAAGAACAAGGGGAAAGTAGTGAAGAGGAGGGAAACAGCACGGAAGAGGATCCACCGTATAGGAACACGAGGAGTCAGTGTAGAAGAAGACAAGAACGAAGGGTACAAAGAGAGAGGCAAACGTCGTCAGAAGAGGAAGACATGCCAATACCAGAAAGACGACTAAGATTAAACCAAAGACAACAAGAAAGGGAAAAACAAGAGGAAACAAGAGAAAAACAAGTGGGAGGAAGGACGGAGAAGGAGACGCAGGAGAATAGGAGCGTCGTTAGGAAGAGGCAGGGGAGGTGGTCGTCAGGAGAATCACCAGAAGAAAAAAAAAATAGAGAACAGGAGAGTGAACAGTGGGAGAGTGAAGAGAGTTACCAAACAATAGAAGAGAGAAGCCAAGAAATGATAGGGGAGGTAGAGTAGAGGACATAGAAAAGGAAGATATAGTAGAGAGGAGAAACCTCCAGAAGTTCTGTAGGGGCCCTATCAGAAATTGTGGAGGAGGCTCCGATGAGGGTAGAGGAGATCCAGGATAGCAGTTGAAGAGGAGGGAGTGTAAATAAGAAGGGAATGAGAGTTAAAGAGTTATTAGAGGTGGTTAAATAACTCGGAGAAGGTATAAGGCAGTGAAACAGGGTATTGAGGGGGTATGGTGGAAACAGGCTATAGCAATAGTAAGTTTGAAACAGGAGATAGCAGTGATAGGAAATTAGTGAGTGAAGGGCAAAATGTAAACAAAGGGGGATAATTAGGAAGGAGGGCTGATAGGTGTTCAAGGGCTCGAGAAGGTAGTGAGTAAGCAAGAATCACGGGGGGCAGGAAAAAAGTCAGAGGTGAGTGAACAAAGGATTAAGTTGGGAGGTTAGTGTTGAGGGATCAGGTGTGCGCAAGACAGAGTAGTTAGAGTAGAGTTGGTCATTCGATTCAGAAGTGGGTTCAGTGCGGGCGGCTTGTGTGTAGACAGCCGATTACCGTGAACGGGGGGAAGAGGGATTTCAGAGAGTTTGTCCAGAACAGGTCAGTGTTAGGAAGTGGTAGTTAGCTATGTAATTGTGAATTCCTGGAGACGTGTAGAATAGATATAGTCATGCAGAGAATTGACTACGAAGCTGGTAGCTTCTAACAGCGCAGAGACTTTTGAATCATTGTGAGTACTCTATTCACAGAGGACAGATGTTTGAATTATTGTGAGTGTTCTAATTAGCATAGAGCAGAGACATGTATATTAATTGTGAGTGTTTTCACTAGCATAGAGCAGAGACGGTTGAATTAATTGTGAGTAGTCTCATTAGCACAAGACAGAGACGTTTGAATTAATGGTGAGTGCTAGCACTAAACAAGTGCAGAGACTGTTGTATTATTGTGAAGGTCTCACTCATGTTGAGGAGGCGAATAGTATTGTGCATTGAATGTGTTGTCAGTGCGAGAATCAAGCCGGAATGAGAGGTCACCATGAGAGTGACAGTGGACATTTTTGTAAATTTCTGGGATGGATTGTTGTATATAATAAACGTTGAATTGTTGACTTCCATGGTGTTGAAACATGCTTGGCAATGCTAGCTGTGTTCTTATTGTCTTGTCCTGACGACGAACGGATTAGGGTTGTCCTGACCCATAGATTGAACAGCGCGAAGTACTTCTAACGATCAACAGGCAGTCAAGTCGTCTTGGCCAGCGCAACCGGCTGGTATCCAAGGAGCTGGTAGGATTCATAAGGGGCTCAGATCTCCACGAGCTTCTGTCAAGATATCCACAGAGGAAAGTCGAGGGTGAGTCAGACCGCCATTAGCGGTGTGACGTGTTCTAAAGGTCAAGCAGGGAGATGGCTCAAAATGTAGTGGGCTGTCTGTGTGCATCTTCCATGTAAGGTGTATATGAGGCAAGGCTTGGCCAGTCTTTCCAACAGTGAAGCAGAGAACCAGTCAAGTCAATGCGGGCAAGGGGAACTTGCCTACGACACTTTCTACGGTCCATATCGGCAGTGAAGGAGCGTCACAGGCGAGGGAAAGGCCTACGTCCACCACGTGTAGTGGTACATAGTGGGCATTGGTGTGGTGTACACCATGTCGCATTAGTGCATAAAGTACAGGGCAGGCTTCCGGGAGAAGTCTTTCCAAATCGTGTGATCACTCATTAGTGAGTCAATAAACACATTGTAGGTTAATAACCTGCTACAAAGAAAGCCAAAACCTATCCAGGAGCAGATACTAATTCAGATCACAATCCTGTAATGATTAAAATAAAAATCAAATTGAAGAGAAATAAACAAAATACTAATTCTGCAACAGCAATAGATACAACAGCTTTAAATCAGAAAGATATGAAAGAAACTTATACTATACAAGTAAAGAACACATATCAGAGGCTGCTAGAAGAAGGGATTGAGCAGTACAGAAGATAAAATCCTGAAGAAAAAGTCACAACCAAATGGCAATGCATAAAAAACAGCATACAAGAATCCTGCATCACCTTACCCAAAAAGGAAAGTAACAAAAAACAAAAATGGATAACTGAAAAATGTGCAAAAAGGCAAAAGAAGACTGGCTCAACCAAAGATGTCTAGAAATCGAAACTATGGAAAGTAAACAAAATTTAAGAGGAATGCACACAGAAATAAAAAGAATGACTAATAAAGACAAAAAAGCAGCAGGAAACGGATGTATTGCAAACAGAGAGGGAAGAATGCTAACAGACAACAAAGATATAATCGAAAGATGGCAAGAATATGTAACAGAATTATTTCATGATGAAAGGGACAAAAAACCATTCATAAAATGTACATCCAGCTATAAAATCCTGAAATCTGAAGTAGAAAAAGCTATAAAAATAATGAAAAAGGGAAAAGCAGCAGGACCTGAATATATATGTAGATAGGGATGATACAGGCACTAGAAGATTTTGGCATTGAAGAGATCACAGACATATGCAAAGACATATACCTCACAGGATACATACAAAATGAACTAAAAACATCAACTTTTATAGCATTGCCTAAAAAGAATGGTGCAGTTGAATGCAGCGATTTTAGAACAATAAGCCTAATGAGCCAGGTAACCAAAATTTTACTAAAAGTTATACAAGGAAGGATTCAGAATAAAATTAATAATGAACTAGATGAGCAGCAATTTGGGTTCAAGAAAAACAGTGGGACAAAAGAAGCCATATTCAGCATGAGGACATTGATTGAAAAGTACATAGAAGTAAACAAACCAATATATGCCTGCTTCATAGACTACACCAAAGCATTTGATAGAATACACCATGAGCAACTTTTAGACTGCCTAAAAGATATAAATCTGGATGACACAGACATACGACTGATATGTAATTTGTATTGGGAGCAAACAGCAGTAATATTAAAATATAACAAGGAGAACTCTACACCCATTGATATAAAAAAGAGGAGTAAGACAAGGATGCATCCTATCACCAAGCTTGTTCAATTTATACACTGAGCAAATCTTTAAAAACATCAATGAGATGCCAGGCCTTAACATTAATGGGAAGATAATCAATAACCTAAGATATGCCGATGATACTGTTCTACTAGCAGAAAATCCTAAAGATCTACAACAATTACTTAATGTAATAAACATGACAAGCAAAATATATGGACTAGTTATGAATAGAAAAAGACAAAAACTATGATCATAAACAAAGAAAATTCTCAAGACCTACAATTAAATATCAAAGTTGAAGGAATACATCTAGAGACAGTCCAGAGCTACAATTACCTGGGACATACTATAACCAGTGATGGAAAATGTACAACAGAAATAAATAAAAGAATAGGAATGGCAAAAAGTAATTTCAATGCCATGAAAAATATACTAACATCAAAACAAATAACACCAGGGCTGAAACTAAGAATGGCAAAATGTTACATCTTCTCAATATTCCTGTATGGTGCAGAAACATGGAGATTAGACCAGAAAACAGAACAGAAAATTGAAGCCTTTGAAATGTAGAATTGGATGGAAAGAAAAGAAGATAAACGAAGAAGTTTTAAAACAACTAAAAATGAAAAAAGAACTAATAAACACAATTAGAGCAAGACAAATGAAAAACATTGCAACATTTAACATTGGTCATGTTAAAAGACACAACAGTCTAATAAAAGTAATATTAGAAGGGAAAATACAAGGTAAAAGAGGCAGTGGCAGACCAAGACTAACATGGACGAGTAACATCAAAAGATGGACAAGTCAGCCTATGGCAATCTGCACCATCAAAGCAAGAGACAGAGTGGAATGGCGCTCGATGATGATGATAATGTACATTTTAAGAACATTGATAGAAAGATCTATAGAGGTAAAGAAAGATCTATATTTGTGCTTTATAGACTACACGAAAGCATTTGGCAAAGTAAAGCATGTGGAAATAATCAATATGCTGGAGAAATTAAACATTGATGGCAAGGATCTGCGAATCATAAAAAACATGTACTGGCAACAAACAGCAGCTATACGAATTAACAACCAAACAGGACAATTCCAATATATAAAGCAAGGAGTCAGACATGGCTGTGTTCTGTCACTGGATTTGTTTTCACTTTACAGCGAATATATTATGAGATCAATAGTAGACAAAAAGGAATTGAAGTCAACGGTCACAACATAAATAATTTGCGATATGCGGATGACACAGTCTTAATAGCAGAGACAGAGAATGAGCTACAAGAAATGATAAACATAATAGTAAAAGAAAGCAACAAGACTCAGTCTGAATAATAAGAAAACAGAAGTAATGGTTATATCGAAGAAACAATCACCACCATCATGCAGCTTAAAAATAAATGAGACAAATCTGAAACAAGTGCAACGTTTCAAATACTTGGGCACAATAATAACGTCAGATGGGAGATGCACCACAAAAATAAAAAGCAGAATAGCTCAGGCCATAATAGCATTTCAGAAAATGAAAAATATCTTATGCAACAAATCTATGTCAATAAAAATGAGAAAGAGAGTTCATCAGTGCTATATAGAACCAATTCTGACCTATGGAAGCGAATCATGAACAGTAGACAAACAAATGAAAAGACGATTAGAGGCCACAGAGATGGGATTTCTCAGAAGAATGTTGAAAGTTCCCTGGACAGCTAAAAAGACCAATGAGGAAGTTCTCAAAGAGGCCAACACAAAAGGGAGCTCTTAAGAAACATCAGAAAGAAACAATCAACATTTTTCGGGCACATCATGAGAAGAGGAAAGTTGGAATACTTGGTTACAACTGGCAAAATAAAAGGAATGAGAGATCACGGACGACAAAGAGAGAAATACTGGATAGCTTGGTGTCATGGCATGGAAAACAGTCAACAACAGAACTGATATGATGCACTGTATATAGAAGATTGTGGAGGGACATGATCACCTACGCCAACCGGTATGGCACATGATGATGATGTACATTTTATAATTGGTTTCTTGTCCCTTTGATAATGAAATAGTTCTGTTATATATTCCTGCCATCTATCTATTATATATTTATTGTTTGTTAGCATTTTTCCTTTTTTGTCTGCAATGCATCCATTTTCTGTGGCTTTTTAATTTTTATTAGTCATTCTCTTTATTTCTGTGTGCATTCCTCTTAAATCTTGTTTGTTTTCCATAGTTTCTATTTCTATACATTTTTGGCTGAGCCAGTCTTCTTTTGCCTTTTTGCACATTTTACATTATTTTATTGTACTGGGCAGTGTTCTTCGCTTGTCTCCTTCTACCATTTTTTCTAAAATTGTGTTAGTTATCCATTTTAGTTTTTTGTTCTTTTCTTTTTTCGGTAAGGTGTCGCAAGTTTCTTGTATGCTTTTCTTTACGCACTGCCATTTGGTTGTTACTTTTTCATCAGGATTTTCTATTCTGTATTGCTCAATTCCTTCTTCTAGCAGCTTCTGATATGTGTTGTTTACTTGTATTGTATAAGTATCTTTAATATCTTTATGATTTAAAGCTGTTATATCTAGTGGTATTGTTGATGAATTAGACTTTTGAATGTTTCTCTATATGACTTTCATTTGAATCATTAAAAGATAGTGATCTGAGTTAATATCTGCTCCTGGATAGGTTTTAGCTTTCTTGACACTATTACGGAATCTATCTTTTATCATTATGTAATATATTTGATTCCTCTACTTATCTCCAGGGCTTTTCCATGTGTATAGTTTCTTTTTCTCTTGCTCAAAGTAGGTGTTACATATTATAAGCCTGTTTTCTTCACAGAATTATATTAATCTTTCTCCTCTGTCATTTCTTTTTCTTCTTTCCTTCCTCATCTGCCTTTCAGCATCGAGGAGAGATATAATTTGCGGTCTTTTGCTCTTCTGTTCGCCTCTGCTGCTGTTATGTTTCCTAGTGCTTCTAATATTCCATTGACCCATCTTTTTCGTGGTCGACCCTTGGGTCTGGTGTTCTCATAACGTTTGTTGAAGGCTCGTTGTGTTGTGTTTTGTTCTTTCTGCCTTGTCATGTGGCCAAATCATTTTATCTGTTGTTTCCTTATATATTCTAAGGCGGGGGCTATTCCTAGCTTTTTTCTCAGTTCTTCATTTCTGATCTTATTTCTCAGACTGTTTCCTGTCATTCGTCTAATACATTTCATCTCTGCAGAGGTTATTTTTCTTATTGTTCTTGCATCTAGGGTCCAGGTCTGGCATTGGTAGCACAACCTTGGGATGAAGATTGTATTGTACAGTGCCCATTTTGCCTCCAGAGTTATTTCCTTGTTGGATAATAGTGGTGATAACTGTCCAATTATTTGACAAAATTTGTTGCATCTTGATTCTATCTCTGCTGTTTGAGAATTATTGCTTGTCATTAGACTTTCTAGGCAATTGAATTCCTCTACTTGTTTTAGTTGTCTGCCTTCTATAGTTATGTTGATGTTCTTTTTATTTTTGGCGACATTCATGACTTCTGTTTTGTTGATGTTGATTTTCATGTTGTATTTTGTGCCTGAGATGATGAGTTTGTTTAAGTGTTCTTGTAGGTCTTCTATTGTTTCATGTATTAGTGCCTGATCATTTGCAAATAAAAGCTCGTTGATCTCCGCTGTCTCTGATGGGTTGGCTAGCTTGCATATATGGTCCATGCATGTAATAAACTATTGATAAATTTTATGACGAGTTAAATGAGGCACTTCATGAATGCAAACCACATGAAAACACCATAGTTCTAGGGGATTTTAACGTAAAAGTAGGAAAGGAAAGAGTTGAGGAAGTAGTTGGTCATTATGGCTTAGGCAAGAGGAATGAAAGAGGTGAGAAACTTATTGAATGGGCAAGAACACACAACATGATGATAGGAAACACCTGGTTCAAGCAACATCCAAGACGTCTGTGGGCATGGAAAAGCCCAGGGGACAACACACGTAATCAAATTGATTATATAATGATAAGCAATAGATTTAGAAACAGTCTGGTGCGTGTGAAAACTAGACCAGGGCAGATTGCAATAGTGATCATGTACCAGTTGTGGGAAAGCTTAGAGTAAAATTAAAAAGAACAAAACGAGCCTCAGTTAACATCAAGTTAAATTTAGATTTACTAAAATCAGACAAGAAGCTGCTAGACAAATATAAAATCACAATTCAGAACCGGTACAATGCAATAGAGAAGATACAAAGCATTGATGAACAGTGGGAAATGCTAAAAGAGTCAATGCAACAAACATCAAAAGAGTTCATACCACCAGTGAGGACAAATTCAAGGAAGAAATTGATGACAGATGATATTTTGCAGCTAATGGATACAAGAAGAAGAAATAAAGAAAATAAAGATGAGTATAAGAGGTTAAATAAAGAAATTGTAGTAAAATGTAATGAAGCAAAAGAAGCATGGCTAAAAGAGAGATGCAAAGAGATCGAATTGCAACAAAAAGGAGATGCTAAAGCTATATACAAACAAATTGAGGAATTAACAGGAAGAAAAACGCAATCAAAAACTGGATGTTTAAGATCAAAGAAAGGAGAACTGTTGATTGATCAAGAAAACATAAGGGAACGATGGACAGAATACATTAAGGATCTTTATAATGATGAACGAACGGAAGTAAATATTAAGGATAATGGAGAAGGACCAGAAATACTAAGAGAAGAAGTGGAAGACGCCTTGCGCAATAAGAAAGCAGGCAAAGCTCCTGGACCAGATAATATAATTAAAGAAGAGATTGAAGCCATGGGTGATTTTGGAATAGAAATAATAACAAAAATATTGAATGATATCTACAACAGCGTATATATACCAGACGACATGCTCAAATCAATATTCATAGCCCTACCAAAGAAATCGGGTGCGATTGATTGCAATGATCATCGCACAATAAGCCTTATGAGTCATATGACTAAGATATTACTAAGAATCATCATGCGAAGAGTGCGAAACAAAATCAGTCCAGAAATTAGCGATGAACAGTGTGATTTTGTTAGAGATAAAAAGAACAAGCAATGCCATTTATATCATAAGATCTTTAGTAGAAAAGCCATAGAGGTGAAAACAGATCTATACCTATGTTTCATAGATTACACCAAGGCATTTGACAAAGTAAAGCACCAAGAAATAATCAACATTTTAGAAAGCATAAACGTAGACAGCAAAGATCTAAGAATAATAAAGAACATGTACTGGCAACAAACAGCGGTCATAAGAACTGGAAACCAATTGGGAATGTTTCAACAAATAAAACAGGGTGTTAGACAAGGTTGTGTGCTGTCACCAGATTTGTTTAATATTTATAGTGAGATTATTTTAAGATCCATAAAGGGCATGCTTGGAATAACAATTGGAGGTCATAATATAAATAATCTAAGGTATGCTGATGATACAGTATTAATCGCTAAGAGTGAAAATGAGTTACAAGAAATGTTGGACATTGTAGTGAAGGAAAGCAAAAATAAAGGACTCAGCCTTAATAGCAAAAAGACAGAGGTAATGGTAACAACAAAGAAAAAGACATCACCTCAGTGTAAAATAAAGACAAGTGGAACAATATTAAAACAGGTAAATGAATTTAAATATTTGGGAACTTTGTTAACCTCAGACGGAAGATGTACAAAAGAGGTGAGATGTAGAATGGCTCAGGCAAAAGCAGCTTTCCAAAAAATGAGGAAAATACTATGCAATCCATTTTTGACAATAGAAACAAGAAAAAGAGTTCTTAAATGATACGTAGAGCCAGTCTTAACATACGGATGCGAATCATGGACAATAGGACAACAGACAAGAAAATCACTGGAGTCTGTAGAAATGTGGTTTTACAGAAGAATGTTGAGAATACCATGGACAGCTAAGAAGAGTAATGAAGAGGTTCTGAGAAAGATCAAAGCAAAAAGAGAGCTAATTTCCAATGTTAGGAAGAGACAATCATCATTTTTTGGCCATGTAATGAGAAGAGAACAACTTGAATATATTGTAACAACTGGAAAAATTGAGGGACGAAGAGATAGAGGGAAGCAAAGAGAAAAATAACAGACAGCTTAAGAGAATGGCTTGGCAGAGGGTCAACAACAGAAATGATAAATAGCTGCCGAGATCGAATGTTGTGGAGAGACATGATCACCTACGCCACTAGGCCAGGTACTTGATGATGATGATGATGTAATAAACAGTAGGGGGGATAGTACGCACCCCTGTCTTACACCTGATCTAACTTCGAAGTGGTCTGTGTAGCCTGCTGCTGTTCTGACCCTGCAGCTGCTGTTGATGTAGAGACTTTTAATAAGGTTGGTTAGATGTTGGCTTACTCCGTATGTTTTTAGTACATACCATAGTTGTTCTCTGTTTACTCTGTTGAATGCTTTTTCCTGGTCAATGAAGGCTATGTATAAGTTTTGATTGTGTTCTGTCGTTTTTTTCTGCAAGCTGTTTTAATGTGAATAGTGCATCATTACATCCTCTATTTTTTTTAAACTCCATTTGACAATCGCTTAACTGTAGTTCTATTATTGATCTCAGCCTTTTTTCCAAGATTTTGGCGTATAGCTTTCCTACATGGCTGAGAAGAGATATACCTCTATATTGATTGCAGTCTCTTTTGCTACCTTTCTTTTCCATATTGGTATGATGATTGCCTGTTGCCAGTCTTCTGGGGCTTGTTGTTGGTGCCATGCTGCATTAAATATTCTGTGTAGCCATTGCACTCCTGTTTCTCCTGCTGCTGCTATTATTTCTATTGGTATGTTATCTATCCCTGGTGCTTTATTTCTTGGTGCATATTTGATTACTTCTTCGATTTCCACTTTCATGAAGTTGGGTTCAGTATTTGTGAGTTCTAGCGTGGTTTTTGTTGTCTTATTGGTAGTTGGTATGTTTAACAAGTCTTCAAAATATTCTTTCCATCTCTGTTGCATACGTCGGTTATTTGATATTGGCTGTCCGTCTTTGTCATTTATCAGCTCAGTAGGATCATGGTTTTCTTTTCTCGCTCTTGTGGCTTTTACTGCTTTGTAGAAATCTCTTGTGGCTGTCTTGAAGTCCCTGCTCATGTTTTGTCCGAATTCTGTCCAATTCTTTTGCTTAGCTTCTTTGATCAAAGTTCCTAAACTTTGAACAAAAATCCTAAACCATGATTTCCTATAATGGTCTTATATCTACCTTCTCCTACTTTAGCATTCATATCACCTATTACAGTCATGATGCCCATAGATTTCACTTGCTTCATAACTTTATTTAGATCTTCATAGTATGTGTAGTCTTGAGTTGGTGCGTATGTCTGTATTATTGCTATGTCAAAAGGTTTTGCTTTCATTTTTAATAGTATAATTCTATCATTGTATGTCCAGTGGGTACTTATATATTTTTGTAGCTCTCTTTTTATTAGTATTCCTAACCCTCTTTGATGTTCTGTTGTGTTTCCTGAGTATATAAATGTATATTTTTCGTCCTCTATGTACCCACATTCTTTCCATCATGTCTCTGATATGCCTAAAATATCTATGTTTAATCGTTCTGCTTCTTGAATAAGATTTTCTCATTTTCCTTCTTGATATAGAGTCCTAACATTCTATGTACTTATTTTTAGATCTTTCCTTCGACATAATTTCGAATTCCTCTCCATGGCTTCCTCTGGAATATTATGTGATGAGGCTCCAATCTCTTTCACGGTGGTCTGTCACATTCGTCTTTCGTGCCTTGAACACGCCTCTTATGTACTACACACTTTGCTGTTTTCGCTTTCTGGGCAGTTGGTCATTGCTGACTCTTCCACCCCATTCACTGTCACAGACTTTGTACACGTTGGGATGGACATTCCCGTCTGCCCGGCGCGACAATGAAAAACAATGACCTATCACTTATCTATCTATCTCGAAAGAAAAGAAGATAAATATCTACTTAACAATGAGAATTTCCACCATCCACTAGCCTGTCAGAAGTTAAACAACCGCAACAGACATGAGCTGAACATCAAATCCAAGGAGCACACCGCATTTAACCGGTGTATTTCGAAACAACACACACTGTAACGGAAAACACTGTCCACATACGGACGCCATCTTGAAAAAAAAAGTCCAATGTTTGAAATAATTAAATTAACAATGTTGGCAGACAGGCTATGTTTTATGTTGCTCTTTTTATATTATTAAGCTAATCTAATTGTTTTTTATTTTTTATAATTGGAACTAACAGCTGAAACTTTTGGTTGCTTTGCAGCATTCGCTCTCTATTTTGGCCACAATTTTCCCATTCACTTTACCATACTTTCAATACTATAAATCTTTAAACTGTTTCAATTCCTTTTTTACAAGAGAAATCACTTATTGAGTTATTGGGTTATTTGCGGGTCATAATCATTGCACTCCGAACATGTCCATAGGTGCTCAGATCCCCTCCTCAGCAATTCCCACAGTGTCCAGTGACTGACGACTCCAGTTCTATGTTGGTTGATAAGTCTTCTTACACGGCCACTAAGTTTCTCATTTCTGGCTGTGCCCATCTCAACTCCTGTCTCTATCATCCGAAGAAGTGACGTGGATCTGTGTTTGTCAAAGTCCTGTGCTCTTCCCACATTTCGGAGGGCATTGATGATGTCCGCCCAATCCATTGGTTGCCCGTCCTCAACGACAGCGCAGCTAGCCAACCTGTCCGCTCTTTCATTTCCCCGTACTCACGCATGTTCAGGGACATAGACAAAGGTGACCTTACGTATTTTGGATTTCTGCAATGACTCTACCCATTGCATGCGTACAGAGCCCACCTCCACTTATTTATCATGCTCATCGAATCACTGAGTATACATGCGTGGGTGTAGTCTTGTGACTCTAACCATTTGAATGCTATGGCCACTGCCATCACCTCCATTGTCATGCTACTCGTGGTCATGACGTATGCACCACTGTCTTCGTAGACTATTCTGCCTGCCGAGCGTGCTGTAAATGCCCATGCAGTTCTTTGGTGTCGTCTTACAGATCCGTCTGTATAGATGACTGCACCTTTCTCATTGGTATTATGCAGATGAGACAGTTGACCTCAGCATTAACCATGACGGGGTTCTGTTCCCTACTTTTCCTGTTGAGTGTGACACACACGAGAAAGTCCCCTTGAATGACGTAGGCACCGGTATCCACTCCTCACCAACGCTGATATTGGTAAGCCACAGACCTGTTTTATGACATCTTCTGCTCGGCCCACGCATGATTTGCCTCTTTTTAGCCTGGCACCTTTCCTATGTTGAGCATGTGGTGCAATGGATGCTCTTTATCTGTACTAATCTTCAGGTATGCTCGTTCTCTCCAGATCTTGATTCTGTCATCCATGGTTGGAAAGTCAAGAAGATACCTCATTGCTCAACACAGGAGTGTCCCTTGTACATCCTAAGATAATGTGCAATTTTCTCCAGCCTATCAATTTGAGCCGTACTAACAATAAGAATTGCCAGGACATACTCGACTGGTGTGAGGACTAATCCCTGGAACAGAAGAGTAAGCAGCCTCTGATCAATGTCGGCTAATCCTTTGTGGTATTTTGTTATCACATAATCGACGTGGTCCCGAAAACACAGGCTGCGATCAAACTTAACTTCGAGGTATGTCATCAACTTGTCCCTGGTCACCTCATCAGCTCCCATTAGTACTACCGGTGTGGTCGTATTAACGATATGATTGTAAAGGGAGAACCATGAAACTGATGCTTTATTAGGATTAACCAAGGCACCTGAAACCCCACACCAGGAAGAAATGCAATCGAGTTTGTCTTGCATTGTGGAGGCGATTCCCCATCTGTCTCTTCCCTGTTGATATACCAGAATATCATCAGCAAAAGTCATAGTTTCTCTCATCCAGCTGTTGTTCCATGATCGTTATTTTGTATACGTTAAATAGAATTGGTGACAATGGTGAGCCTTGTGGCAGCCCTGGACAAATGGATGTTGGCTCGGAAGACCAACTTCCACATCTGAGTATCACCTTCCTCTGAAACAGTGCTGTGGCGATCCATCTAATGAGGAAGGGGTGCACCGCCAGTTTGAGGAACATACACATGAGATATTCAAATGGTACCCTGTTGTATGCATCCTCCAGATCTATAGCAGCAGCACATGTCTCTGCTCGTCTGTGGAAGCCTTCGAAGATGTAATAGACAAAGACTGCCGCATTGACCCATGTCTCTTTGTTATATCTATAACCTCAGAGTGTGGGTGGGAATGCGAAGGTTTCTGTTCAAGGTGACAGGTGAGGACATTGGCAACTATTTTCTCCAGCAGCTTGCCCGCAGTGTTCTGCATTGTGATGATTCTGTAGGCACTGATCTGAGAATGGTCCTTGTTTGGCTTCGGTAGCAGTAGTAAGTAGCTGTGTAGCCACTCCTCCTTAATCTGGCCACTCCAAATGCTGGCATTAAACTCATTGGCCAGTTTTGTCAAGTCGTCGTCATCTAAATCACCTATGTCATCGTACCGAACATCATCTGGACCAGGAGCAGTGCTGTGTGACCTTTTAAGTGTCGTGCGAAAGGTATCAGTTGTGATTGTGAGATCTTCTTCCAGCACTACATCCTTACACAATTTTGACAGCGATCCCCGTATCCTCATTCTTACTGCCTCATTTCTTTGGTCTGTCTGCTCAATGTAGCGGGCAAGCAGGGCCTTCCCTTTGCTTCATCAGATTTGTGCCATATCCGGCCTGTGCTCTGAAAGTCTGGTATGCCTTGTGTCGTGTTGTGCCATTCATGCTCTGATGAAGGCGCCAGAATGTGGCTAGCAATTTTTCTGAGCACACTTTTTTACAGAAGTCATCATTTGGCATCCTTAGCCTTCTTAGCACATAGTTTAAAGTGCATCATTTTTTGGTCGACCTCTACTTTCAGACACTTCAAGAGCTCAGGTTGTGTTCTTCCATTCTTTCTGGCTTTCTGCCATGTCTTGGCCGTTTGTCTCTTGCTCCACCAAGCTTCCTCAACTTCTGCGTTCTACCAAGGTGGCTGCATCCATCTCTCCTGCCTCCTACAAGGGGCACTCTGTTTCCTATGTCTGATTTTGCTAATGAGCAAAATCAGACCAAGTCTGTTTTCTCATAGTGGAATATGTGGAGCTTTCTTTTCTGGCTTCTATTTCTGCTTTTCTCAATTAGGAGGACACATGGATAGTGATCACTTCTGTGGAACCCCAGTGCACTCCACCTGCAAACCGGTGCGAAGGTGGAAGACACCAGTGCAAGGTCTATGACACTATCAGAGTCCCCTGTTCGAGCGGCCATTCTTGTTACCCTTCCATCATTCAACACACTAAATCGACTGACACTAGGTCTTCTCCCTGCTTGTTGGTTATGACGTTACCCCACTGGTTTCCTCTAGCATTAAAGTCTCCGCAAAAAATGACGTTCTCTTCATCGAACTCGAAGAGATTCTGCCATTGTTGTGTGTTCACCTTCCCATTACAGGCATACACATTTACAATTATGAAATGAATTGGGGTCTGCACCCTAACCGCATGTACCTACAATTCTGCATTGTTCCACACAGACATATCAATCTCAGCTGCCACCATATTGTTGCGCACAAGGATGGCCTGCCCAAGGTGTCACCTATTGTAGAAACAATGAAATCCAGGAGTACTTACTGTCCTTTCACCAAGATAGTTTCTTGCAAAACCATTATATCGGCGCACACAGTAGCTTATCAAGAATGGGCCGTCATTGATTTATGGAGCCACAATTCAATATGTAACACGCTCATACTTTAGGCCTAGCATCTCACACTTCGACAGTTTAACGCCACCACGCTTACCGTGTCGTGTTTTCCTTCTTCGATGTTGTTGTTTTGGCTGCATCTGAATACTTACCGTCGTCATAGTATCATAGATGATTTTGTCGCTGAACATCGATGCGGTGGATGGTCTAGACTCACGTGCACTTACTCAGTCGCATGGTCCAGAACCCGTTTCCACGTTATAAACTGACACTCCAGTAAATAGCTCTGCAGCACCCGGATACACTGTGAGCCTTTTACAAATTAAATGAATTATGCGTCCTTGACGACAGACCAGAGAGAACAATCTGCTCTTTTTTTATACGTTCAATAGCGCAATCAACAAGGACTAGTGTAAGTGATTAAATAAGGAAATTGTAACAAAATGCAATGAATCAAAAGAAGCAAAGTGATATACATCAAATAGAAAGCGCGTACAATCACATGATCCCTTCAAATATCAATAAAAACAAACAAATAGAAAAGTTCACTGGAAATCAGCACTTATCTGTGAGTCCTCTGAAGAAGACAGCGACAGGGCACCATATTCCCCCAAAATCACTTATTTTTTTCAAAGGAAACAAATGTAGAAAAAAAAAAAAACAGCAAAAAAGAAAAATAAGAAATTATTAAACTGCATTATATATTAAAATGTATGGGCAATAATTTACCATAATAGGTTTCCACCAAAGGCTGATGAATTTCAACAATACGAGCATGCTCTCAAACAGAAGTGTTAGTGTGTCTGCATATATCACATGAGCTCTCTTGTCTGTAGAGTCAGGATGCAATGCAATTTTTAAGTTCCCATCAGCCTTCTCTGACAACTGTCCTTGGAAAAAAATTGAAACAAATGTTTAATTAAGCTGCAAAAAATTATGTTGTCATTAACCAGAATGAATAAATAGCCTAGTGGTCTAGTGGTAGGAGTTTTTATTCTTCACTTACATTAGAGTCTTCTTCTTCTTCCTTTCAACTCCCTGTGGAGCATAGGTCTTCTACACTTTCCAGGAGGCTGTTCTGTTTCTTGCCATTCTTTTATGATCATTCCATGTTGCCCCCATCATTTTCATCTCTGCTTTCAGCTGTCTTCTCCAAGAATATTTTGGTCTCCTCCTTGCCTTTTCCACTATCTATCTATTGACCTTTCGAGCCATAGCCATCCCATAGGGTGTAGACCAAGATACTCCCTCTCTTATCTGAATTTTTGTTCTAGCAGTTTTCAATTCTTTAAAGATATTTTATCAAATCTCGCCATTTTTCTCTGTTCTGTGCAAGCAGCTCTATTTCATTGAGGAGCCGATTTCTGCTGCTCTTGCCTCTCTCATCAATGTTCTTCTCAGTGTCTCTCTGGGTCTTCCTCTTACCTGTTGTTTCCCACATAAAGGCTTGCTTTGCTATTCGGTTATTATCTCTTCTGTCTAACATGTCCAACATATGACCATCGTCTTTTCTTTATTACTGAAGATATTAGTGAATAGTCTAAGTTTTGTGTTTGTGCTGATGAGTTTTGATTTCCACAGCTTTTCAAGGCTTCTGAAAGACATTGCTGCTTTAGCTATTCTGATTCTAATTTTCTTTGCTTGTATCCCCGTCTCGATAAATGTGACTTCCAAATAGATAAAGTGATCGATCTCTTCCACTGGTTTGTTTTCCATGTATATTTTGTCATCTGTTGGAATTAAGCTTTTCATGACTTTAGTCTTTTCATGATGATCTCAAGCCCAATTTTGCTGGCTATTGATGATAGTTCATTTGTGTTCATTTTCCCCTAGGGATTCCAAAAAAAGGGTCTGTCATTTAATACTCTCAGTTGGCTTCTGCAGTGTGTCTTATCCAACTCCAACATCTTCGTTGTATCTCATTCTCCCATGGTATATGACTGGTACTTTTCCATAATTCTACTTTAGTGATTTTGTCCTGCCAATTTCCATCCTTTTATCTTGCACAAGCATCCATTAATGAAGGTCATGATTGTCATTTTTTTTGTTCTCCGTGTTTCAAAGCCATATAATAGGACTGACTTAACATTGAAGTTGAAAATTTGTATTTTTGTATTTAACCTAATTTCTTTGGATTTCCATATGTTTCCTAGCACAACGAAGGCTCCACTTGCTATTTGTATCCTTATTTTGGTATCATTCTCTGTTCCTCCTTCTTTATCTATATTACTGCCCAGACATATGTAAAATTGTACTTCAAGTAGAGGTATTTCTCCTATTGTTATTTGGTTTTTGCTAACAGCATCAATTCTCATAATTTTGGTCTTATCTCTATTTTCAATCCCAGCTGTTGTGATCTCTCATCATGTATGCTCATTTTATTTTGCACTTGTTGATGATTAGGTGATAGTAAAGCTATGTCATCACCAAAGCCTACATCATCAAGTTGTTTGGTCAGTGACCACTGGATTCCATTTCTGTTGTTATGAGTTATTTTCATAATACAATCTATGGCCAGCAGATAGAAGGCATCCCTGCCTTACTCCTGTTCTTACTTTAAATACTTTAGTAAGCTGCCCTTAGTGTTCAAACACAATTCATTCCTTCATAAATTGTTTTTATTGGATTAATTAACTTAATGGGGATTCTGTAATGACTCAGCAACTTCCAAAGCATTCTTTTGTCTAAACGATCAAATGCCTTTTTATAATCTATAAATCTGATATAAAATGGGGACTGGAGTTCTAAGCTACTCAACTATTATACATAAGGTAGTTATTTGATCATGCAGTGTATGATCTGTTTTTCCTAAAACATGATTGTTCATCTCTCAAATGTTTCTCTTTGCCTCTTTTAGTCTCTCCGAGTGATACTGCTTAGTATTTTCTTGGCACTGATAGCAGCATAATTCCCCTATAATTTGTGCACTCCTGTAAACTTCCTTTCTGTGGTACTTTAACCATTTAACCTTCTTTCCAGGCCTTAGGTATTTCTTCCCTCTTCCATATTTATCTAGTAGATTATGTAACATCTAGGTAGAGGTGTTAATATCTGCTTTGATGGTTTCTGAAGGAATTTCATCTGGTTCAATGGCTTCAGCATTTTCTAATAGCTTGGTGAAAGATATCACCACAGTGCACAATAAAGACAAGTGGAACAATATTAAAATAGGTAATGAATTTAAATATCTGGGAACATTGTTAACCTCAGATGGTAATGTACAACAGAGGTCAGATGCAGAATGGCCCAGGCAAAAGCAGAGTTCCAAAAATGATAAAGATACTGTGCAATCTATTTTTGACAATAGAAACAAGAAAAAGAGTTCTTGAATGTTATGTACAGCCAGTCTTAACATATGGACGTGAATCATGGACAATAGGACAACAGACAAGAAAATCACTTGAGGCTGTAGAAATGTGGTTTTACCGAAGAATGTTAAGAATATCATGGACAGCTAAAAAGAGTAGTGAAAATGTTCTGAAAGAGGTCAAAGCAAAAAGAGAGATAATTTGCAATATTAGGAAGAAACAACCATCATTTTTTGGCCATGTAATGAGAAGGGAACAGCTGGAATATATTGTAACAACTGGAAAAATTGAGGGACAAAGAGATAGGGAATCAAAGGGAAATTATACTAGACAGCATTAAGAGAATGGTTTTGGCAGAAGGTCAACAATGGAAATGATAAATAGCTGTCGAGATCGAAAGTTGTGGAGAGACATGGTCACCTACACCAGCAGGCACGGTACTTGATGACGAATAGCTTGGTGGCTTTCATTATTTCTTCTTTGCTGGCTTTCCACAGTTAACGTGCAACTTTTCCTCTTGCAGTAGTATATCTGGAGGATTATTTGGGCTGGGTCTGTCAAAAGTTCTTCAAAGTGCTCCTCCATCTCTTCATCTGTTCCCTTATATTACTAAACAGATTGCTTTTCTTATCTTTAAAAAAGGCATTGATCTGTTTGTATGTTCTGCTTAATTTCTTTGTGCTGTTGTACAGTTCTTTCATATTTCATTTGTTTGCCAGAATGCCTCTGCCTCTTTAGCTAGTTCATCTATATATTTACTCTTACTCCTTTTAATGCATCTGCTCACTTCCTTATTCACCTCATGTGTAACTTTCCTGTGCCTTGGCTTAAAGTACTTCTCGCTTTGCTTTTATTTATGTCTGCTTTCTTATTCTTTCTTTCTTTAATTTTCTCCAGGGCCTCTGCTGTCATCCATGCCTTATTCTGGTGTTCTCTTTTCCCAGGTTTCTTCACATGTCTCCATCCATATATCTTTTACCTGTTTCCAGCGATCTTCTATATTTATTGTATTTTCTAGTTGTTGGACGACTTGATATTTGTTTGATACTATGACTGCAAATGTATCTTTAATTTTCTTTAAGAAACACCACATTGAAGTACTGTCTAACTTGTGTTGTAGTATATCTTTTCAGTTTAAGTGGCTAACAGAAGATGATGATCTGAAGCAACATCTGCTCCTCTATAAACTTTGATGTCATGTAAGGGTGACTTATTCTGATGATATTATTCCTCCTAGGGTCATTTGATTAAGAGTACAGAAGTTCATGAATATCTCTCCATTCTCATTAATTTTTCCAAGTCCATGTCTTCCATATCTTCAAAGCCTTGATTGCCTGATACTACTTTTGTGTTTAATTCTTCCATCAAGATTATAATGTTGCTTTTATTAGTCTTGGCCCTACTGCTTCCCATTTTTCAGTGCATTCTGTGATAACATTAATGCCACCCTTTCACTATGTTGCGCTCCAGGTTCCTGATGATAAAATCATCTCTTGTATGTTTAGTTTTATCCTATCTACTTCTAACCATCTTGTTTCGCACATTCATAAAATATCTATTTTACAGTTTATCATTTCTGCTGCTATTTGTGTAGCTTTCCTTGCTCATTTAGAGTGCGTACATTCCAGGTGCCAATTCTGGAGGATTTCCTGGTAGACAAAAGGTCTGTGACCCCGCACTCCTTGTAGCTTTCTCTGGATCGCGTCATGCATCTCTTATACAGGGAGCCCTTTTCTTTCCTGGATGACAGATTTACTTTTTTTCCTTTGATTTATCTATGTTTGTGAAGTTTTTGTGGCTTATTTTTTTACGGTACAGGATAGCTAGTCCCATACAAAACTCTCCTTAGTCACTTCTTATGCATATGCCTGTAGGGTGCTACAATTCTTTACTGCCATGGCATCGCACAGACGTTTTATTAGCATACTTATAAAAAATAAGTGAGTAATGGAGAGCAAGGAAAATGTATTGTGACAGCTTTTCTGTATAATGGACATAATGTGTGGCCTGAATATGGTTTTCTTAGGAACATGGACCAAACATACAAACACCACACTTAGATATTATATATACATTTCTACATTTCTGTGTTCTATCTGAATGTTTACTTATTTAAACAAAAGTATTTTTAGTCAGTCATGATGTAAAAATGGAGCCACGATAGCTCAGTGGTTAGTGAAACTGGATTACAAAGGACAAGAGCTTCTGGGTTCACCTTACCTTAAATGGATAAAAGATTTTTTCTGGAAAGTAAAGCAGCATGGGTATAATACTGATCACATTACCCCAAAAATCATGTGTCGAAGGTCTGTAAAAATTATACTCACTAACACCATATTCCTTATATGCCACTTGGCGTGATGGAGCTCTTTACTTTACTTTTTATGATGTAAAAATAATGAGTACCTATGCACAAGTTCACACAAATGTGCTCACCTCAGTTTTATTCTCTACCATTATACTACAGCATTTAAAAGTTATATATAATATGTGAGTGTGCCTAGGGTACATCATTTCAGTTGCAAGTGGTTTTATGCAGATATGTTGAATATGGAGCACAATCTCAAGAGCAACATAAAATGCAAGAACAATTTTTGTAGAATTTGTGGAGGAAGAACATTAATAATCAAAGAAAAGTTAACTCTTTCAGGACCAGAACAGGAACAGGAATTTTCAGATTTGGAGCAGGCTAATTTTCCTGTTTCCATAAATTTTACCATATACCTTTTTCATTTGACTACTTCACACAATAATTTAGATAGATGTGGCATGTGTTATATATCACCGGAAAGGGAAATGGATACAGAAAATGAAAATAGCAATATATTTATGATATGTGATTATTTAAAGGAATTAAATATTTTTTAAAATATAAAATATTCAAGGTAGATCATTTTTAATTGAAAATATTGTAATTCACTTACCTTTTTCCATGTTTATATGTGTTGCTATCCATTTGTCTTGAAATATTACACAACATAATCCAAATTCCTCCAAAATATACAGTTTATTTGATTAATTTATGTCCACAAATACCGAAATTATGTACATTTTTGTAAATGATCCAAGAATGAAAAATATTATAAATTTATGTGACGTAAGAACAATATTATTTACAAGTCAAGTTTATTATTTTTATTTACACAACTGAACTTATTTTGTGTGATATGTCCCTCAAGTACCAGTTTCGTTATCAAATAACTACACTCGATTCCTCTGAGACACTGATAGTGCTGAAATAGAAGGCATCCACTAGCTAAACCTAAGCCAGATCGTCTTACCTTTTTATCACAAATTTTACCAATATTCCAACCCATTATTCACAACAAAATTATTGTCCAAGTCTAAATACTATGAATACTCTCTTTCTGAGTCACTCAATAACAAGTTTCGAACATAGATCTAGCTTGTTCTGCACTATATCGTTTTGGTCAACTGCAAGAAGTATCAACAGTGGGCGTGGCCATTATGTGACAAAAATTGGAGAAATAAACAATGAATATAAATTAAAAATTTTCCAAAATTCAAAACTCAGACCACGATGGTTATCAGCAGAAAGTGAAAGTGAGAACTCTCCTACTTCTGGAAATCAAGTATTGGTTGAATTAAAAACGAAAATCATTGAACACGAATCAAATATTCAGCTACACTGAAATAACCGACGTGTCGGTGAGTGGTTGGAAATGATCAGTTTTATAGAACTGAGGTGTCGGATAATAGTCCGGAAAGAGTTAAAGAACAAAAAGCTAATACTTTATAAAGCATACGAATGAGATTTATTTTTATTTTGCAATGTAAATATTAAGAATAGTGTAATGGCAATGAATTTAATGACAATGTGTGAGAAGTGTTGAGGGAGGTTGTGTGCTGCACAAAGAACCATAACCACTGACAGTAATCGCAGTCAAGTTAAGGTTTTGAATGTAAAAGAGCACAAATTTAGAGGAGGATTGTTGATGTTATTTTAATAAATATGCACAAATTGACTAAAACAACAGTGACAAGAATGTAGCACTATATTTGAGTTATGACATAAAGGAGACACTTATCTACTTGTTAAGATTATCACTCCATCAAAAACAGTTATTGCTTTGTTTGACAGCGACAAAAATAATAAATCTGAAACCCTGTCTTGAAAACAGTACTTAGAAAAACATGAGTAGTTGATCTTCATAAAAACTGGTCAGAATAATATGTCCTCAAACTATCTTTATATTTTTCCTACCTAGATTGCTACCAAGATCATAAACTAAAAAAGCTTAAAAAAAAAAAAAAAGTATATACCAGCAACAAAATTGTCTAAAGTTTGTGTAATAAAGTTTTAATTTGAACTAATGAAATTTGAATACCATAATTACAAAATAAATATATAATCTGCAAGGCAGCCACAGCATTTGGTAAGCTATCATAATGCATATGGAAATAACATTAGATTAACATTAGTGACAAAGGTCATATATTCAAACCTGCATTTTCAGCACACTTCAATATTGCTTTGAAACTTGGATAACATATTCAAAACATGAGAAAGGACTCAACAGTTTCCATATGGGCTGCCTTACAAAAATGATGACCATCAAACCAACTCAGAAATCTAGGCCTCCGTTTATTTTTACAACACTTAAGAGTCAAAGATTAAGGTAGTTGGGTATTGTTAGAAGAATGGGCAACAAATGCACCTTCAAGAAATATTGTATAGGAGCTTATAGGTGGAAAATGGCCAGTTGGTAGTCAAAAATGAGATACAAAATGTCTGCAAGGCATCCTTGAGTGAATTCTCCTTTAGTGAAAATATATGGGGGAAAAAATTGGCACACAGAGAAAATATATAATATGCAGAAGAACAACATTTGAGATAAAAATAAACTAGAAGAAAAAAGAGTAGAAACAGGCAACACACACACCCCCTCCCCAGACATAGAACTGCCTTTTCATTCTGCAGCTGGACCAGCTATTAAAACATTGATCAAAGTAACTAAAAGAGAAGCTGCTTGGTTTAACAATATTGGGCAGTTACTGTTTAAGATAAATATCTGCTTGTTTCCAACCATCTGTAAAGAGGTAAAAGGCCATATCATTTCTGGAAGCTCAATAAATAGATCTATCTATTGACCTTTCGAGCTGTAGCCGGCCCATAGGGCGTAGACCAAGATACTCCTCTTATCTGAATTTTTGTTCTAGCAGTTTTCAATTCTTTTAAAGATATTTTATCAAATCTCGCCATCTGTCTCTGTTCTGTGCAAGCAGCTCTATCTCATTGAGGGAGCCGAATCCTGCTGCTCTTGCCTCTCTCATCAATGTTCTTCTCAGTGTCTCTCTGGGTCTTCCTCTTACCAGTTGTTTCCCACATGAGGGCTTGCTTTGCTATTCAGTTATTATCTCTTCTCATCACATGTCCAACATATGACCATCGTCTTTTCTTTATTACTGAAAATATTAGTGGTTGATTGGCGATTTCTCTAATTTCCTCTCCTCGTTGTTTTGAATTCGTTCCACGCTATACCAAGTATTTTCCTTAGACATTTATTTTCGAATGCGTTCAACTTTGTTTCTATATCTCTTGTTGTTTTCCAGCTTTCACACGCATACGTAAGGGTTGATAGTACATTTGATTTGAATAGTCTGTTTTGTGTTTGTGCTGATGAGTTTTGATGTCCACAACTTTTCAAGGCTTCTGAAAGACATTGCTGCTTTAGCTATTCTGATTACAATAAATAGATATAGACTATATATACTCATTTCTACTGACGTACAGATAACGTAATCCATAAATGTTTTTTCAACAGCAATGAACTCAATGAAATTCATACCTGAGAAGCCAAATATTTGCCAAATTTTGTGAGACCTTCTGTATACAGTCCCTGTAAAGGAAAAATTTTGAAAAACCGTTCCACTGATGCCACATCTCCAGAGTGAACAGCTGCATCAAATCTGTTGTGAACTATTGACTTCAACTTTTCTTCTGCCTCATACAGCAGTTTGAATGAACTGTCCAGAGTTCCTCCTGAAAATAATAAGATTCCACATTTGTCTTCAAGCAATACTTGAAGAAACCACCATAGAATATCAAAATTACAACTAACTCCAAACTTATAACATATAACAATACATTTCTACTTTAATGCTAATTTTACCTAGCATACTTTTTTTGTTGGCCTCTTTGAGAATTTCCACATTGGTCTTTTTTGCTGTCCAGTAAACTTTCAACATTCTTCTGAGAAATCCCATCTGTGGCCTCTACTCGTCTTTTCATTTGTTTTGTCTACTGTCCATAATTCACTTCCATAGTCAGAATTAGCACTAAATAGCCCTGATGAACTCATTTTCCCACTTCTACTATTGACAGAGACTTGTTGCATAAGACGTTTTTCATTTTCAAAAATACTATTTTGGCCTGAGCTATTCTGCTAAAGAGGAAGACCCAGGGAGACACTGAGAAGAACATTGATGAGAGAGGCAAGAGCAGCAGGAATCGGCTCCCTCAATGAGATAGAACTGCTTGCACAGAACAGAGACAGATGGCGAGATTTGATAAAATATCTTTAAAAGAAAACTGCTAGAACAAAAATTCATATAGGAGAAGGTGTATCTTGGTCTACGCCCTATGGGCCGGTTACGGCTCGAAAGGTCAATAGATAGATAGATAGATATTCTGCTATTTATTTCTGTGGTGCATCTTCCACCTGATGATATTATTGTACCCAAGTATTTGACATGTTGCACATGTTTAAGATTTGTTCTGTTTATTTTTATGCTGCATGATGGTGATG
Organism: Megaustenia siamemsis; assembly: GCA_032433765.1. Classification (NCBI taxonomy): domain Eukaryota; kingdom Metazoa; phylum Mollusca; class Gastropoda; order Stylommatophora; family Ariophantidae; genus Megaustenia; species Megaustenia siamemsis. The sequence goes on along the minus strand of JAVIAB010000106.1, from coordinate 45,306,977 downwards.
ATTGTTTATTCAATACAAACCATTACTACTGTTTTCTTACTATTCAGACTGAGACCTTTCTTTTACTATTATGTCTATAATTTCTTGTAGTTCATTCTCTGTCTCTGCTATTGTCATCGGCATATTGCAAATTGTTTATGTCATAATCATTGACTTATAATTTCATTTTTATCCACTATTGATTTCATATATTCGCTGCAAAGTGAGAATAAATCTGGCGACAGAACATAGCCTCGTTTGACTCCTTGTTTTATATATTGGAACTGTCCTGTTTGGTTGCTGATTCTTATGCTTGCTGTTTGTTGCCAGTACATATTTTTTAAGACTCTCAGATCCTTGCAGTCAATGTTTAATTTCTCCAGCATATTGATTATTTCCACATGCTTTACTTTGTCAAATGCTTTTGTGTAGTCTATAGAGCATACATATATAGATCTTTCTTTACCTCCAAAGCTCATTCTATCAATATTCTCTGGATGCACATTGCATTATTGATGCCCTTTCCTTCCACAAATCCACATTGTTCCTCACTTATTTCTGGTTTCTTATATGTCTCCTGATGATTCTTAGTAGTATTCTGATCATATGTCTCATGAGACTAATAGATTGATAGTTTTTGCAGTCAGTGACACCTGACTTCTTCGGTATGGCTATGATAGATTTTAGTAGAGCCTTGGATATGTGTCCACTGTTATATATGTCATTGAATAGTTTTGTTATGACTTGTACTCCCAGTTCTCCTAATGCATTTATATCTTCCATTGTTATATTGTCGGGATCTGGATCTCTTTTCATGTGTTGAATTGGCACTTCCACTTCACTCTGCATTATTGGTGGTCCTGTGTCTTTGTTTGAATTGTTTAGCTCTGGTCTTTCATCATCACAGAGTTGACTGGATATATTCTGTCCATCTTTCCATTATCTTCTGTCCCATTATTATATTTCCTTCTTTTTATTCTCACATCCTGAAACTTTACTTTTTTTCTTCCTGTTAATTCATTTAACTGACTGTGCATAAATTTTTAGTCTTTCTTTTATTTTTTTTTTCCATTTCTTCACATTTCTGCTTTAACCATCCTTCTTGTGCTTCTCTGCATTTGTTTTGGATCTCTTTGTGCAAATTTTGTATGTCCGTTCTTCCTTATATTTCCGTCCATAAATTCTAGTATTTCTTCTGTCATCCATTTCTTTTTGTTGATTCTTTTAGTTACTGGTATTACTTCTTTTGATGGTTTGCTGAATTGATTGTTTGAGCTTTTCCCACTGCTCCTCGATGTTCTGTATTTTCTCAATAGCATTATATCTATTTTGTACTATCATACTGTACTTACCACTCATCTGTCTATCTACTTTAAGCATATCAAGTAAAAAAAATTTACAGGTTGAAAAAATACAGATAAGGAAATCAACTATTCTATTCTTCGAAAAGATAGAGATTCTGGAAATATAGAGTAAGAATTGGTGCAGTCAAAGCGAAGAGGATGCTGTAGAGCTGATTTCCAAACGAGTATCAGAAAACTTTTTACTATAGCATGTTGTAATGTTCGCACAGTTATGTGAATGTAATAAGGCTAGAGAAATTAACAGATTGAAAATAAAGATTTTGGAACTGAGTGAAACACACTGGAGATGAACAAGATAGCTCATGCTGTCAACACTCTTCATACGTTGGTCGAATCTAAAAGTCACTGGAGTGTAACAGTTTGAATCTAACAAAAAGCAAGTGAGACTCTCTCAAGTCCTTCAATGATCAATAATCCACATCACAATGTCTATACAAGTAAGTCTTACCTTCACTTGTCTCTGCACTGATCCTGATCACAGTTTCATCTAAACTCCTGAACCTGTGAATGTGACCTGCAGCCTACATTTTTAAAATATGAAAGTTAATGAATGAAGATATGAAGAAAATAAAACCTTATAATTCACATGTGCATGTAATTTCAATGCTTTCAGCAAGAATTCAATGCCAGCACATTACAATTTAATGACTAAGTGTTTTAGGTTGGTATATGATGTTTCCAGTTTTGTTTCTCGAGCTTTATTAAATACTAGGCTAGTCCAGAGGTACAAGAGTCCTATAAGCCATTGCAATTTTAATGTGACCAAGATCAACAGGAATCCTCTGTATTTTGTATTTTCACCTTCTGTGACACAAACAAGGTGATACAAATCTGGACTATTTTAGATGATATTATGGCCTACAGGGGCTGTTAATTATATGAAAACATTGCATGCTTCAAATATGCCAAAGCATTGCAAAAATAAACAATGCAATGGCCACTGCACAGGAGTGAGAGGGTTAACAGCAGCAGTAAAATGGTTGTGAATTATCACTGTACCTGACTACAAAATCAAAATAGGCTTTGGCGCCAGCGCGCTGAAATAGCACTGAAGTGTGACTGGCTGTGGAGTTTAGATGGATGGTCTTGCCAGGAGATGGGATGTTTTTCAACTGCAAATTTGCCACCAGCTGGAATGTGGTTGGATCAAGTGGCTCACAGAAGTGGAGGCCTGGTTTAATTTGTGGGGACACCGATTATTGTTAAGGCATGCTCACTTATTTCAAGTCCACAGAGTTGGCGTGGGTGCATGGAGATATGCTGCCCGTGACGGCTGTCACGGATCAGTGTGTTCTATATTACACAGTTTTGTGAGCATCAAAGAACATCATTTTCACAGAATACAATGCATTCAATGGAACAGCATGAACAATTGGGATGGACACTTTTTGGTTGCTGGAATGGGTCCTGAGCAGATATGGGAGTGTCCCACCTGCAGTGCTGCCATTCTGTTCTGAAGTCAATGGATCACCTGGTCCACCCAAAAGTCATTTAACTCATAGCAGTGTGTTGTACTTTTTGTATCTTGGTAATTGCATAAATCAAGGTGAAACAAAAAAAAAAAAAATGAAATCAAAACTACAGCTTGTTTCAAATCACTTGCCCAACTTCAAAACGCTATTGCTCAGAAACCGTTTGTTAAATACTGTTGAAATTTTCCAAATGTTATTAGAATGCAAAAGACCCTTTAAATGTATATTTAACAAATATCTTGCAGATGCAGTTTTCTTAAAGCGGCGAATTTCTTTGATGTTTGTCAAAATTGTAAATTGTGAACCCCTAAATAATAGAAAAATAAGACCAATAACAAGGCTGCTGGAGAGGATAAGTTAACAGCTGAGATCCTCAAGGCAATTGATAGCCATAATTTAATACATCTCCAAAAAATGTTCAACATCATTTGGAAAACAGAGAAGACGCCTCATAAATGGAAAAAAGGAATCATTGTTAAGATCCCAAAAAAGGGCAATCTTAGAGATTGTAACAACTGGAGAGGCGTGACACTTTTGTCAGTTGCCTCAAAGTTATTCTGTAAAATCATCCTAAATAGAATAAAGGATTCAATAGATACAGTAATGCGTGAAGAACAGGCTGGGTTTAGAAAAGGGAGAAGCTGTCTTGACCACATTTTCACTCTACGACTTATATTGGAGGAACACATTGAAAAGCAAAAACCTTTTGTACTTAACTTCATCGACTTCAAAAAAGCATTTGATAGTATTCATAGAGATTCTTTGTGGAAAATTCTGAAGCAATATGGCTTACCATCAAAAATCATAAATATTATCAAAGACATGTATGATGGTTACACATGTGCAGTTCGAACAGAGGAAGGACTGAGCGAATGTTTCCCAATAGAAACTGGGGTTAAACAAGGATGTATTTTATCGCCCTTGTTATTTGGAATTGTTATGGACTTCATAATGAAGAAATGCTGCACTGGTAATAAAGGCATCGAATGGATACAAGGAGACCATTTGGAGGACCTCGACTTTGCTGATGACATAGTTCTCATCAGCAGTCAGATAAAAACGATGCAGGAAAACACAAATGAACTATCATCAATAGCCAGCAAAATTGGGCTTGAGGTCAATCATGAAAAGACTAAAGTCATGAAAAGTTTAATTCCAACAAGTGACAAAATATACATGGAAAACAAACCAGTAGAAGAGATCGATCACTTTATCTATCTTGGAAGTCACATTGATCGAGAAGGGGATACGAGCAAAGAAATTAGAATCAGACTGGCTAAAGCAGCAATGTCTTTCAGAAGCCTTGAAAAGTTGTGGAAATCAAAACTCATTAGCACAAACACAAAACTTAGGCTATTCAAATCAAATGTACTATCAACCCTTACGTATGCGTGTGAAAGCTGGAAAACAACAAGAGATATAGAAACAAAGTTGAACGCATTCGAAAATAAATGTCTAAGGAAAATACTTGGTATAGAATGGAACGAATTCAAAACAAACGAGGAAATTAGAGAAATCGCCAATCAACCACTAATATCTTCAGTAATAAAGAAAAGACGATGGTCATACGTTGGACATGTGATGAGAAGAGATAATAATCGAATAGCAAAGCAAGCCCTCATATGGGAAACAACAGGTAAAAGAAAAAGAGGAAGACCCAGGGAGACACTGAGAAGAACATTGATGAGAGAGGCAAGAGCAGCAGGAATCGGCTCCCTCAATGAGATAGAACTGCTTGCACAGAACAGAGACAGATGGCGAGATTTGATAAAATATCTTTAAAAGAAAACTGCTAGAACAAAAATTCATATAGGAGAAGGTGTATCTTGGTCTACGCCCTATGGGCCGGTTACGGCTCGAAAGGTCAATAGATAGAAATTATAGAAATTACCGTAGTTGCTGGTCTATGATTAATTTTCACTAGGTAAAGGCGTGGCCGTAATGGGGAAATACCAGGAGAATTATTGTCTTCTCAGTTCGAGGACGGACGATAATATCAAGGTATACCTGTATGTCCAATTTTCATAGTTGTGTGGTCCTGAAAAGGACCGTTTGTTGAACTAATTTAAGGTAATATAGGGGCCAACATTGTGGGGGCTATATACTTTCATTCTGAATCAGATGAGTCTAAAAGATTAATAACTTTGGGGTTGAACATTCCACAAACCATCATTTTTCCAATATTCCTCTTCCTGTTTTAAGACGTGGTCTTCACATTCAGCCCAATAATCTTTGTCTATATTTAATAAAGCGAGATTAGCAAGAGTCTTTACATCGCATATTTTGAATGTTGTATTTTCATCTGCCACTTGTCCTTTTAATTTTGCCCAGATTAGTTCTATTGGATTTAAATGAGCATGGTAAGGTGGCAGCCTCAAACTTATATGACCGTGCTCTTGGATAATCTTATCTATTTGAAAAATCTTTGTCCTTTGTTTTTGCTTTACAAGAGATAGTAATTCAGGTTTTAAGTACATGTTATTAAATTGTATGTGCTCCTTTGTGAGCCATATCTTAATAGCATCTTTTGTACTGGATGACGTCGGGACTTTATCTTCAAGTGCAACAATGTTGTGGTACGCTGCATTGTCCATTATTAGGCAAGATGGTCGATCTAGTGATGGGAGAACAGAATTTTCAATCCAATGTCTAAATATGTGACCATTCATCTCAGAAGTGATAATCCCGATTGTCTATGGATTTTGAAAGAAAAATGAGCTCTGCATTCTGTATTAGTCCATGTTGTCGACTACCTGCATGAGCAATTATCAAGCGCTGTCCTTTGCTGCTAGGTATTAATCTCTTAATCTTTCCATCTGATGACTGCCATTCCCTTTGGTTAGTGTGGTGAGCATTGATCCATGTTTCATCCAAGTACACAATATCATAACCTTGCTTGCGCACCTCTTTTACTTCACGTAAGTACTTGCTTCTCATGACTACTATATGTGGCTTCTCACAGATGATGTTTCGTCCAGCTCTCATATTCCTCCATAATGTAGACTTTGATATTTCAATACTGTTGTTCTTTTTCAGCGAAACTTTTAATTTTCTTATTGTAACAGTTTCATTCATACCCAACATTTTGTGAATTTCACGTCTACACCTCTGAATGAACGGAAATGGAACACACAATTTCTCAAGTGTCTAATTGTGTCAAAAAAACCATGGCGAAAGCATGCAAACATGTCAATTTTACCGTGTATGGATTTTTACTCGCTATTTTTAACTTAAAATACTGTAAACATTAAGTTTTGACTACATCAATGGGTCGTTATAAATTTATATAAATCAAATAAGCAACAATAATAACCAAATGTTTTTTTTTTTAAATGAAATTAATTCCCATTTGGGTTCTAATCATTATAACTTTACATGCAAATTTTGAACAACTTACAACAAGCGGTTAAAAAGCTATCGATTTTAAAAGTTTGGCACAAGTTATGAAACAAGCTATAGAATAGCAAAATCAAACTGCCTTTCAGAATCTTGAGAAGATATAGAAATCCAAAATCCTAAGCATAAAAACAAAGTTTAGGATATTTAAATGTATTATTATCCACCCTTACTTATGCAAATGAAATCTGGAAAACAATGATAGATATTGACAATAAACTAGATTCATTCAAAAGCAAATGTCGAAGAAAAATACTTTGTACACCACAGGAATGAATCAAAGACTAGAAATATGAGATGGTCATGTAATCAACAATCTCGTCCATAATCAAGAAAAGAAGGTGGGCATATGTCATACGTGTGATTTTAAAAAAAAAATAGACACCGAAAAGAAATAAAAAACTATAAGGGAAATAAGAATAGCAGCCAGTGACTACCTTACTGTGGTTGAAATAAACTTGCCCAGAAGAGAGACATGAGGCCATGTATACTGTAGGCCGTTTATGACATCTGATGGAACTGAAAGATGCTGATGATAGTGAGATTACATAAACACATATAGAGGACTATTTAAAAAGAAATGCTGTTATGTCATTTATCCCATAGCCTAATTAAGTGTTGATAATACGTTTGAGTTGAATATTCATTCTAAGTTTGGTTTTCTTGCAAAGTATTTTTTATTTCCATATTTTGTCCAGGTTTTAAAAATTTTTGGTGTTTTTGCTATCCTGCTTTTGATCTCCTATTTTGTCTCTTGTGTACCACACACTTTGCTGTTTTCACTTTCTGGGCCATTGGTCATTGCTGACTCTTCTGCCCCATCCACCGTCACAGACTTTGTACAATTCGGAATGGACATTTCCGTCTGCTTGGCGTGACAGTGAAAAACAATGACCTATCACTGATAGGTTTATCTCACATGAAAAGAAGATAAATACCCACTTAACAACGAGAATTTCCAACATCCACCAGCCTGTCAGAAGTTAAACAACCACAACAGGCATGAGCAGAACATTAAATCCAAGAATCACACCGCATGTAACCGGCGTATTTCGAACAACACACGCTGTAACAGAAAACGCTGTCCACACACGGATGCCATCTTGAAACGTACATCAAACAATTCAATTATTTTTCAAAATATTGTTTCTGATTATGAATCTGTGTCCTTTTCCCTTCAATTTAATGCCTAATACATGTCTATGACTTGTTATAGTGAAAATATGAAAAATTTAGTGGAGTAAGTTTTGATTATTAAATGCTTTCAGCACCTCTGCAGTTATTTTATCTACGCCAGAGGCATTATTATTAGTCACATGTTTCACTGCTAATTCAATTTCTGTTATAATGATTTCTTTTAAATTGATGTCTAGATGTGGAATCTTGTTTCAAACTGCATCAAATGACTAGGATGCTGTCAGTTAAGAATATCATGGAAATGTTTAGCCCATCTGGCTTTTTTTTGTTGGCACTAGAAGTTAGTAAGGTGCCAGCTTTACTCAGATCCATCATTTGATGTAAAAGCGGCTCTTAGTTGTACTTGTATAATACCTTGCTATTTTCAGTTTTGGAGGCTAATTCTGCTTCAACTGCCAGATTATCTATCTAAGTTCTTTTATCCCATCTTGCTGAGGTTTTCACCCTATTATCAAGATCTTTATATGTTGCTTTGGCTAGTAGTTTATCTGTCAGTCTTGACATTTAACACTTAATTATACCTATCTGTAACTCTCCCAGTTACGATACTGCAGTAAAATTCCAACCACTTAAATGTAACATTAAGTGCTCTAAAAATAGCAATTTCCATGAACTCTTGACACTGTTCCGTGTGTTCACACTAGGCAAAACACAGGGACTTGAAATTAATGGCCCAGGTTGATTTATGACCTGATTTTCATCTCATGGACCGGACATGTTACAATGTCTATCAGTATGGCCACCGTAAGTATGTCAGTATGTTTGGCAACCACATAGCATTACTCGTTGTTTCCTGAGTCATAAAGAGTTGTTTAATGTCTGTCGACGACCAAGGAAATTTCCCTGGTCACAGAAAAAAAAAAAAAAAAGGAAAAACTACCAATTAATTGAAAATTAGGCATTAAATGATATATTCCACGATCTCAAAAATTTTTTTTTTTAATTCTAAAAGCAATAGAAACAAATTAAACACTCAGGGGACACTGGAAGTGGTAATTAGGAAGGTACACGGAGGTGGGTAATGTTTGAACACAGAAAAATTTCAAACTATGAGGAATTTGCATTTTGATGTGGTAAATTTTACTACAGTATTGTTGTCAAGGGATAAAAAGGCCAGTTTTGCTTCATGCCTATTTTGGATATGCTTCCTGGATATGTCAAAGATCTATGCTTTTCTTACAGTTTCTTAAATCCAGCCCTTAATAAGGCTGAAGTCTATATTGCTGTGTTGTGAATATAGAGGCATGATAGTAGTCTTGTGATTCTAACCAGAGGAATGCCTTGGTCACTGCCATCACCTCCATCATCATGCTACTTTTGGTTATAACGTATGCACTGCTGTCTTCCTTGACTATTCTGCCTGCCAAGCGTGCTGTAAATGCCCAGGCACTCTTTTGGTGTCATATTACTGATCCATCTGTATAGATGACTGCATCTTTTTCATCAGTGTTATCCCATAGGAGATTGTTGATTTCCATATTGACCATGACTGAGTTTTGTTCACTACATTTCCTGTTAACGATATGATTGTTAAGTGAGAACCATGCAACTGATTTTCTCTTAGGATTAACCAATGCACCTGATACTCCACACCAGGAAGAGGTGTGATCAAGTTCGTTTTGCATTGTGGAGGTGATTTCACCTCTGTCTCTTCCCTGTTGATATACCAAAATATCATCAGCAAAGGTCATAGTTCTTCCCCTTCCATCCAGCTGTTGGGCCGTGATCATTATTGTGTACACGTTAAATAGAACTGGTGACAATGGTGAGCCTTGTGACAGCCCAGGACAAATGGATGTAGGCTCGGATAACCAACTTCCACATCTAGTATCACTTTCCTCTGAAACAGTGCCGCAGCGATCCATCGAATGAGGAAGGGGTGCACCACCAGTTTGAGGAGCATATGCATGAGGTTTTCAAATGGTACTCTGTTGTATGCATCCTCCAGATCTATAGCAGCAGCACATGTCTCCTCTCTTCTGTGGAAGTCTTCAAAGATGTCATAGACGAAGACTTCTGCATTGAGCCATGTCTCTTTGTTATATCTATAACCTCAGAGTGTGGGTGGGAATATGTGTTTTTGTTCAAGGTGACAGGTGAAGACACACTTTCAGATTAAACTTTTTGGCCAGTTTTTTGCCAGTCATCGTCAGCTAAATCGCCTATGTCGTCGTACCGAACACCATCTGGACCAGGAGCAGTGTTGTGTGACCTTTTAAGTGTCGTGCGAATGGCATCGGTCATGATTCTGAGATCTTCTCCCAGCACTACATCCTCACACAATTCTGAAAGAGACTCCTATATCCTCATTCTTACAGCCTAATTTCTTAGGTCAGTCTACTTAATGTAGCAGGCAAGGAGGGCCTTCCCTTTGCTTACATCAGATTTGTGCCATATCTGGCCTATGCTCTGAAAGTCTGGTATGCCTGTGTGTCGTGTTGTGCCATTCATGCTCTGATGAAGGCGTCAGAATGTGGCTAGCAATTTTTCTGAGCACACTTTTTTTTACAGAAATCATCCCACTTGGCATCCATAGCACATAGTTTAAAGTGCATCATTTTTTGGTCGACCTCTTCTTTCAGACGCTTCAAGAGCTCAAGTTGTGTTCTTCCATTCTTTCTGGCTTTCTGCCATGTCTTGGCCATTTGTCTCTTGTTCCGCCAAGCTTCCTCGACTTCTGCATTTCACCAGGGCAGCTGTGTCCATCTCTCCTGCCCCCTATGAGGGGCACCCTGTTTCCTATGTCTGATTTTGCTAATGACGTCCTGGTCTGTGTTCTCATAGTGGAATGTGTGGAGTTGCTTTTCTGGGTTCTATTTCTGCCTTTCTCATTTAGGAGGACACATGGATAGTGATCACTTCCGTGGAATCCCAGTACACTTCACCTGCAAACCGGTGCAAAAGTGGAAGATACCAGTGCCAGGTCTATGACACCAGTTTCATAGAGTCTCCTGTTCGAGTGACCAATCTGGTTGCCCTTCCATCATTCAAATACACTAAATCGACAGACACCAGTGTGTTCTCTAGGTCCTCTCCCTGCTTGTTGGTTATGACGTTACCCCACTGGTTTCCTCTAGCATTAAAGTCTCAGCAGAAAATAATGTTCTCCTCCTTGAATGCGAAGAGATTCTGCCATTGTTGTGTGTCCACCTTCCCATTACAAGTGTACACATTTACAACCACGAAAGGAACTGGGGTCTGCACCCTAACCGCATGTACCTGCAATTCTGCATTGTCCCATGCAGACATATCAACCTCAGCTGCCACCATATTGTTTCTCTCAAGGATGGCCTGTCCAAGGTGTCGTCTATTGTAAAAACAATGAAATCCAGGGCACTAACTGTCCTATCACCAAGAAGAGTTTCTTGCAAAATCATTATATCAGCCTATTATTTGCAGACAATGCTGCACTTGTCATGCAAAGTCAGGAAGAACTCCAGAGCATGGCACATTGCTTTTCACAAGCCTACAGAGACTTTGGTCTAACAATAAGTTTGCAGAAACCTAATATACTCAGGACGTCAAAGCAACACCTGCAATCTTTATCTACAAACTGGATATCATGCAGGAGTATAGCTACCTGGGTGTCCATCATCAATGACAAACTATCTTTAGATACAGTAATTGACACCCGCATTAGTAAAGCTGCTACCACCTTCACCCGTCCTTCTAGGCGTGTTTGGTAAAACAGCAAACTAGTAATTAAAACAAAGACCACAGTTTATAGTGCCTGCATCAGTAGCATCCTTCTGTATGGTAGTGAATCATGGACAGTTTATGCAAAGCAGGAGAGAAGGCTAAATGTATTCAATATGCAATATCTGCACATTATTTTTGGTATCACCTGTAAAGACAAAGTGACAAACGTGGAGGTCTTCACTCGCACAGGCCTCCCGAACATCTACACCCTGCTCAAACAACATAGGTTACGATGTTTTGGCCATGTACACTGTATGAAAGATGACCACATACCAAAAGATATACTCTATGAACAACTATCAGATGACAAAAGACTAGGGGGCGCCCAAAACTTTGATTTGAAGATGTGTGTAAACGTGACATGAAGACTCATAAACTCTGCATCTTGGGAAGAGATAGCTGCAGACCACAATCTTTGGAAACACACTTTAAAGCTCCAACTCAAACAAGAAGCAGTCAAATTCACAGAAAAAGAGAATGCATGGCGAAACAAAAGAAAAAAATAACATTTCTAGAGACGCTGCAATATCCATAATCAACTATGACTGACAGAGGTTACTGACTAATGAGAAGGGAACAAGTGGAATACACTGTGACAACAGAAAAAATGAGTGCAGAAAAGATACATGGAACAGAGCAAAGATGTAGCAGACATTTTAAGAGAACAGTATGGCAGAAATTGAATAACAAAACTGAAAAACAGCTGTAGAGATAGAAAGCTGTGGAAGAACATAATCATTTAACCAGCAAGCATGGCACTTGATAATGTTGGTTACTAGAACCAGAATAAACTATCAAATTCAAAAGGAAGCAAAAATCAGGATGAAGTGAATGAGCTAAGAGTCAGTGACTTATGTACAAGATCCTACTTCACATTCATGAGGCAGTCTTGGAAAGAGACAAGTCAATCTTGCCAAGAGAATAAGATCAGGAAAGGAAGGTCCCATAAATATGTCATGTTGAAAGTTGTATATGTCAATGTGCTCAAATATCACCACTTTTGATGTCAACAAAATAATTTGCAAGATACTGTCCATACAGATTTAATGATGTCATTTTATTGTAAAGTTTAGTATGACAAATTTATTTTAAATCTAATACTATGCAATGTGTCTATTCCTAGTCCACTTGCTTTTGTTTCTTTCAGCAAAATGTCATGAGAGGTCACAAGAATATAAGAGCATTTATTTCATTATAGTGCAGAAGTAAGAGAAATTACAAAGCAAACAAAAAAATATCAAATATAGTCAAGAGAAGGAGGTGGTCATATGTTGCCTATGTGGTGGGAAGGGACAACAAAAGAATCTCAAAACAGGCCCTCAAATGGGAACCAGGGGGTAAAAGAAAAATAGCCGACCTAGAGAAACATTATAAAGAACATTAGAGCGAGAGGCACAACAGCAGCATCAGCTCCCTCGTCAAGATTGAGCAACTCGCCCAGAACAGAGCCAGGCGGTGAGACACAATGCAGGTCCTGTACAAAGTCTAATAGTTGAAACATCATCAAACACAAGAGTCTAGAATTTTTGCCCTAAATTACAAGTGCAGTCTTTGGCTCAAAAGAACAACAGTCAGATAGAAAGATAGATATCATATTCAAACTGAATGCAAAAATCAATCTTGTTGACTAATAGAATTAAAGTAACTTTAAATTTTCTTTTCATTCCAATTTGTAAAAAAATAAATGTTATATATAACTCTGATAAGGTTTTATTTTTAAACTTATCTTGACCTAAAACTTTAAATTGGCTAATAAGAATGTACATTATAACCTTTTCATAGTCTTCATTCTGTAATGCAGTTTGTACTCCATCTGTGCAGAACTTTAGGTCTAAGATGTCTTCAACTCTCTGCATACAATCAACTACTCGACTCTGTGAAATACATATTTATTAAAATATTTACTGCAGCCTAATTTTATTTTGCATGGATAAAGAAAGGAGTCACAAAATGTTTTCAGATATCCATGGACGCCTAACTAAATATGAAACCCCATGAAAAAAAATATTTCCCAAACTTTCTAATAATGGTACAGACAGTCTATATAGATGATTTTATCTTGCTGTGATTTTGCATTTTCAGTAAACAGACAGATTATCTAAATAATTTGGCTAAATAAAATCAGGAACCAAAAACTGCTCAACAGGTGCAACACAATGATAAGACACAAATACTAGGGTTGGAGAGGTAATGTACAAGTCAGAGATCCAGAGAACATCATAGGCACTGCTACATAGAGTGAACTCCAAATGAAGATGAAAGAGTAACAAACTAAATACAATATGGCCAAGAACAGTGCAGGCATGGAAACGTAACATGGGTAGACTTTTGGTACTCTGCAAAGGATTATTATGAATCAAACAAAATAGACAATTTTGTTTCTGTAATGCTGACTGCTCTGAAGCCATAAACAAGAAGGGCATTCGGTCCTAGCAATACGAAATTATAAAAATTTTTTTTCAAAAAAATATAACACGTGCACTTTAGTTTAGTCGACAGGTCATCCTCATCGCACATCTGCCCTATGAAGGTGAATACAATGATTTGTAGCAAAAATTATATTATTTCTCCAATTTAAAAGGGCTTTTTTATGGAAGTAAAGTTTTACCTTTTGATAAAGTAATAGTAACAATGTGATTTAAAATTGATAGTCATAATCTAGGGTTAAATATCTGAAAAGTTGTATTATTTATGTTTGTCTTGCATTGGAGTTTCACAACAATATTAGTCTATTTATTTTATGACTTTCAACAGTTATTTGTAATGAATAAAAATTATTTACATGAAAATATGTTAAATAATCAGGACTACTGTGAGCTTCAAAATGCATTGAATATCATTCAATAGACTATAAGATTGTATTCTGCTGCAAGATATTCTTACTCAATAACACTGGAAATATATTTTAAAATATGAATCACTTAATGTGTTTGTAACATTAGCCTAAAGTTCTGACTATGATTTCCTCTGTAAAGATACCAGAACAATTCAGATTTGTCATCAGTAATTAGCAAAATTGATAGTACATTTCCTGTAAAAAGGATAAATGAAAAGCATATTCAACCTTAGCCAAATCAAGTTTCCTGACTTTACTGCTGACATTTTCAGCAAGAGTTGAAGTAAAGGAGATCATGCCACACAGCTGTTTGGAATCTGTTTCCAGTATCTGTAAGTTTGGTCTGGAAAAAAAAGTGCATTAATCAAGCAATTCAAATTCATCAAACACAAGCAGACCATGCCCAAATAAAAAATATTTAAATTTACCAATAACAGATTTTAAAGCTTTATATAAAAAAAGGATTACTGACAATGTGCCGTTACATACAATTTAAATTGAACCTATATATTAACTCTCTGTTTGTTATGCATTGTTCATCTATCTATCTATCTATTGACCTTTTGAGCCGTAGTTGGTCCTTAGGACATAGACCCAAATCATCATCATCGAGTGCCGTCTCCACAACAAAGTTTGGCTACCATGGAGTGCCATTCTGCTCTGAGGTTGTCTTAGGCTGATCTGTCCATCTTTTGATGTTACTTGTCCATGTTAGTCTTGGTCTGCATCTGCCTCTTTTACCTTGTATTTTCCCCTCCTGGATTACTTTTAGTAGGCTGTTGTGTCTTTTAACATGGCCCAAAAATTGCATTTGTCTTGTTTGAATTGTGCTTAGTAGTTCTCTTTTCATTTTTAGTTGTTTTAAGACTTCATCGTTTGTTTTCTTTTCCTTCCATCCAATTCTACCTATTCTAGACCCAAATATTCTGGGATTATCAAAATATAGAGAGACCCAAATACTCTTTCTCTTATCTAAATTTTTATTCTAGCAGTTTTCAATCCTTGTAAGATCTTTTATCAAATCTCGCCATTTGTCTCTGTTCCATGCAAGCAACTCTATCTCATTGAAGGAGCTGATTCCTGCTGCCTCTCTGATCAATGTTCTTCTCAGTGTCTCTCTGGGTCTTCCTCTTTCTCTCTTACCTGTTGTTTCCCACATGAGGGCTTGCTTTGTTATTCGGTTATTATCTCTCCTCATGACATGTCCAAAATATGACCATCATCTTTTCCTGATTACTGAAGATATTAGTGATTGATTGGCGATTTCTCTAATTTCCTCATTTGTTTTTAATTCGTTCCATGCTATACCAAGTATTTTCCTTGGCTATTTATTTTCCAATTTGTTCAGCTTTGTTTCTATGTCTCTTGTTGTTTTCCAGCTTACGTAAGGGTTGATATTATGTTTGATTTGAATAGTCTAAGTTTTGTGTTTGTGCTGATGAGTTTTGATTTCCACAACTTTTCAAGGTTTCTGAAAGATATTGCTGCTTTAGCTATTCTGATTCTAAAGATAAAGTGATCGATCTCTTCCACTGGTTTGTTTTCATGTATATTCTGTCATCTGTTGGAATTAAGCTTTTCATGACCTTAGTCTTTTCATGATTGATCTCAAGCCCAATTTTGCTGGTTATTAATGATAGTTCATTAGCATTTTCCTGCATCATTTTTATCTGACTGCTGATGAGGTCTATGTCATCAGCAAAGTAGAGGTCCTCCAAATGGTTTCCTTGTATCCATTCGATGCCTTTGTTACTCTCTCTCTCTGCGTTCAGGACTCAATCAGAGTAAGGATTCCAGACTCTCATATGAAGTCAGCTGTCAGGCTAAGTGTGTTGATCGCCCCCACAGACAGAACATCACAATTAGAGTCTGTCAGATCCACTCTGACTGAACACCCGTTAATACGTTGCACTGTGTTCTGCGCCAGTGGCCCAGTGCATCCGATTTCAGCCAGCATTTTATTCGGGTTTGCTTTCCCTAGCCTTTGATTGTCCCCAATCTTCCTGCAAGGCAGCAGATTGTCTTTTCTGTAGGGGGATTCTGCCCTTAGATGGTAGGCCCTCCCAGGTTTACGAGCACCATCTGCCCGAGTCACTAGAGGTGACTAACACAGACATGCACACACAAAGATGTGAGATGTGACTAACACAGACACACAAAGATGTGACTAACACAGACATACACACACAAAGATGTGAGATGTGACTAACACAGACATGCACACACAAAGATATGAGATGTGACTAATACAGACATGCACACAGTGATACGAGGCATAACTAACACTGACACACATCAAGATATATGACACATGACTAACATAAACATGCACATAAAGATATGAGATATAACTGACATTGACATGCACACACAAAGATATGACACATGCCTAACATAGACATGCACACAAAGATAAGAGATATGACTAACATAGATATGCACACACAAAGATATGAGATGGGACTAACATAGCCATGCACACACAAGGATATGAGATGTGACAAACACAGACATGCACACACAAAGATATGAGATATGACTAACATAAACATGCACACAAAGATATGAGATATCACTAACCCAGACATGCACACACTAAGATATGACATATGACTAACACTGGTACACACTAAGATATGAGATATGACTAAACACAGACACACATAAAGATATGAGACATGATTAACACGGACACACCAAGATATGAGATATGACTAACATGACACACACCAAGATATGAGCCATGGCCAGCACACACAAGCTAAGATATGAGCCATGGCTAGGACAGAAACACAGCAAGATATGAGCCATGGCTTCACTAAAAAACACCAAAAAATGAACCATGTCTATCACAGAAACACATTAAAGTGCCCATATGCTTGGGCTTGTTGTAGTCGGCAGACTCTTCTGAACGTGGGAATCACAGGTTTCGTTAAACAGTTGTCTGGAGATTTGAGAGTGCATTCTGACCCATAGAACGTTCTCTTGCATGTACAGATTCCCGATCGACTGTTCACAGGTGTCGTTGAAACAGTTGTCCGGACATTTGAGAGTACATATGATGTCACAGCCATCAGAACACATCTGTTCGCACTGTAGCCCAAAATTACCATCGGGACAAGTGTCATTACAGGTAAGCCAAGATGTTTACATTGTAGGCATTTTCCAGATTTTTCCTCAAATAAAGGACAGACACTGAGACAAGACCCGGAACAGTCGTGTCCATAGATCCCATGTGAACAGTTGCCGTGACAAGTACAGATGATGACATTGCAGCCTTTACTACACCCACTACACAAAACGACCAAGAATACTCGTCCAGACAATAGGTGTCTGTAAATGTTTGCACCTCACATACCGTCAGTGCACTGTCTGCCTGCGAAATGGTTGGTGAGAACTCAATCTTAATGTGTGCCATTGACGTTTGTGTTTTGACTACAATAGTGTTCACAGATGAATTAGGGTATATACAGTAAAGTCTCGATTATGCGGTACTCAATAATCCGGAATTCTCAATTTAACGGACTTTTTTTTTTTTAATTATTATAGGGAGAAAGCTTGAATCATGTTTTGTTCAGTTAAATTAAATGCCTTTATCCGGAAATCGAAAACGCTACAACACGGTTTGTGCGCTGCGCTTACTTCTACAGGCTCTATCATTACACAATATTGCGTTTACAATAGTGTATTTACAGTAATATACTTCAAATAGGAGCGAACATATTTTATTCAATCCAGACATTGTGTCTCCAAATATTCCAAGTAAAAGCGACAGACAGTCTATATCTTCACTTTTTCCCCCGACTAAATGTTTTTGTCGGGAAATCTTAGTCGTGCCAAAAACACTTATCTACATGATTTTACAAATTTGCTTAATTTTCTCATAGCCTGCTTTAGATCTAAAGTTGGTCATGAATTTGTCAAAAATATGGCGTTTGACAGTCTGACCGAACATTAGAAGCAGACGTATTGTTTGTGAAAATTGAAGAGCCCATAACTTTGATGATTATAATCAAAGGTTGAGCAGCCGGCGTGCAGTGACATAGAGATGGTGAGAAGAAAGGGGGAGGGGTTCAAAAATTACCGACTGGAAATTCAAAAAGAGTAAGATACAGAGTTTGACGTTAGTTTGTCTCAGACATTTGTGCAAGCTGAAATTCGTTCCATCAGTATAAATTATACATGATATGCTATAAACGCATGTGTGCATACTTTTTAACGGAATACATTTTTGTGTTAAATAATGGCCTCTGCGAGTGCAAACCACACCTCAATTTCCCGCAAAGGTAAACGCAAGCGAACTGTATTGACACTGAACCAGAAGATTGAAATCACTAGTAGACTTGAAAAAGGCGTTAATTGCAACGTTTTGATGACTGAATTTGGCATAGCCTCTTCAACATTATATGACATACGAAATCAAAAAGATGAGTTGTTTAAGTTTGCGTCGGAGTCTGAAAGCAGCAACAATATACACCAGAGACGAAGTATGAAACGGCCAAAATTTGAAAAACTCGACGACGTCCTTTATGTGTGGTTTTTAGAAAGAAGAAGAAAAGGAATGCCAATATCAGGACCCATGTTGATAGAGAAAGCTAGTGAATGTCACACGAATTTAAATATTTCTGAGCATTGCAATTTTTCAATCATGTTTTTTCATAAATTTTGAGTTTGGTTTTCTTACTCTCGATTATCCAGAAAAATTCAATTATCCAGAATGGGTTCTTCCCCGAGCATTCCGGATAATCGAGACTTTACTGTATCATTATACTGGAACACTACTCCGCCACTGTCAGAGAAAGCCTTTAGAGTGGCATTCTTTACCCGAATCATAGTGCTAGCTCGATAGATTCGAATGATGTGAGTCTTCTGGGCGTTGCAAAGTTCAGATACCAGTAAACAGAATTGGTTCCACTTCTCCATTGTGTGCGTGTGCAGTCATTGTCATAGAGATTGGTCTGTGTTTTGCTATTAACTGCGGCCTCTGGTCCACATCCGTCTCCTGTATAACAAGCATCAAATTTGTAAGTCTGGTTTGTGATCTGTTTGAGAGCCACTTTCCGACCCCCACCAATGTAGATGGAGCAGATATTTGCAATTATCGCCCTTTCAATCCGTAACTTGTTGATCAGACCAGCCCCAGAGCAGAAGGCATCAATCTCGTGCGGACTAACTACAAACCTTGATACATTGTTACATGAGGCAGAACCATTCAGTTTTACCGTGAAACTGTCCGGATATT
Organism: Megaustenia siamemsis; assembly: GCA_032433765.1. Classification (NCBI taxonomy): domain Eukaryota; kingdom Metazoa; phylum Mollusca; class Gastropoda; order Stylommatophora; family Ariophantidae; genus Megaustenia; species Megaustenia siamemsis. Next base: position 45,287,792 of record JAVIAB010000106.1, on the reverse strand, counting down.
TTAAGTCATTCGCATAAATCCTAAACCAGGAGCACGGCAAAGATTGATTGAGAGTTGCCTCAACTGATGTAGAATCTGTGTCCGGATTACATGAGGTGTCGTTGTTATCAAACAGGAAAGTAGGTTCAGATTTTTGGGCATATTTGCAAATAAAATCCAAGTACTGATACTGGGGTCCGAAAATGTTGTGCTGACAACTGTCATTGTTTGGGCATGTCCCTGTAGTTTTGTCACAAACTAAGTCATTATAGCAGTGACATTGTAACATACAATTTGCCCCAAACCAACCGTCGGCACAAGTAAGGCTATTAGCTTCCATGGTTGCTAATGAAGCCAGCGAATAAAGACTTGATCTACAGCGATGGTTAACGAACTGTGTACACACATTTATTATAATCAAACCCATGATTACATTTCAGAAAAATCCGCCATCTCACTGTGGTAACAGATAGCGTGAAATTCTCTAATAGAATGAGATAAACCGTTGGAGACAAGGAAAGTCAACATTGTTTACATGGCTTGGACGCAAGAAGCGTCCATTTTGGTCCCTTTGTTACCAGTGCAGCATTTTTTCATTATGAAGTCCATAACAACTCCAAATAACAAGGGCGATAAATACATCCTTGTTTAACCTCAGTTTCTATTGCAAAACATTCGCTTAGTCCTTCCTCTGTACGAACTGCACATGTGTAGTCATCATACATGTCTTTGATAATATTTATGATTTTTGATGGTAAGCTATATTGCTTCAGAATTTTCCACAAAGAATCTCTATGAATACTGTCAAATGCTTTTTTGAAGTCAATGAAGTTAAGTACAAAAGGTTTTTGCTTTTTCAATGTGTTCCTCCAATATGTCATAGAGTAAAAATGTGATCAAGGCAGCTTCTCCCTTTTCTAAACCCAGCCTGTTCTTCACGCATTACTCTATCTATTGAATACTTTATTCTATTCATGATGATTTTGCAGAATAACTTTGAGGCATCTGACAAAAGTGTCACACCTCTCCAGTTGTTACAATCTCTAAGATTGCCCCTTTTTGAAATCTTAACAATGATTCCTTTTTTCCATTTATGAGGCACCTTCTCTGCTTTCCAAATGATGTTGAACATTTTCTGGAGGTGTATTAAATTAAGGCTGTCAATTGCCTTGAGGATCTCAGCTGTTAACTTATCCTCACCAGCAGCCTTGTCCATACGCAAGGAGGTCTCAATTTCGCTCAAGGTGAAGTCATCTAAATTTATATATAATTCCGATGCTGGTGTTTCAGCTTCAAAATCTATTAAATTGTGGGTAGTGGATGGTTAAGAATTTCTTTGAAGTGTTCCGCTCAACGTGTTTTTATGTCTGTGCTTATTGGATGTATAGTGTTTGTCAGCAATTTTTGTACAGTCTAGATAGTTCTGCTGTCTCTTGTAATTGCGGCTGTCTCTGCTTTCTCTGCCAAATTGTCTATATAAGCTCTTGTATCTTTTCTTCCTGAACTTTTTACTTTGTTGTCTAATTCCTTTTATGTTGCTTTTGCCAGGGCCTCTCCAATATCTGTCTTTACATTAGTCATGGCTCTCTTTGCTTCTCTTCTTTCTTTGATGCATTGTTCATAACCTTGCAAATTATACAAAAAGATTATCAAACAACACACAAAGGTACAAAAATAAATACTATTATGACGTTACAATCAATGTACTCATGATTACATTTGAGCAGTTGCTAGATGAGAATTTGAACACTTGCCATGCTCTCATCTAAATTACAACCAATTATCTCATTTAACATATGTCCATAAATAATGATGGTGCCTTCTGTACAAGTCTGCTGTTTTCCTGTCTTAAACTCTTGCGTATCTAAGTTTGTGTGTTTGTGTTTATGTTAGGATCATCATCTCTGTACACAGGACGAATAGATAAGTGCTCTGATATCCCTCTCGAGAAAATCCTAGGAGAATACTGACCCTGTACACAAACTCTACAGCATGGCTTGGGATCCAGTGTGTGTAGGTTTTTGATGACAATTTTGTCGGGCAGCAGCCAAATTTATGATCTACTCATTTTAATTTCAATTGTTGAAGCTTTGTTCATGTGTGCAAGTGCACATGGGACTTCCTGTTTATTGCCGTTATCTTAGAGTGCTAGACATTCGTACTCCCTACACAGAGATCAGGTGAAGGTTTTACCAAGCAGAAACCATGGTTTAATTTTTCCTGCATATCTAAGACAGTACACCAAGCAAATATTTAAAATGAAAAAGCTGTTTGTTATAGATTGTTCCCTATTAAAATCTAAACTTTTCTGGAACCACTTGATGCTAGAAATGAGAGCCTGCAACTGCAACAAGAGCACTGCAGTTTCCCTGATTCTGTTGTCCCAGAAAAACACTTTAAGGTTGCAGGCACGTTTCAATCTCCATCCTCACATTAGAGGTTCTAGTCATGTAATGTTCTCTGTGTTCTATGACTTCTCCCTCTAACATCTCTATGCTCCACAAACGCATTAGTTCAGATAAAAGCAATATCATTAAAGTGATATTATAAGTTATATTGTTCATGCACTGATATGATGGAAACTGCATTGTAGGAGTTAGCTGTTAGATTCAGATTCAGATTGGTTGATAAGGCACATCCAAATCATGAATTGTCTGTCTGCTGCAAAAATAGACTGAAACACTGATTGTTGACCAGTTCAAAAGCAATTGCTTCAGGATAGTTTCATGCATTGTTTTTTTCTGAAAATTTTCAGCAGTACCAGAATGCTGCAATGAATCGCCCAATTTTCAAAATTGATACAGCAGTGTTTTCGCGACATCTGTAAACATTAAAATTAATATCAACATTTAAAAAATATCATTAACTAACTTTCTTGAATTGCACTAACAACCCTTACTGTTGTTTGGGGTTCACATATTGTACTGAGATCTTCCTTTGTGATCAGGCAAAAGAGATCAGACGGCACTGTCCATGTGCTATGATCATGGTTCTATACAAACGTTCACAAGATATTTTTTTATTTATCCTAAGTGTGGTAGTCTCCTGTTATGAAAATTACTGTAAAACTGCTTTTTTGTTACATTAATGTGGCATGTGTATTATTTGGTAAGCCAATCTTAGATAAGTTTTAGATTAAAGATTACTACTACCACTATAAACTGCTACAGTCACCTCATTATTGAATTTAACTGCCTGAGATGAGGTATTTTTGAGGTACAAAAACGTAATGAATTTTTAATACATTGGCCATGAACACTAATTAATGGTTTTAAATAGTCACTAGGAACCTTCGCAGTGAAAATCATGTGGCCAAAGTTAGTACCATGTACATGATTATGTGAAACAATCAATGCATGTTTCAAACATGTTTTTGATTTCTCTCTCTATTGGTGTATGGCAGAGTGGAGAAAAGACATGTGGTACTGAGAGGGTGGAGGGGGGGGGGGGGTGTTTTGGCTGACTGGAAGGATGGTGTCAGCTTAACTGGACACCTTTATCACAGGAACATATATTTGTATATACCTACGACAACAATCAATGTAGTTGATATGTATGGTTATTAGGTTGATCAAATGGTTACTGCTTCATCACAATATCACGAGCCTCCTTTCTTACAACAATTAACAATATCTTGAATTATTGATTTACTGAGAAAGTTAATGTGACTAAGTAACCTCTACTCCTTCCCATGGCTTAGTGATTCTGGCCAAATGTCCAATTCTAGGTGACAGCTGATACTTACAGAAAGGGTCTTATAGTCTTCACTGGTCTAACTATCTGTCCTCTGTTCTTAACTCAGTATTTGTCTCAGAACTAGGGGCAGTTGCCCTTCCCTGCTAGCAAAACTTCTTGAATTTAATTAAAATACTTTCAAACTAACAGGTCCTCTTCTGGAAAGTTCACAAAAGTACTTAATAATAGTTATCCACAAAGTCCCTTTGGGACAGTCTCTAGTTATATTACTTCATGACGTTTATCTTCCAATTACTAATATCTGTCTCATTTGTTTCTAATCATTGACTGTTCAGTTATGAGTCGAGCAGTCTGCATGGTCTCGGCATGAGACAGGGAGATCTGAGAACTACTTTAGTCTGTCTTTCGTTTTGTCACTCTCAATTGTCCTAGAGGGGTTTAGCAAATCATCCATTGACTCTTTTATATTTCTAGACCATTCTGACAAATCATTTCACTAGGTTTCAACTAACACCAGTCTTCTTTCTTCACAAATAATTTGTGGCTTGATCTTTCTGATTAATAGTTTCTTTGTCGCTTTGGACTCTGGGTTAAGGCTCTATCACACTTCACCTATATCTAACATACTTATACCTTTATTTCTCTGTGTGCTCAATTGTTAAGGTTGTACAAATGTTTTCACTCAATCTCTCTTACATTATGTAAGTATATTTCTTTGTCAGGGGTCTCACTCTGTTATGCATGTATTAAAGACAGAGTTATCTGCAATGAGGAGATCTCATATTGTCTTCAAATGAATTTGTTTTCATCTATTCAAATTACATAACTTCCATGTCATAGTCACTGAATGTGTTATGTGGCTAAAAAGCAAATATGAGAGAGGACTGGAGCCCGGACATACAGTTTTGTTTCACACTATCAACAACAGTTTTTTCCTCCTCCTCTTTTATTTGTTAAGGTCTATATGCAAAGTTCACTTTTTGATGAATCTGGTTGCCCTTAGTGGCTCCTGTTAGAGGCCATAAAGTTTTGTACACACAAAAATTCTCCATTAAATTAGAGATTAGTTGTCCCAATCTAAAAATGTGAGTGAATTAATATAAAAATCATGAAAATGTTGCATCACACAAAATTTCTCCATTAAATGCAGTTACAACTGCTCAATATTGTTTTCTTGACATTTTTCTCATTCAGTTCTTCATTTTTTAATGCTGGTCATATTTATGTCAATTATATTTCCTTTGTCACTGATAACTCTGAAACTGACATTGAGTTATAGCTTGTTTCATAACTCGTGCCCAACTTTAAAATCGATAGCTTTTTAACCGCTTGTTGTAAGATATTCAAAATTTGCATGTAAAGTTATAATGATTAGAACCCAACAGGGAATTAATTTCATTAAAAAAAAACATTTGGTTATTATTGTTGCTTATTTGATTTATATAAATTTATAACGACCCATTGATGTAGTCAAAACTTAATGTTTACAGTATTTTAAACTAAAAATAGCGAGTACAAATCCATACACGGTAAATTGACGTATTTGCACGCTTTCCCCGTGGTTTTTTGACACAATTAGACACTTGAGAAATTGTGTGTTCCATTTCCGTTCATTCATAGGTGTAGACGTGGAACAATAACATTTATCATGAGTCTTAAAATGAAATTCTGCAGTTTACAAAACATCGCAATAAAAATGTATGACTATTTTTGCAAAGAGGCTAAACGAGGAAGATTATTTCATTCTTTAGAAAACCCTGAGAATAGGACAAGACACATTTTGGATTTATCTAAACGGTCATTTAATCGCTGGATTCAAGCACGTGACCGTCAATGTTCAAAATATACAAAATCACAAGGAAGAGCAAAAATGTGGATAATTTCGACAGTGAACTTATTAGAAGTGAAATTCGCAAAATGTTGGGTATGAATGAAACTGTTACAATAAGAAAATTAAAATTTCGCTGAAAAAGAACAACAGTATTGAAATATCAAAGTCTACATTATGGAGGAATGTGAGAGCTGCAGGCTTTACATTCAGAAAGTATTCCAATGGACGAAACATCATCTGTGAGAAGCCACATATAGTAGTCATGAGAAGCAAGTACTTACGTGAAGTAAAAGAGGTGCGCAAGCAAGGTTATGATATTGTGTACTTGGATGAAACATGGATCAATGCTCACCACACTAACCAAAGGGAATGGCAGTCATCAGATGGAAAGATTAAGAGATTAATACCTAGCAGCAAAGGACAGCGCTTGATAATTGCTCATGCAGGTAGTCGACAACATGGACTAATACAGAATGCAGAGCTCATTTTTCTTTCAAAATCCATAGACAATCGGGATTATCACTCTGAGATGAATGGTCACATATTTAGACATTGGATTGAAAATTCTGTTCTCCCATCACTAGATCGACCATCTTGCCTAATAATGGACAATGCAGCGTACCACAACATTGTTGCACTTGAAGATAAAGTCCGACGTCATCCAGTACAAAAGATGCTATTAAGATATGGCTCACAAAGGAGCACATACAATTTAATAACATGTACTTAAAACCTGAATTACTATCTCTAGTAAAGCAAAAACAAAGGACAAAGATTTTTCAAATAGATAAGATTATCCAAGAGCACGGTCATATAAGTTTGAGGCTGCCACCTTACCATGCTCATTTAAATCCAATAGAACTAATCTGGGCAAAATTAAAAGGACAAGTGGCAGATGAAAATACAACATTCAAAATATGCGATGTAAAGACTCTTGCTAATCTCGCTTTATTAAATATAGACAAAGATTATTGGCTAAATGTGAAGACCACGTCTTAAAACAGGAAGAGGAATATTGGAAAAATGATGGTTTGTGGAATGTTCAACCCCAAACAGTTATTAATCTTTTAGACTCGTCTGATTCAGAATGAAAGTATATAGCCCCCACAATGTTGGCCCCTATATTACCTTAAATTAGTTCAACAAACGGTCCTTTTCAGGACCACACAACTATGAAAATTGGACATACAGGTATACCTTGATATTATCGTCCGTCCTCGAACTGAGAAGACAATAATTCTCCTGGTTTTCCTTATTCAGTTATTTCCCCATTACGGCCACGCCTTTACCTAGTGAAAATTAATCATAGACCAGCAACTACGGTAATTTCTATTATTTAGGGGTTCACAATTTACAATTTTGACAAACATCAAAGAAATTCGCCGCTTTAAGAAAACTGCAGCTGCAAGATATTTGTTAAATATACATTTAAAGGGTCTTTTGCATTCTAATAACATTTGGAAAATTTCAACAGTATTTAACAAACGGTTTCTGAGCAATAGCGTTTTGAAGTTGGGCAAGTGATTTGAAACAAGCTATAGATCCGAGTCCAAAGAAATGGGTCTTATTTTACTGATCCAAACACCCTGAATTGATTATCGCAAAGGCATTATAAGCAAAACATATTTTCCCTCCTTCACTTAAGTGCATTCTATCTAGCAGGAAGAATAAAGAATCGTCCGTCCATCCATCCATCCATCTATCTTATGTCCACTTGAACCGAAGATGGCACTTAAAGCAGAAATTCTAGACTATCTGTGTCCAACAATCTTTGTATCAAACATCAGAACTTGCACAAGACCTGCATTGTATCTCACCAAATGTCTTTTTCTGGGGAGTTGTTCAATCTCTGGGAGGGAGCTGATGCCTGCTGTTGTTGCTTCTTGCCTTAGTGTTCTTTTTAGTGTTTCTAAAGGTCAGCCTCTTTTACTATTAACCTTTGGTTCCCATTTGAGGGTTTGCTTTGTGATTCTCTTGTTGTCTCTCCTCATCACAAAAGCAACTTATGAGCATGATAAAAAGTCAATTTCCTTAAAGTACTCCCAGTAGTTGGGATATATTCAGAAGATGATTATAGTTTAAAATGTAGTCAATTCCATTTCTGAAACTCTTACTCATTTATATTTTATGAAAGCCTATTAATTCTTATCCCGTGTGTTACCAGAGCCTCATTATGAGGGAAATAAAGAATAGTGACACTGTGACCTTCCAGGCATGTCGTAAGAGCCGACTAAGGAGGTTGATCGATGGCTTGACAAGCTGTCATTGTAAAAAGTATTGTTATGGAAACAGCACCATAGATTTTAGATCAGTGATCTCTGCAATATGTGCTATTTTGGCACGCAGGGTTTCTGTTTTTGAGATTGTGGTTCTGCTCTATGTGCCGTCTTCGGCTCAAAAGGACAATAGATAGATAGATATTAATTCTTACTTCTGGGATATTTGTGTGTGTCTGATGGAAAATAATTCATATATGCCTCACATTTTACTAAATGTATAGTTTCTATTTGTGTTAAAGTATGAGGGAAAACAAGAATTACCACATCAAACTGAAGCATCTGTAATGTAATTTGTTTTAAATAATAGAAATATTCAGACCAAGTGCACATCAGTGGGGTTAATGTCATGGCTAATAAAGCAGACGAAAATCAACATAATCCTTCATTTATTACAATATTAAAAAAATAAATAAAGTTGATGATGGTCCTATCCTATATGTACAAGCAAGACACTGTGAAGAAATCAACAGGAGCAAGCATTTTGAAAAATGTTTATCAAAGCAGCAGGAAATAATCCAAAATGACTAATACAGAGTTGCAACTATATATTGTCGGCAGTCTCTAAACAAATAAATGAATCAACCCAAACTGTACATGAAATAAGTTACTATTGAGCATAATTGTACAGATCAATTTAGTTAACATACAGCATTTTATGCAAGCCTGACATCTTGCTCTCTAAGATCCCTTGATGGTCAAGAAGAGTCTTGAGATCTTCATCAATTGCAACCTGAAAAAATGTTTTTCATATATTCATTTGTTGTTTTTACAATAACTCCTGCATATAATGCATATATATAATAAATAATTTGGCATAATATAGTTTTTATAAACAATCTTTTATATATGAAAATACACGCATTGAACTACAAGATGTAACACAATCCAATTGGACTTCTGGTCAATATGGCGGATAGATGGCAATGAACTGTTGAGGCACTGTCTGAAAAGGTTCCTTATTGCAATTTTCTCAAATTCCAAGTCCAGCTTGCTGCTGGAGCTACTGAGTTTAGTGCTCTGTGCACACCATGAGTTGTGTGTTTCATCAGATGGTGTTTCTATATTCTGATTGCTTATGATGAATGATATTGTATGACAAAGGATTGTTCAGTTGCGTTCACTGTCTGTGCTAAATGCCTTATGTCTTTTGATGTGTGCTGTGTATGCCACGATGGTGACTGCAGCTGCCTTTCTCTATTTGGATTTTCAATGAGATATTAATTCAGATGATTCCACTGGCACGGGCGGTTGAGCAATTATGGATTTTCATTTGTTTGCAGCGATACAGGGGCCTTTGAATAACTATAACTATTCACAATCCTGTAATAAATTTTAAAGAAAAATGAAATCAGCATTGCAACTGAAATGAGGTCATAATTGCATGTTCTAGAGTCAGATTATCATCATTATATTAACTATCAAGATTTATTGCAAGCAAAACTATGTTGATCTTTGATGTTGTCACTGTCCAGGAGGCAAAATAAAAGAGGCCAGCCTTGAAAAACACTAAAAAGAACGCTGATAAAAGAGGCAAGAACAGTGGGCATTGGCGCTCTTGTTGAGATAGAGAGGCTCACCAAGAACAAGTACTTATAGTAAGACACAACATGAATTCTATGAAAGGAAAGACAACCCTGGATGTGTAAAGCAGCAAAGAATCATAGGACACCAAATGGCTTTTTTAAAACTTCTGCCCTATGTGTCATCTTCAGCACAAGAGGAATTAACAAATGTTACAAATCAGAGAAAACAAAAAAATCAGAGCTTGTATGCAATGATAACATTTGCCTGAAAAATTGTCATGTTTATTTTAAAAGCAGTAAACATTTAGTTCTCTTCTGTCTATATTATGGGGGCTTTACTGAATAGATAGTTTGTCATGTTTTAAAATTGTGCTTTTTAAAATAACAACAGTAAAGAAAAACAAAATCTGCACACAGGACACAATATACTGAGAGACATTCTCTTTATACTATGATACATGACTGATGTAACAGGTACAAGCATTTTTGACTTAATCCCTAATGACAGCTGAATACATGTTACAAACCTAATCAATATGCAATACTGAAAGAAGCAGCAATATGGCAGACAGTTTCTAATCTTCATTTCACATGAAATTAAGAATATTTGAAAACACCACATCTTCCCCAACATCTTCCAATTCTCATCTGATGGATGACAGTTGCAGTAAAAAATTTTTTCTGGATAAAAGCACTTAGGCTTTAGTCTTTAGCTCAGATTGCTGTCATTACAGTTGAGGTATTGCAACATCAGCTCTGCCATCCATTCCAACAACCATCGGACTGTTTGTTCACTGATTGTTCCTGCCCTGCATTAATTTAACATTCCAACAACCATCGGACTGTTTGTTCACTGATTGTTCCTGCCCTGCATTAATTTAACATTCCAACAACCATCGGAGTGTTTGCCCACTGATTGTTCCTGTCCTGCATTAATTTAACATTCCAACAACCATCGGAGTGTTTGTTCACGGATTGTTCCTGTCCTGCATTAATTTCACATTCCAACAACCATCGGAGTGTTTGTTCACGGATTGTTCCTGTCCTGCATTAATTTCACATTCCAACAACCATCGGAGTGTTTGTTCACGGATTGTTCCTGTCCTGCATTAATTTAACATTCCAACAACCATCGGTGTGTTTGTCCACTGATTGTTCCTGTCCTGCATTAATTTAACATTCCAACAACCATCAGAGTGTTTGTCCACTGATTATTCCTGTCCTGCATTAATTTAACATCTTGAGTTCTTTGCCATGGAAGATACTTTTTTTGCCCCTTGTCATGCTGTGTTCCACATTTGGAGGACCTCGACTTTGCTGATGACATAGTTCTCATTAGCAGTCAGATAAAAACGATGCAGGAAAACACAAATGAACTATCATCAATAGCCAGCAAAATTGGGCTTGAGATCAATCATGAAAAGACTAAAGTCATGAAAAGTTTAATTCCAACAGGTGACAAAATATACATGGAAAACAAACCAGTAGAAGAGATCGATCACTTTATCTATCTTGGAAGTCACATTGATCGAGAAGGGGATACAAGTAAAGAAATTAGAATCAGAATGGCTAAAGCAGCAATGTCTTTCAGAAGCCTTGAAAAGTTGTGGAAATCAAAACTCATCAGCACAAACACAAAACTTAGGCTATTCAAATCAAATGTATTATCAACCCTTACGTATGCGTGTGAAAGCTGGAAAACAACAAGAGATATAGAAACAAAGTTGAACGCATTCGAAAATAAATGTCTAAGGAAAATACTTGGTATAGCATGGAACGAATTCAAAACAAACGAGGAAATTAGAGAAATCGCCAATCAACCACTAATATCTTCCGTAATAAAGAAAAGACGATGGTCATACGTTGGACATGTGATGAGAAGAGATAATAACCGAATAGCAAAGCAAGCCCTCATATGGGAAACAACAGGTAAAAGAAAAAGAGGAAGACCCAGGGAGACACTGAGAAGAACATTGATGAGAGAGGCAAGAGCAGCAGGAATCGGCTCCCTCAATAAGATAGAACTGCTTGCACAGAACAGAGACAGATGGCGAGATTTGATAAAATATCTTTAAAAGAAAACTGCTACAACAAAAAATTCATATAGGAGGTGTATCTTGGTCTACGCCCTATGGGCCGGTTACGGCTCGAAAGGTCAATAGATAGATAGATAGATGCTGTGTTCCACCTAAAAGCACTGGATTTATGTACATGTAGTATGCAGGAAAAGAACTAAAATCCCCACTTTATATTGGATTCATAGATTACGAAAAGGCATTTGATAGTTTAGACAGAAGAATGCTTTGGAAGTTGCTGAGTCATTACAGAATCCCCATAAAGTTTATTAACCTGATAAAAACAATGTATGAAGGAACAAAATGTAGTGTGGTGCATGAAGGACAACTTACAGAAGCATTTGAAATAAGAACAGGAGTAAGGCAAGGATGCCTCCTGTCTCCATTTCTCTTTCTACTGGCCATAGATTGGATTATGAAAATAACTCAAAACAACAGAAATGGGATCCAGTGGTCACTGACCAAACAACTCGATGATTTAGACTTTGCTGATGACATAGCTCTCCTATCACACAGCCATCAACAGATGCAGGATAAAATGAGTATATTAGATGAGAGATCACAACAGCTAGGACTAAAGATTAATAGAGATAAGACCAACATTATGAGAATTAATGCAGTTGGCAATAACCAAATAAAACTTGGAGAAATACCTCTACTAGACGTACAATCTTATATATATATATCTGGGCAGTAATATAGATAAAGAGGGAGAAAACAGAAAATGATACCAAAATAAGGATATCAAAAGCAAGAGGAGCTTTCATTGCACTGGGAAACATATGGAAATCCAAAGAAATTAGGCTAAATACAAAAATAAAAATTTTCAACTCAAATGTTAAGTCGGTCCTATTATATGGCTGTGAAACATGGAGAATGACAAAATTGACAATCACGAAGGTACAGACTTTCATTAATGGATGCTTGCGCAGAGTAAAGGGATGGAAATGGCAGGACAAAGTCACTAACATGGAATTATGGAAATGTACCGGTCAAATACCAGTGGATAAAGAGATACAGCGAAGACGATGGCGATGGATAGGACACACACTACGGAAGCCAACTGAGAGTATTACACAACAGGCCCTTTTTTGGAATCCCCAGGGGAAAAGACAAAGAGGAAGACCAAAGAATTCTTGGAGAAGACAGATAGAGGCAGAGATGAAGATGATGGGGAAGACATGGAATGATCTTAAAAGAATGGCAAAAAACAGAATGACTTGGAAAGTGTTTGTTGAAGACCTATGCTCCACTGGGAGCTAAAAGGTAAAAGAAGAAGAAATATGCAGGAAAACATAAATGAACTATCATCAATAGCCAGCAAATTGGGCTTGAGATCAATCATGAAAAGACTAAAGTCATGAAAAGCTTAATTCCAGCAGATGACAGAATATACAGGGAAAATAAACCAGTGGAAGAGATCGACCACTTTATCTATCTTGGAAGTCACATTGATTTTTTATCTTTAGTTCTTTTCAGCATTGATTTCCATTCTGTGTGCTCTTAACTCTCAAACATCCAGTATATATGAATTTCATATAAATTTTATGATCAGAGTTTCGGTGTTTGCAGAGCCTTTCCAAGATATTTTGGGGGGTAAATTATGAGAAATAACAAAATATCAACATTAATATGTAAGACTTTAATGAAATGTAAAAAAAAAAAAATAATATTTCTTAATTTTAGTTTATAAAATTAAATCTGTCTGATTTCTGTCCGATAGGACATAATTTTGGAAGCTGGCAGTTTGGGGCTCTTCTACCAAGTGTCGAAAATTGATTGTTTTATTGATAAAATGCCATCTAATGATTCTAACTACATCCTTATTTTGGATTCTTTTTTTTTCGTTCACTAGCTTTCACCTCTGGTGAAGTCGCTAGTGACTAGGAACTGAATTTTGCACGTTAATACGTTTTTCCATGGCGGACGTTTGTGCAGAGGTCCCTCGCCACACAAGCGGACAACTCTGTCTTCGGAGGTACTCATATTTTTCCGCCGATGACTAATTGACATTTCAAGCGAACCAGGAGTGATTGCCGTAGAGAAAAACAAAAACTTATCTTTACAACACATATTACCAATGCTGGTGTATGTCAGTGGGCACATGATAGAACCAGAGGGATAAAGGCCGTTTGGTCAAAGCAGTCATCACGACATAAGAGACTCGGAATCTTTATTTCACCCCTGATAGAAAAATTGTATCTGTCTACTGCAGGTTTTGAACACCATACGCCGACTTTTCACCCAGTGAAACAGTGGTTTAAGCCGCACTGCTACACGCACCTCTGCCGCAGAGAGAAATCACAAATATTATATACATTTTATTTATTTTCTTCTTGGTAACTATTTATGTTGTTTGTTTTTAGGTCATTGTTTATTTTTAGTAACAAAGAACTAGGTCACATTATTAAGCAAGCATACTCTAATTCCAAAAACAATAACATTAAACAAAAGCTTATCTAATCCTCTTTTCAGCAATATATAATAAGCCTAGGTTAAGACCAAAGATTGACTTCTGTGGTTGTCCGCAAAAAGGAACCTGAAATATCCCATATGACTTATAAGAGTTAATGTCTATTCTAGACACTTAACTAGGTCTTTGATCTCTGATACATCACTTGTTAGCCCATTTACATCATCTGCAAAACAAAGGTTAGTAATCTATCTGCCTATGACACTGACAATTCTGAGGTGTTCTTAAAGGGCAGTTGTCATAATTCTTCAGACATATTAAATAATGTTGAGAATATTAAGCATCCCTGTCTTACTCTCACAGTCTTTAGCAATCATTTGCAAACAATGCAATCCTGGAACATTCAGAAAGATGTTTGATGAAATTGATTAGTGAGCAACAGCAATGAGCTATTGATTGCCAGAAGAATGGTCACTGTCCCTGCTGAGGATTAAAAATGTACAAACAACAGAACAATTGCATAGTTGTTTGGGGGCTGGGTGATCTAGAATAAGACGTCGACCTCTAGACAAGAAGGTCCTGTGTTCAATTCCCATCACAGGCAGTGGAAGAAATATATATATATATATATATATATATATATATATATATATATATATATATATATATATATATATATAAATAATAATTTTTTTAATCGAATCAGTGACTTTTACCCTCCCCTGGTCTCTGGGTAGTAAGATCCAATGTCCAGCCCTCTCTGAAAACAGTAAAAAAAACAGGAGGTCCAAGTGCATTCTGCACACATTAAAGAAACCTTGGCAGTTTAAAATCAAAAAGAGTACGCTCAAAGATGGCCACTGCCCAGGCAAAATTAATTGGAAATATCTACTCAAACCATTAAAACTCTTGACGATAAAATATGAGAGTACATTTCTGAGAGTATCTGCCTGCATGCAGGGGACACCTGAGCACATGACTGCCAGTGTGAAAGATAGGAAAAAGTGATACTCACGTAAAGTTCTGTTCCTCTGGACTTAGCTACAAATATATAATGCTGGTGAACACAAACAGCAACATAGCTGTTTGAGGCTTATGGGAGAGAGAGATGCCTTAACCACAAAATATAAGCCAAGATAGAACAACATTAAAAGCGGCCTAGTGCTGCGCAAAGACTGTATTTCATAGGCTTTCTTGTTTATGGAATATGCATAAATGAAACTCTTAACATTACATCAACAGCCCACATTCCTGGATAAGTATGTTTCTAAAAATTAAAAATAATTGTTAAAATTTAAAACATAATAGCTAGATAGACATTGATGAAAACAATTTTTAAAAATTCATGTCTGTACATCAAGTATTTTTAAAAATTATGATTTTTTTGTTTTTTATTATGTTTTTTTCCATTATTTTTTGTTGAATAAGCTAAATAACACTTCATGTAACGATATTTGGGCCATGTCTAGGTCTTGCCCCCAGCCATTTGGGGACAAGCCACCTGTGGTGGCAACTAATTAATGGCGAATATTTAAAAATTATGAGGTCATTTAATTCCTGGCAGCAAAAAAAAAATGGTATACAATATCACCTTGAAATTTATCACGCATATGTAAAAATGGACGCTGAATCTATATATCCATTCCATTTTATGGGAACAATCTTTTGATTTATGTCACAATGCTAAATTCAACACATTAACACTCTTGAGCCAGATTTTGCATGCCATTTAAAATGGCACTGAGGGAGCATGTTAATTTTATATCGATGGGTGCCAATCATGATAGCAAGAAATAGGATCATGATATAATCTTTAAATTTACCGCACTAATGTAAAAATGGATGCTGAATCTAAATATTCATTCCATTTTATAGGACATTTTTAAATTAACAGCAAAATTAAGAAAATGCTTCATCTAATTACAAAAATCCCTTTTAAAAAATATTCACACATAATTGAAGTAGTCTACATTAAAAAATAGAGGGAGGAACTCTCCTTATTCCGAATAAACATTTGGTATCAATAGTGAAATGAAAGTAATGTGGAAAGTAATACACTAAATTTACAGTTTTAAACTTTTTCAAAATAAGGGGAAACCATATTTTGTTTGACTGTGGGACCATAATGAAGCATCCTCACTATGATTTCAAAGTTCCACAGATGCTGGAACACCAATTTTTTATTCACCAACCAACCTCCACACAACGTAATGAGGCACATGATGATGATATACCTTCTATTCACAACATACAAACACAGTACTCTACTTTCATAGTGACTGATAGTCTGTATTATTTTGAAGTAGTGAGCAGTGAGTGTGTACTGATCACTGAATGTGAGTCCCTGTGAGTAGTTACACAGCCCAGAGTTCAGTGGTGAGTGGTGGTGGTACACTTCACTAAAACAAAGGTGACAATAATACACAGTTAATCTACTATTAGATTAACTACTCAACTACTCAGAGTAAGAGAGTACTCAGACTGGCTCAAAGTTAAGTTTACAGTGAGAGAGTGTGTAAAAAAAGTGGTCTGAGTGGACGTTTGTCTTTACTGTAAAATTAAGTAAATCAAATTTAATTTAATTAATAGAATAGTGCGATAGAGTTAGAGTGTGACTGATAGAATGAGAATGATTATACTTTTATACTTAATAGATATCCCTACTTATAATATACTATATTAACAATTTGGATTATTATTGTGTTTGTAACATAAATGCTTCTCTTCTAGAGCCATTTTAAATTAATAACATTTTTAACATTTGTATTTGTATTATTATAAATATAATATTGCACTTGCCGTACTGTGAAACTAATTTACTAGAGAAAGTTGAGATGATTATGATTACCTCTTCTTCACAAAGTTTTACATAAGCATTATTCATTTCTTCAAGATCAGTCAAGTTGTCAACTTCAACAAAAGTTGACGAGGACGTGGCATCAACTCTACGAGTTATGTCTCCCATGTTTGTTGTTGTTGCAACATCAGAGAGAGTTCTTATGGCGTTTCACATTTTTTAGTCGCAAGAGTATTGCCAGATTGCAATGGATAGACTTGTCCTTTTAAAATGCACAATTTTCATTTTCATTCAGTAGATGCATAACACATTATATAACGTTTATACAGTGTTTACTTAGCCTTTTTCCCCATAAACAATCACTTATCTTAAACTTTACTTAAATGTCGCATGTTTCTCAAAACGGGTTATTGGTTAACATAATCTATCTATCTATCTATCGTCCTTTCGAGCCAAAGACGGCACATAAGGCAGAACCACAATTTCAAAACAGAAATCTTGCGTACCATAATAGATCGTACAAAATAATAGGAATGACAAAAAGTAATTTTAATGTCATGAAGAACATACTAACATCAAAACAAACAACACCAGGACTAAAACTAAGAATATCAAAATGTTACATCTTCTCAATATTCCTATATGGTGCAGAAACATGGACATTAGACAAGAAAACAGAACAGCGAATTGAAGCCTTTGAAATGTGGATATATAGAAGAATAGGTAGAATTGGATGGAAGGAAAAGAAAACAAACGATGAAGTCTTAAAACAACTAAAAATGAAAAGAGAACTGCTAAACACAATTCAAACAAGACAAATGCGATTTTTTGTCTATGTTAAAAGACACAACAGCCTACTAAAAGTAATTCTGGAGGGGAAAATACAAGGTAAAAGAGGCAGAGGCAGACCAAGACTAACATGGACGAGTAACATCAAAAGATGGGCAAATCAGCCTATGACAACCTGCACCATCAAAGCAAGAGACAGAGCAGAATGGCGCTCCATGGTAGTCAACCTTCGTTGCGGAGATGGCACTCGATGATGATGAATAGATCACACTGAACTTAGTACATCCTCAAATGAAGGTATTGTCTCTTTTTTTTTGTTAATGATGATGGTTGCAACAACTAGTTACTTGTGAAATAAATTTAACAGCTCTATCTCATTCACCAGTTGTTAATTGTACTACTCTCATGCTTGGTTAAAAAAAATACAGTTGTCGTATATCATCAAGTACCATGGATGCTGGCGTAGATGACCAGGTCTCTCCACAACTTTCGATCTGGACAGCTATTTATCATTTCTGTTGTTGACCTTCTGGCAAGCCATTCTCTTAAGCTGTCTGGTATCTTTTCTCTTTGCTTCCCTCTATCTCTTCGTCCCTCAATGTTCTCATTTGTTACAAAATATTCCAGGTATTTCCTTCTCATTACATGACCAAAAATAACGATTGCTTCTTCCTAATATTGGAAATTAGGCCTCTCTTTGCTTTGACCTCTTTCATGACGGTTTCATTACTCTTCTTATCTGTCCATAGTATTCTCAACATTCTTCTATAAAACCACATTTCTACAGCATCAAGTGATTTTTTTTGTCTGTTGTCCTATTGTCCATGATTCACATCCATATGTTAAAACTGGCTCTACATAACATTTAATAACTCTTTTTCTTGTTTCTGTTGTCAAAATGGATTGCACAGTATCTTCCTCATTTTTTTTTTTTGAAAGCTGGTTTTGCCTGAGCTATTATGCATCTCACCTCTGTTGTACATCTACCATCTGAGGTCAACATTGTTCCCAGATATTTAAATTAATTTGCCTGTTTTAGTATAGAGTTCTTCGGAGCTATATAGAACCAATTCTGACCTATGGAAGCGAATCATGGACAGTAGACAAACAAAGGAAAAGACGAATAGAGGCCACAGAGGTGGGGTTTTCTCAGAAGAGTGTTGAAAGTTCCCTGGACAGCTAAAAAGACCAATGAGGACATTCTCAGAAAGCCAACACAAAAGGGAGCTACTAAAAACATCAGAAAGAAATAATCAACATTTTCGGGCACATCATGAGAAGAGGGAAGTTGGAATACTTGGTTACAACTGGCAAAATAAAAGGAAAGAGAGATCGCAGAAGACAAAGAGAGAAAATACTGGATAGCTTGGTGTCATGGCATGTAAAACGGTCAACAACAGAATTGATACGATGCACTGTAGATAGAAGATTGTGGAAGGACATGATTGCCTACGCCAATCGATATGGCACATGATGATGATTTAGTATTACTCTACTTGTCTTTATTGTGCATTACGGTGAAGTCTTTTTCTTTGTTGCTACTATTACTTCTGGTTTTTTTACTATGAAGGCTGAGTCCTTTATTTTTGCTTTCCTTCACTATAATGTCTAACATTACCACACTGTTCAATAATTCTAATCACTAATTTCTGGACAGATTTTTTTCGCACTCTTCGCATGAAGATTCTTAATATCTTAGTTGTGTGACTCATAAGTCTTATTGTGTGAAATTATCGCATTCAATCGCACCAGATTTCTTTGGTATGGCTATGAATGTTGATTTAGCATGTCGTCCGGTATACGAGTATATTCGCTGTTGTAGATATCATTCAATATTTTTGTTATTATTTATATTCCAAAATCACCCATGGCTTCAAGCTTTTCTTTAATCATATTATCTGGTCCAGGAACTTTTCCTGCTTTCATATTGTGCAAGGTGTCTTCCACTTCTTCTTTGAGTATTTCTGGTCCTTCCCATTATTCTTAATATTTACTTCTATTCGTCCATTGTCGTAAAGATCTTTAATTTATTCTGTCCATCGTTCCCTTATGCTTTCTTGTTCAATCAACAGTTCTCTTTCCTTTGATCTTAAACATCAAATTTTTAATTGCGTTTTGTTCCTGTTAATTCTTCAGTTTGTTTGTATATAGCTTTGGCATCACCTTTTTTGATGCGTTTTAATCTCTTTGCATCTCTGTTTCAGCCATGTTCTCTGTTGCTTCATTGCATTTTATTACACTTTCTTTATTTGATCTCTTATACTTATCTTTGTTATCCTTATTCCTTTTCATATCTTGGTGTGTGTCATGTTAGTCAGATCTCATATCTTGGAGTGTCCGTGTTAATCATGTCTCATATCTTTAAGTGTGTATGTGTTTAGTCATATCTCATATCCTAGTGTGTGTGTATGTGTTTAGTCATATCTCATATCTTAGTGTGAATCTGTGTTAGTCATGTGTCATATCTTTGTGTTTGGGCTAGTGATATCTCATATCTCTGTGTGTATGTTTATGTTAGTCATATCTCATATCTTTATGTGTGCATGTCTGTGTATGTCACATCTCATATCCTTGTGTTTGCACGGCTATGCTAATCACATCTCATATCAATGTGTGTGTCTATCTATGTTGGTCATATCTCATATCTTTGTGTGTATGTCCATGTTAGACATGTGTAATTTCTTTGTGGGTGCATGTCTATGTCAGTCATATGTGTATATATCATATCTTTGGTTGGTCATATCTCATATCTTTATGTGTATGTTTATGTTAGTCATGTGTCATATATCTTGATGTATGTCAGTGTTAGTCATGCCTCGCATCGCTATGTGCATGTATGTGTTGTCACGTCTCATATCTTTGTGTGTGCATGTCTGTGTTAGTCACCTCTAGTGACTCGGGCAGATGGTGCTCGTAAACCTGGGAGGGCCGACCATCTAAGGGCAGAATCCCCCTACAGAAAAGATCACCTGCTGCCTTGCAGGAAGATTGGGGACAATCAAAGGCTAGGAAAGCAAACCTGAATAAAATGCTGGCTGAAATCGGATGCACTGGGCCACTGGCGCAGAACACAGTGCAACGTTTTTAACGGGTGTTCAATCAGAGTGGATCTGGCAGACTCTAATTGTGATGTTCTATTTGTAACACACCTAACCTGACAGCTGAGTTCATGTGAGGAGCTGGAATCCTACTCTGATTGGGTCCTGATCGCAGAGAGAGAGAGAGAGAGATTTCCTTTTCTTGTATCCATTAACTGTAAAATGGCATCTGTCATCCATTTCTTTCTTGAATTTGTCCTCACTGGTTGTATGAACTCTTTTTATGTTTGTTTACATTGATTCTTTTAGCATTTCCCACTGTTCATCAATGCTTTGTATCTTCTCTATTGCATTGTACAGGTTCTGAATTGTAATATTATATTTGTCAAGTAACCTCTTGTCTGATTTGAGTAAATCTAAATTTAACTTGATATATGTTAAGATGGGCACAGCCAGAAATGAGAAACTTAGTGGGCGTGTAAGAGGACTTATAACCAATACAGAACAGGAGTCGTCAGTCGCTGGACACTGAGGGACTTGCTGAGGAGGGGGATCTGAGCACTTATGCACATGTTCGGAGTGCAGTTATGATGACCTGCAAATACCTCAATTAACTTGATATTATCAGAGGCTCGTTTTGCTGCTTTTAATTTTACTCTAAGTTTTCCCACAACTGGTACATGATCACTAATGCAGTCTGCCCCTGGTCTAGTTTTCACACATACCAGACTGTTTATAAATATGTTGTTTGTCATTATGTAGTCAATTTGTTTGCTTGCGTTGTCTTCTAGGCTTTTCCATGCCCACAGACGTCTTGGATGTTGCTTAAACCAGTTGTTTCCTATTATCATGCTGTGTATTTTTGCCCAGTCAATAAGGTCACCTCTTTCATTTTTTCTCTCCTAAGCCATAATAACCAACTACCTCATCAACTCTTTCCTTTTCTACTTTTTCCATTTTTTGAGATCCCCCTAAACCAGGGATGGCCAATTTCTTTCAAATGGCGGGCCACTTTTTTATTTATTTTTTTTTTTTGGTGGCGGGCCACACACATAACAACATCAATACAAAAAACTTGGCATTTGTTTTAAGGTAATATTTTTGTTATTTATTGGCATTATTTGCTTACATGAAGTTTACAGGAGTGCACAAATTATAGGGGAATTATGCTACTATCAGTGCCAGGAAAAATATTAGGCAGAATCATTCTGGAGAGACTAAAAGAGGCTATAGAGAAACACTTGAGAGATGAACAAGCAGGTTTTAGGAAGAACAGATCATGTGCTGATCAAATAACTACTCTACGTATAATAGTTGAACAAAGTTTAGAACTAAAATCCCCACTTTATATTGGATTCTTAGATTACGAAAAGGCATTTGATAGTTTAGACAGAAGAATGCTTTGGAAGTTGCTGAGTCATTATGGAATCCCATAAAGTTTATTAACCTGATAAAAACAATGTATGAAGGAACAAAATGTAGTGTGGTGCATGAAGGACAGCTTACAGAAGCATTTGAAATAAGAACAGGAGTAAGGCAAGGATGCCTTCTGTCTCCATTTCTCTTTCTACTGGCCATAGATTGGATTATGAAAATAACTCAAAACAACAGAAATGGGATCCAGTCGTCACTGACCAAACAACTTGATGATTTAGACTTTGCTGATGACATAGCTCTCCTATCACACAGCCACCAACAGATGCAAGATAAAATGAGTATATTAGATGAGAGATCACAACAGCTAGGACTAAAGATTAATAGAGATAAGACCAACATTATGAGAATTAATGCAGTTGGCAATAACCAAATAAAACTAGGAGAAATACCTCTACTAGACGTACAATCTTATATATATCTGGGCAGTAATATAGATAAAGAGGGAGGAACAGAAAACGATACCAAAATAAGGATATCAAAAGCAAGAGGAGCTTTCATTGCACTGGGAAACATATGGAAATCCAAAGAAATTAGGCTAAATACAAAAATACAAATTTTCAACTCCAATGTTAAGTCGGTTCTATTATATGGCTGTGAAACATGGAGAATAACAAAATTGACAATCACGAAGGTACAGACTTTCATTAATGGATGCTTGCGCAGAATAAAGGGATGGAAATGGCAGGACAAAGTCACAAACGTGGAATTATGGAAATGTACCGGTCAAATACCAGTGGATAAAGAAATACAGCGAAGACGATGGCGATGGATAGGACACACACTACGGAAACCAACTGAGAGTATTACACAACAGGCCCTTTTTTGGAATCCCCAGGGGAAAAGACAAAGAGGAAGACCAAGGAATTCTTGGAGAAGACAGATTGAAGCAGAGATGAAGATGATGGGGAAGACATGGAATGATCTTAAAAGAATTGCAAAAAACAGAATGACTTGGAAAGTGTTTGTTGAAGACCTATGCTCCACTGGGAGCTAAAAGGTAGAAGAGTAGAAGATTTGCTTACATAAATCATTTTATTGCAACAGATTAAAAAATGCCTAGTTGATTTATAAAAATGAATAAAAGTTGCTATTTATATTGTTTCTCTCTCTCTCTCTCTCTCTCTCTCTCTCTCTCTCTCTCTCTCTCTCTCTCTCTCTCTCTCTCTGCGATCAGGACTCAATCAGAGTAGGATTCCAGACTCCCACATGAAGTCAGCTGTCAGTTTAAGTGTGTTGATCGTTCCCACAGTCCGAATATCACAATTAGAGTCTGCCAGATCCACTCTGATTGAACACCCGTTAAAACGTTGCACTGTGTTCTGCGCCAGTGGCCCAGTGCATCCGATTTCAGCCAGCATTTTATTCAGGTTTGCTTTCCTTAGCCTTTGATTGTCCCCAATCTTCCTGCAAGGCAGCAAATTGTCTTTTCTATAGGGGGATCTGCCCTTAGATGGTCGGCCCTCCCAGGTTTACGAGCACCATCTGCCCGAGTCACTAGAGGTGACTAACACAGACATGCACACACAAAGATATGAGATGTGACTAACACAGACATGCACACAGCGATATGAGACATGACTAACACCAACACACATCAAGATACATGTATATGACACATGGCTAACATAAACATGCACATAAAGATATGAGATATGACTGACATAGACATGCACACACACAAAGATATGACACATATCTAACATAGACATACACACAAAGATATGAGATATGACTAACATAGGCATGCACACACAAAGATATGAGATGTGACTACATAGCCAAGCATACACAGGGATATGAGATGTGACATACACAGACATGCACACACAAAGATATGAGATATGACTAACATAAACATGCACACAAATATATGAGATATCACTAACCCAAACATGCACACACAAAGATATGACACATGACCAACACAGATACACATTAAGATATGAGATATTACTAAACTCAGACGTACATAAAGATATGAGACATGATTGACACGGACACACCAAGATATGAGATATGACTAACATGAAACACACCAAGATATGAACCATTGCCAGCGCGCGCGCTCGCGCGCGCACACACACACACACAAGCTAAGATAAGAGCCCTGGCTAGCACAGAAACACACCAAGATATGAGCCATGGCTATCACAGAAACACATTAAGATATGAGCCATGGCCTCATGGAAAAGCACCAAGAAATGAACCAAGTCTAGCACAGAAACACATTGAGGTAGCCATATGCTTGGGTTTGTTGTAGTCGGCAGACTCTTCTTAACGTGGGGATCATCGACATACAAGACGCAGGCCGCGTCTATTAATTGTTCACAGGTTTTGTTCAAACTGTTGTCCGGAGATTTGAGAGTGCAGTCTGACCCGTATAACGTTCCCTTGCATGCACAGTTCCCGGTTGACTGTTCACAGGTGTCGTTGAAACAGTTGTCAGGACATTTGAGAGTGCAGTCTGACTCGTAGTACGTTTCCTTGCACGTACAGTCTGCACTTTCCGGGTCACATATGATGTCACAGCCATCAGAACACATCTGTTCGCACTGTAGTCCAAAATTACCATCGGGACAAGTGTCATTACAGGTATAGCCAGGATGTTTACATTGTAGGCATATTCCGGATATTTTCCCACATAAAGGACAGACACTGAAACAAGACCTGGAGCAGTCGTGTCCATAGATCCCTTGTGAACAGTTGCCGTGACACGTATCGATGATGACGTCGCTTTAGAGTGGCATTCTTTACTCGAATCATAGTGCTAGCTCGATGATAGATTCGAATGATGTGAATCTTCTGGGGCGTTGCAAAGTACAGATACAGTAAACAGGACTGGTTCCACTTCTCAATTTTGTGTGTGTGCAGTCATTGTCATAGAGATTAATCTTTGTTTTGCCACCAACTGCGGCCTCCGGTCGACATCCGACCCCTGTATAACAATCATTAATTGTGTCGGCCTGGTTTGTGTTCTATTTGAGAGCCACGTTCCCACCCCCGCCAATGTAGATGGAGCAGAGATTTGCAACCACCGTTCCCCCCCCCCCCCCCCCCCCAATCCGTAACTTTTTGAACAGACCAGGCCCAGAGCAAAATACATCAATCTCGTACTGACTAACTACAAACCATGAATCATTGCTATATGAGGCAGAACCATTTAATTTTACCGTGAAACTGTCCGGATATTTTAAGTCATTCACATAAATCCTAAATCAGGAGAACGGCAAAGATTGATTGAGAGTTGCCTCAACTGATGTAGAATTTGTGTCCGAATTTCACGTGGTGTCGTTGTTATCAAACACGAAAGTAGATTCAGATTTTTTGGCGTATTTGTACACGAGAACCAAGTACTGACACTGGGGTCCAAAATATTCGTGCTGACAACTGTCATTGTTTGGGCATGTCCCTGTAGTTTTGTCTTAAACTCTGTCTGTCTGTCTGTCTGTCTCTCTCTCTCTCTCTCTCTCTCTCTCTCTTCTCTCTCTGCGATCAAGACTCAATCAGAGTAGGATCCAGACTCTCTCATGAAGTCAGCTGTCTGTTTAAGCGAATCGATCGCCCCATATAGTTTCTCCTCCAGGGAGGTGGGCGTGGACCACATTGCTCTTCTCAGGTCCGTGTACTGGGGGCAATCCTGTAGAACATGATTTTAGTCATATTGTCCAGTGTACAGTGACATAGGCTGGTAGTTCCTATTTGAATTTGGTGAACATGTGATTTCTCATTCTATTATGACCTGTGCGTAGGCGAAGTATGATGACTGATCCCTCCTTGATAGATGGTGGTATCCGTCACTCTCGTTATGCTTTGGGTGTTCACGTTTCCATTTTTCATGGAACTGACCCTTGAGGATGGATTTGGCTTCATCATAACTGAGTGGTTGATTCTCTTGTTGTAATCTCCCTCCCTCTTTAGCTAATTTGTCTGCGCGTTCGTTCCGTGTATATTACAGTGTGATGGTATCCACTGAAATACTACTCTTTGGAAGTTATTGCATAGTTGTCACACTTCATAGGGTTGTTAACAATCCCAGTTCTGGTCGTATACCACTGAAGTCAGAAAATCGCTCTTTGAATTGCTCCAATAGTTTGTCTAACATTAATACAGAAAATTTGAAATCAGTGTCACTGCGCTCCTCAATCAATTCTTTGCACGAAAGAAAATGAATGAAGTTTTCTTGGCCAGAGTAAATCTAAAAACTTTTAGTTGACTTATAAATCCATCTTGGTGTTCTACCAAATCTGAGACCGTTTGGGAACGTCCCTGTAGCTTCACGTTGAGTTCATTCATGTGTTGGGTGATATCAGTTAAAAAGGCCAATACGCTGTTAAAATGTGGATCAGACATTTTTCTGATCAGTTCTTTGTGGTATCATGTTTCTCTAAAAACTGCTTTATCTCGTTTCTCAAAGCAAACAACCGCCTCAAATAATTCCTTCTGCTTTGCCAGCAAACTGTGTGTAGAGCACTAAATCGCCATACTCGGCCTCAACTTCTGATAGAAAATGTATAAACTGTTTATGTCACCGATACCGTTAACAACTTTCATAACTGAGTCATAAATGTCTTGACCTTTGGTCGTATTATGCAATGAATCTAACGTTAGTAGCTCTTCATTGATAATAAAGTCTTTTGAAACAGTTCTTATGAAAATTAAAAGTTGTTCTGTGTCTGATATGTCAGTAGATTCATCCAAAGCCAGAGAAAAGTAAGCGGAATTTGTAACGACACTCTTTAATTTACTAGATATATGAGAACTTATTGCTTCAACCCTTCTAGTGACTGTCTGTTTTGATAGTGGAACGCTCTCAAAATGACTGGCAATTTTTTCTTCTCCAAATGCACGCGCATGTTAATAGAACAACGATTTACGAAGTCACCGTCACATAATGATT
Organism: Megaustenia siamemsis; assembly: GCA_032433765.1. Taxonomy (NCBI): domain Eukaryota; kingdom Metazoa; phylum Mollusca; class Gastropoda; order Stylommatophora; family Ariophantidae; genus Megaustenia; species Megaustenia siamemsis. The sequence goes on along the minus strand of JAVIAB010000106.1, from coordinate 45,261,038 downwards.
TTTTTTTATATCGCTATCTCTACGCTTACAACAAACGATGCCATTAAGGAACTTGTTTTTTTTTTTTTGTTAATGTAGTAAAAACATATTTCTGAGCACTAACCTTTTTCTTCAAATCGCACACAAGTGTAGAACGTATTGTACCAATGTAGCCCTTGCATTTAGCGGCGTGGTGCTGTGTGTAATGTCGTTTAAGATTATACTCTTTATTTACAGACAACACTTGCAAACACACAAGACACTGCAGTTTGCTATCCTTATTGTTGATAAATAAAAAAATCATGCTCCCATTTTTCATGAAAAAAAATCTGATTTTTTCATTTAATTGACGTTTATTGCTCATATTATACCACGACAGAAGCAACAGACAATGAAAACACAGATTACAACAATAGCACTGTTTCCTGTTAAAAATGGAACTGTTCACTGTAACTCGATAAAATCAGAATGATCAGATCGGATATCGGATATATAATTTTGACTGATGAAATGGATTGGAGAGAAAGAAATTGAAAGTAAAATAATTGTGGGGTGAATGTGTTGGGGAGGAGAAGGAGGTGGGTGACTGACAGTATTTCCTGGTGGAAACTGACTGAACTCGCCGAACCTAGAGTCAGTTCTAGAACCATTCGTCGGCTTCTTAATTTGTTTCAGTCGATCGCAGGATGATCAAACGGAAAAAAGAATGGGTCGGGAATGACGGGAAGGCGACGTTAAATTAACTACTGGAGTGTTCCGAGTGTTAAACATAGGTCCACTTGTACTATTATTCTTCTTTGATTTAACTCGGATGTTTCCACCAATAATTATACTTTATTTTAAACAAACTACTAGGGAATATTGAGTTAGCTTTCTCCACGGTAGAAGTTAATGTAACAAATTTTAAGTCCATTTTACCCAGGACATTTTGCTTAATGCAACCTGATTTATTTTTTATCCGTCGCAGGCCAAATAAAGGTGCGTGGAGGGCCACTTGTGGCCCGTGGGCACCTTATTGGCAATCCCTGCATTAAACTATGGGTTTTCATGTGGTTTTCATTGATGAAGTGCCATATTAAGCTCGTGGTAAAATTTATCAATTTTTTTTTTCTGGACCATCTGCTGTTGGTGTATAAACTTGTATGAGATTATTATATTGGCTTTTCATTCAATTTAAAAAAAAGAACTCTATCAAATATAGCCCAAAAGCTGTACACTGTTCTTGTTCTTTCTGCATCCAAGATGATACCTACTCCTCTTTGTGTTCAGTACCTCCAGTATAGATGATATTAAGTTCATCAGAATATATCTCCCTGATCCAGTGTATCTCATTTCACATAGCCCCAATGAATGTAAACCCATCCTTTTCATTTCCTGTTTGATGTTTTTCAGTTGTCCCCTTTGCATGAATGTTCTTACGTTCCAAGCACCTATCCTCAGAGTATGTTTTAGCTTTATCTTGCTTACAGTAGCTTGATGACGATCAAGTATCATCTGTAGCACATGATGTCCCCTACCGAGCGAGGATATTCAATTAGACCCCCTTAGCGTTGTTGTCGTGAATTCTGTAATTGTGGCGACCTATGATTATACGAAGAAGATACAACAGTGGTTTTCTGTTGCCTTTCGTCGGTATACCAGGTATATCAGCAGCATACCTTAGATAATAATATCTTAATAAATCTGGCAACAGCACAACCTTGCCTATCACCCTGTTTTAGAGTATCTAGTCCTGTAACTAATGGTCAGAAACATTCTATCAGTGAGGTCAACCTTCTGATGATCAAACTATTTTGTCTGCGGCAATCCTCTAAATGGATTCCTGGTAATAACGATCTTCTGGGCAGAGGAAGAGTTCTGGGTGGTTTATAGGTAAGATGTTCTTCTTCTTTTCCTTCCTCATTTGCATTGCAGCGGAGATATAATTTGCGGTCTTTTGCTCTTCTGTTCGCCTCTGCTGCTGTTATGTTTCCTAGTGCTTCTAGTATTCCGTCGATCCATCTTTTTCGTGGTCGACCCATGTGTCTGGTATTCTCGCAACGTTTATTGAGGGCTCGTTGTGTTGTGTTTTGATTTTTCTGCCTTGTCAGGTGGCCAAACAATTTTATCTGTTGTTTCTTTATATATTCTATGGCGGAGGCTATTTCTAGTTTTTTTTATCAGTTCTTCATTTCTGATCTTATCTCTTAGACTGTTTCCTGCCATTCGTCTGACACATTTAATCTCAGTAGAGGCAATCCTCATCAAGGCCAGCTCCTTGTCGTGGGGATGGGGCTTAACAGTCACCAGGGACTGAAAACCAAGATTGGCCAGGCCTTCCTACAACCGAGCAAGACCACAGTCTGCTCTAGCAAGTTTAAGTGCTGAAGTCGGAGGCAACCAGCCAAAAGGCGCACTACAAAAATCAGGATGCCACGCACTCAACGCAAATGGAAGTATGTCTATAACTGCAAATCGATATGGCACTCGCCCTGTGATGGACACTCAGGCAGGTGCAGCGCCGGGCCCTCAGCCTCGAAAGGGCCCAACCTCTATTACTGGATGTCCTTCTCAATCGCTCTGTGGAGTCAGGGGGCGAGAGAATAGAGCTACTGGCCAACCCAAAATAAGATCACTCAAAATAATGCACTGGAATGCTGAAGGCATCAACAGCAAAAGAGATGGGTACAGTAAAAAGATAGAATTAGAAAATATCCTGCATGAAGAACAAGTAAGCATATGCTGTTTGCAGGAAACCCATCTAAACAACGACATAGACTTGAAGATTAGGGGATACCAGTGCTACCGATCTGACAGAAAAAACTGACAAAAGGGCGGAATACTGACACTTGTAAGGAACAACATTAATGCATGTCAGATTGAAGTGTATATGGATGGGGCGGAATATTAAATACTGCACCTCAGGACAGAAAAATACAGACTTCCACCTGCTTAACTACAACTGTCCGAGTGACCGCCAACTAGCACTAGACACAATTATATTAAAAGAAAGAATAATTGTATGTGGAGACTTTAACAGCCATTCACAGAGCTGGGGCTATGAAGATATGGACAAGAGAGGTGAAGAACTTGAAAACTGGCAGGATGACAATGGGCTTATACTATTAAACCAGGCAACAGATCCCTCAACATTCTACTCCAGATCATGGCATACCACATCTACACCAGACCTTGCTTTCCATTCACCAGACCTGGATTAGAATATCACACGTATTGTTGGGAAACAACTTGGAGGCAGCGACCACAGACCTGTCTTTTTAATGGTGCAAAATGAGGCCGTCAGGGAGAGCAGCACTCTCTCCAGATGGAATTACAAAAAGGCAGACTGGAAAATGTATCAACATTACACCAGTTTACTGACTAAAGATCTAAAAACAGACAGAGACATCAACAAAATAGTTGATGAATTCAGTAGACTAATAATACAAGCTGCCAGTGAAACAATACCTAGAGGAGCACGGAAACACTACAAACCATACTGGAGTAGTGAACTAGAACAACTGCACAATGACATGGAAATATCTCGAAAGCAAGCAGAAAATAACCCCTGCCAGGAACACCACAATAACTATCAACATGATAAAGCCAAATTTCAATGGGCTAAACTACACGCCAGACGGAGAAGCTGGAAAGAGAAAACAGAGTCCTTAAATCTCGAACGAGACACAAGAAAAGTGTGGAAGCTTGTAAAACAGCTGAATGATGAGGGTACAGAAAGGAACACCAAAATTACACTGAAGAAGGATGGAAACATCCTAACAGGTAAGCATGCAGCAAATCACTTTGCAGAATCCTTTGCAAATGACAACAATATTGAAATTAGCCTAGAGAAACGTCAAGAGACCCGTCTAAAACAACAAAATGCAAGACAAGAAGAGACCGCACATTAAGTCATGGAAATACCCATTACACAAAGAGAGCTAGAGCTGGCAATATCCAAATTAAAAATGAAAAAGTCACCAGGTAGTGATGGGGTGTCTAATGAAATGATTAAGAAGTTGGGAACTGCAGCTAAAGCAAAACTACTGCAGATCTACAACATTTGCTGGATCACAGGTAGAGTGCCACATGCATGGAGAGAAGCAATTATGATACAATTACTAAAGCCAGGAAAAGATGGTTCAATGGCATCCAGCTATAGACCAATCAGCCTTACAAGCTGTTTGTGCAAAACAATGGAACGTATAACCAATCCAGACTGCAGCGGTACCTGGAAAGTGAAATCTCCTTGTCCCACAACAAGCAGGCTTTAGACAGTGTTACTCTACCGAAGATCAGGCAACCTATCTTTCCCAGGAAATTGAGGATGCGTTTCAAGAAAAGAAACTGGTACTAGCAGCATGGATAGACCTAAAGAAAGCATTTGATAAGGTATGGAAGGAAGGGCTTTTGAAGAAACTGAGAAACTATGGAGTAAATGGCAGGATGTACAAATGGGTCAAAGCATACCTGCATAACAGGAGAGCCAGGGTGCAACTGGATGGTCTTAAGAGTAAGAAGGTCTTACTGCGCCAGGGCGTTCCACAGGGAGGGGTATTATCTCCAACACTTTTTCTGATCTACACTAATGACCTAGTTACTGAACTACCACATGGCATCAAAGTGGCAATGTATGCAGATGACTTGGTAATGTGGTGCACAGAGGAGTATGCAACAGTGGCCTCCAAATTGTTACAAAGAGCTATGAATGCACTGAATTCATGGACAAATATATGGTGTATCAGCATCAATACAGCAAATGCAGTACTACACTTTTCACTCTCTCCCCAAAACAAAAAGCAGGAGCCATCTACATTAACAATGAGTCTGTGAAAGAAGACGTACAAGCTACGTATCTCGGAGTTACATTTGATAACAAACTATCTTGGAAACAGCAGATAAATAAGGCAACCCAAAAAGCAAGGAGAAAATTGGCTATTCTAAGAAAGCTGTGTGGAACTACGTGGGGTGCGCGTGGGAAAATACTCAGTACAGTTTACCAACAGAGTATACGCCCACATTTAGAATATGGATCATCTGCATGGTGCTCAGCATCAAACACCACACTGCAAGAACTGGATAAAGTACAAAATCAGGCACTTAGGGTCATCACAGGAGCAATGAAATCAACACTAATATTGGAGATGGAGAAATTATGGAGGATACCAGCACTGAGAGAACGGAGGGACACAAAGGTGCTGATACAGGCAGAAAAATTTGCTTGCATCCCGAGACATCCAATGAAGGACCGATTCCAAAATCTTGCATTGGGACGACTTAAGAGAAGCAGTTTTATCCACCAAGCCAAGCGTATTAGTAGACAAACACCAGACATGCCAAGAGTGGTTAATCCCCTACTGCCCATACCAGAACAGACTCCCTGGACAGAGGAATCAGGATTATCAGTTCAAATACGGACAGAAGTGAAAGGAATATTGACAAAGAGAAACAGAATAGTCTACAGCGAAAAACAATAACTCTCAGTTTCCTGGATGAAGAATACCCACAAGACCTATGGATCCGTGTGTACACAGATGGATCACACAGAATGCAGTAAAAAATGGGGAGCAGGTGCATATATAGAATACCCAAATAACACTAGGGATATTAATAAAATAGCAAAGGGAAATATTGTCACAATTATGATGCAGAAATACAAGCAATAAAGTTGGCAATAGAAAAACTGCTGAACAGTAATCTTAGCCCACAGCCTGTTGTGTTTTTGACAGATGCAAGATCAGTGCTCCGAGCACTGGAATCCAGAAAATTACCACATCTGCAGACCTTATTGACTGAACTCTGCAAGCACCACAGGGTTGCCCTGCAGTGGATCCCATCTCACTGTGGAATACCAGGAAATGAGAAAGTAGATCAGTTGGCAAAGGAAGGTTCAACAGGCACACAATAGATACACCGGTTACATACCATCATAAGAAACAGATAATCAAATCAATCAGAGGATCACAAGCCCCAAATCAGGATGCCTTTCATAATATGAATAGATATGAACAAGTTGTCATTATACGCCTCAGAACAGGACATAATCGACGCCATAGCCACATGTATACAAAATTCAAGATCGGCACCTCAACTACTTGTACATGTGGACAGGCGCCCCAGACTGCTGAACACATACTTCAAGACTGCGCTGAATATAATTGACTGAGGAAAATCCATTGGCCCATAGATACAACACTACAGACAAAACTATATGGGCCACTGCAAGAATTACAAAAGACAGTAAAATTTATACAGGAAACGACATTGCAGATATAGACAATACTTCAGGCGAACGAAAGATAGATAGATAGTAGAGGCTATTTTCTTATTGTTCTTGCATCTAGGGTCCAGGACTGGCATTGCTTGGGATGAAGATTGTATTGCAGAGTGCCTGTTTTGCCTCTAGAGTTATTTCATTGTTGGACAATAGTGAAGCTTTGATGCATCTTGAGTCTATCTCTGCTGTTTGTGAATTATCGTTTGTCACTAAACTTCCTAGGTATTTGAATTCCTCTACTTGTTTTAGTTGTCTGCCTTCTATAGTTATGTTGATGTTCTGTTTATTTTTGGCGACATTCATGACTTCTGTTTTGTTGATTTTCATGTTGTATTTTGTGCCTGAGCTGTTGTGTTTGTTTAAGTGTTCTTGTAGGTCTTCTATTGTTTCATGTATTAGTGCCTGATCGTCTGCAAATAAAAGCTCGTTGATCTCCTCTATCTCCGTTAGGTTGGATAGCTTGCATATATAGTCCATGCATGTAATAAACAGTGTGTGTGTGGAGGGGGGGGGGGGGGTGAGTCGTTAGCTAAAGAAAATCCTGGGTTGGAATACACCCCAGGCGGTGGGAAGTTTCTCTTAGGATTGGTAGTTTATTCATAGCTTCATCCTCCCACTGTCTCTGCGTAGTAAGATTTGATATTTAGCGCTCACGCATAACGGAAAAAAGGTTCCTTGTGCGGAAAAAAAACAGTTAAAATTCGAAAAAGGTCAAAATGGTGGCTGCCTTGGTAAAATTGTTAGGCAATAACCAATAAAGTCTACCAAAACCCGAGGTTGCGGTCCGGAATCTTCACTGTTGGTCACACTCACCAAGCAAGCCGGTCGCGTGTGTACTCAAGAATAACCAACATACGAACCTTTCACTGGATGTGGGAAAGATTGGCAGATCGGATATGGGAATAATTTTGCAGCAGCAACGATACCGAGTAAAACCAAATCATACAAATCAATTATATATTGCTGCTTCTTCTCAGTTCACTCGATGATTACTCCCCTTCGCTATTCGTGTTTAAAGGAACCTTACTTTGACGTAGTTGCATTGTGTCATGGCTTTCAGGTGATATCAGGTCCTTTCGCTTAACATATCGATTTCAAGACGACCTTTTTGAGTATCAGGCTGCTTTCCCTCTACTTGCCCTTCGAACTTCCTAGGTCCAATCAGTTAGTCAGTTTTCCCAGACACACCTTGGGAAGGTAGAATCAAATCTTCATTTTGCTTCACCGGTTTCGATTTAAGCATTCACCTGTCAGCTATGATTCGTTGGCTGTTTCAGATGCGCGTTGATCAGCATGTTGGCTCCTTGATTGGCCTTGGTGAAGTCCAAAATGGTAAGTGCAGGGTTTCTTTCAAGGCTTTGCCGGATTAGTCCCCCCCACCCCGCCACGGAATTGAGAAAATATCCCCTCCCCTGGAGGAAAATGATACATATCTAAACTGATACGACTCGTTATAAAACAATAACATATATGGTTGTAAGATTATGAGAATTATAACAATGAGCACGAACAAAAAATTATATTATAGCAGATTTTTAGTAACGAAATGATACAGAATACAGATAGGAGATGTTCAAATCAGAGTTGGTATAGCTTTTTGCAGGAATAAATTCTGGTGTGTTGATTCAAAATCTTGAATTTTTAGATTAGTTTCAGTTTTAAGTCGACATGATCAATCATCAACATAATCACTGCACAAAGGACCAGTCCCGTAAGTTGCTTCGATATTCTACTGTGTTGTTATGTTATATGGATTCTGCCACAAAATCTACTTTCAACTGCTATTGGGATATATATAAAACCTATTAATCAAAGTTGTAACAATTAGCTGAGTTAGGTTTACATACGAAATTTGTATGTATGGTCTTATATATATATATTCGAACCAAGAGTTTTTGTTTTCTTGAGGTTGTTTAATTTTATTAGAAAACGAACTAATAATTGAGATACCAGGCTGTTATAATGAGTGGTAAGCGCACTTTTTGGTCATATTTGACAACTTCTAGGAAAATGCTGAAGCCTGATACCTGCACCGTTGGCCATGCCTATGAAAGTAATTAATTAATGTGCCACCGAAGATGGTCCTCTTATTCAGATAACTATCATAACAACATTTTCTCACAATCTAGTGCCCATACCAGCTGCTAGTTCATCTGGACATACTTTGAGAGAAGGCAGATATAAGCCTGTGTATAATTATAGTGTTATTGATTCTTGGGCAGATAAATACAAGTGACTTTTTAAAAAAAAATAAAGATTGAGGTGGTGCTTTTTTGTGATGTTTGTTCTAGATACTATCTAAATGATGCAAACATACTTCAGAAAATCTAAGGTCTCTTTATTAATGTACCTTTCACTAATTATATGAAAGCAACACAAACTACTGGGAAATTTAAAAAACAAACATGATTCCTCTGAATATCATAAAAATGCAATCGAGATAGTAAATCTCCGTATTTTGCATGAAAAGAGAAATTCACTTTATCCAACATCAGCAGTGCAACGATGATGAAGAAAATTGGTATGGCCTAAGTGTTTCGATGAGGAGTTTATATTTTCTACTTAATGAAGAGGTAGCTCATACAACCAAATATGATGAGATTGTGAGAGATGTGATAGGACCGTGTGTTAAGAGTTTATGTGACTGGCTTCCGAAACGAAGTGAACGAGAAAAATATTGCAGTAAAGAGAAAGCTTGCGAAATATTACATTGCATTGGAGAAGTACGTGATGAACAGTTATTGAGTTATTTGCGGGTCATCATCATTGCACTCCAAACTTGTCCGTAGGTGCTTAGATTCCTCCCCCCCCCCCCCTCTTTCAGCCAGTCCCGCAGTGTCCAGTGACTGACGACTCCAGTTCTGTGTTGGATGATAAGTCTTCTTACACGCCCACTAAGTTTCTCGTTTCTGGCTGTGCCTATCTTAAATCCCATTTCTTTCATCCGAAGGAGTGACGTGGATTCATGGTTGTCGAAGTCCTGTGCCCTTCCCACATCTCAGTGTGCATTGATAATGTCCGCTAGATCCATTGGTTGACCGTTCTCATCGATAGCGCAGCTAGCCAACCTGTCCGCTCTTTCATTTCCCCATACTCCCGCATGTCCTGGGACGTAGACAAAGGTGACCTTACGTATTTTTTACTTCTGCAATGACTCTACCCATTGCATACGTACAGAGCCCGCCTTAACTTTTTTTTATCATGCTCATTGAATCACTCAGTATACATGCGTGGGTGTAGTTGTGTGACTCTAACCAGATGAATGATATTAACACGTCTACCAAGATGTTACATGATCTATTGGATAAAATTTGGGAGAGGGAAGAAATACCTAAAGACTGGAAAGAAGTTTATATGATCAAACTACCAAAGAAAGGAAGTTTACAGGAGTGCACACATTATAGGGGAATTATGCTACTATCAGTGCCAGGAAAAATATTAGGCAGAATCATTCTAGAGAGACTAAAAGAGACTATAGAGAAACACTTGAGAGATGAACAAGCAGGTTTTAGGAAGAACTGATCATGTGCTGATCAAATAACTACTCTACGCATAATAGTTGAACAAAGTTTAGAACTAAAATCCCCACTTTATATTGGATTCTTAGATTACGAAAAGGCATTTGATAGTTTAGACAGAAGAATGCGTTGGAAGTTGCTGAGTCATTACGGAATCCCCATAAAGTTTATTAACCTGATAAAAACAATGTATGAAGGAACAAAATGTAGTGTGGTGCATGAAGGACAGCTTACAGAAGCATTTGAAATAAGAACAGGAGTAAGGCAAGGATGCCTTCTGTCTCCATTTCTTTTTCTACTGGCCATAGATTGGATTAAGAAAATAACTCAAAACAACAGAAATGGGATCCAGTGGTCACTGACCAACCAACTTGATGATTTAGACTTTGCTGATGACATAGCTCTCCTATCACACAGCCATCAACAGATGCAGGATAAAATGAGTATATTAGATGAGAGATCACAACAGCTAGGACTAAAGATTAATAGAGATAAGACCAACATTATGAGAATTAATGCAGTTGACAATAACCAAATAAAACTAGGAGAAATACCTCTACTAGACGTACAATCTTATATATATCTGGGCAGTAATATAGATAAAGAGGGAGGAACAGAAAATGATACCAAAATCTCTCTCTCTCTCTCTCTCTGCGTTCAGGACTCAATCAGAGTAAGGATTCCAGACTCTCATATGAAGTCAGCTGTCAGGCTAAGTGTGTTGATCGCCCCCACAGACAGAACATCACAATTAGAGTCTGTCAGATCCACTCTGACTGAACACCCGTTAATACGTTGCACTGTGTTCTGCGCCAGTGGCCCAGTGCATCCGATTTCAGCCAGCATTTTTTCAGGTTTGCTTTCCTTAGCCTTTGATTGTCCCCAATCTTCCTGCAAGGCAGCAGTTGATCTTTTCTGTCGGGGGATTCTGCCCTTAGATGGTCGGCCTTCCAGGTTTACGAGCACCATCTGCCCGAGTCAGTAGAGGTGACTAACACAGACATGCGACTTGTAATATGAGGAAACTGCAACAAGGAACACATTTCATGCATAGCCTCCATTTGTTCCCGCCGCCTATCCCCATATACCGGTAAGTCACGTCCTCCCGAAAATGATGATACCAAAATAAGAATATCAAAAGCAAGAGGAGCTTTCACTGCACTGGGAAACATATTGAAATCCAAAGAAATTAGGCTAAATACAAAAATAAAATTTTCAACTCAAATGTTAAGTCGGTCCTATTATATGGCTGTGAAACATGGAGAATAACAAAATTGACAATCACGAAGGTACAGACTTTCATTAATGGATGCTTGCGCAGAATAAAGGGATGGAAATGGCAGGACAAAGTCACTAACGTGGAATTATGGAAATGTACCGGTCAAATACCAGTGGATAAAGAGATGCAGCGAAGACGATGGCGATGGATAGAACACATACTGCGGAAGCCAACTGAGAGTATTACACAACAGGCCCTTTTTTGGAATCCCCAGGGGAATAGACAAAGAGGAAGACCAATGAATTCTTGGAGAAGACAGATCAAAGCAAGAATGAAGATGATGGGGAAGACATGGAATGATCTTAAAAGAATTGCAAAAAACAGAACGACTTGGAAAGTGTTTGTTGAAGACCTATGCTCCACAGGGAGCTGAAAGTGTTTGTTGAAGACCTATGCTCCACAGGGAGCTGAAAGTGTTTGTTGAAGACCTATGCTCCACAGGGAGCTGAAAGTGTTTGTTGAAGACCTATGCTCCACAGGGAGCTGAAAGTGTTTGTTGAAGACCTATGCTCCACAGGGAGCTGAAAGTGTTTGTTGAAGACCTATGCTCCACAGGGAGCTGAAAGTGTTTGTTGAAGACCTATGCTCCACAGGGAGCTGAAAGTGTTTGTTGAAGACCTATGCTCCACAGAGAGTTGAAAGTGTTTGTTGAAGACCTATGCTCCACAGAGAGTTGAAAGTGTTTGTTGAAGACCTATGCTCCACAGAGAGTTGAAAGTGTTTGTTGAAGACCTATGCTCCACAGAGAGTTGAAAGTGTTTGTTGAAGACCTATGCTCCACAGAGAGTTGAAAGTGTTTGTTGAAGACCTATGCTCCACAGAGAGTTGAAAGTGTTTGTTGAAGACCTATGCTCCACAGAGAGTTGAAAGTGTTTGTTGAAGACCTATGCTCCACAGAGAGTTGAAAGTGTTTGTTGAAGACCTATGCTCCACAGAGAGTTGAAAGTGTTTGTTGAAGACCTATGCTCCACAGAGAGTTGAAAGTGTTTGTTGAAGACCTATGCTCCACAGAGAGTTGAAAGTGTTTGTTGAAGACCTATGCTCCACAGAGAGTTGAAAGTGTTTGTTGAAGACCTATGCTCCACAGGGAGTTGAAAGTGTTTGTTGAAGACCTATGCTCCACAGGGAGCTGAAAGTGTTTGTTGAAGACCTATGCTCCACAGGGAGCTGAAAGTGTTTGTTGAAGACCTATGCTCCACAGGGAGCTGAAAGTGTTTGTTGAAGACCTATGCTCCACAGAGAGTTGAACGTGTTTGTTGAAGACCTATGCTCCACAGAGAGTTGAAAGTGTTTGTTGAAGACCTATGCTCCACAGAGAGTTGAAAGTGTTTGTTGAAGACCTATGCTCCACAGAGAGTTGAAAGTGTTTGTTGAAGACCTATGCTCCACAGAGAGTTGAAAGTGTTTGTTGAAGACCTATGCTCCACTGGGAGCTAAAAGGTAGAAGAAGAAGAACCAGATGAATACCCTGGTCACTGCCATCACCTCCATCGTCATGCTACTCGTGGTCATGACGTATGCACCACTGTCTTCCTTGACTATTCTGCCTGCCGAGCGTGCTGTAAATGCCCATGCACTCCTTTAGTGTCATATTACAGATCCGTCTGTATAGATGACTGCATCTTTCTCATCGGTGTTATCCCAGATGAGACCGTTGACCTCCGCATTGACCATGGCTGAGTTCTGTTCCCTACATTTTCTGTCGAGTGTGACAATACACGAGAATTTCCCTCTGAATGACGTAGGCACCGGTATCTACTCCTCACCAGCGTTGATATTAATAAGCCCACAGACCTGTTTGATGACATCTTCTGCTCGGCCCACCCATGATTGGTCTGACACCTTTCCCTGTGTTGAGCTCGTGGTGCAATGGATGCTCTTTATCTGTACTTATCTTCAGGTATGCTCGTGCCCACCAGATCTTGATTCTGTCATCCATGGTTGGAAAGTCAAGAAGATACTTCATTTCTCCACAGGGAGTGTCCCTCGTACACCCCAAGATATGGCGCATAGCTTTATTGTGTGTTTTCTCTAGCCTAGGGTGACCATTCTGCCCCGATATCGGGGATAGTCCCCGAAGTGTAGAAGTTGTCCCCGAAAGAAATTTGTCCCCGATTTCAGTGAATAAATAAATGTTCATACACGGAATCGGCCCTCTTTTAAAATAATCACTAGGACTCAAGACGTTACTGAGTTGTGTTTCTTTATCCCAGACTGAGCGGCATTAGTAGGGAGGTAAAAGAGAAGACTTGGACGCGTTGTGTCGGAGATAGCTCCTTGAACTATTGAAGCGCGGTGCTACGTCACTTCTATTCCTGTCACTGACTTCTATTGGGATGGGTTTAATTTAAAAAAAAAAACAGACTCTCTCTCTCTCTCTCTCTCTCTCTCTCTCTCTCTCTCTCTCTCTCTCTCCACCCCTGCCTTTCCGGACATCTCCCGCCAAAGTATCTTTCTCGGCAAATTTTCAAATCAGTCCGAGTGTAATGACAGTACAGTGCAGTAGTGTTTTCTATTTGTGATCTGTGGACGTCTGTTGCAGAAAAGCAATGCTTTCCAAAAAAACGTAAGTGTCATTTTAGTGATCCGCTGAAAGCTGAATTTCCATTTATTATACAAGCAATTTTAGAGGATGGAACGCTAGTGAAATGTAATATATGTAGTTCAAATTTTTCTATAGCAAGTGGTGGAAGGACATCAATAACTGATCATCTACAGGCACAAAAGCATAAGGATGCGCTGCTTTGTAAGTCTCAGTCTGGGTGTATGACAAATTATTTTTGTAAAACAGAACCCTTAAAAGATGAATACACTCAAGCTGTTCATGAAGGAACCTTCGCATATCATACTGTACTTCATAATCATAGTTTCCGCAGTATGGATTGTACAACAATTCTACAAAAGAAATTTTTAACGAAACAATTTTCCTGTGCAAGTACAAAGTGTGAAACCATAATTACCAATGTTTTTGCTCCTTGGGCTATTGATGAACTAAAAAATGACCTCAAACATGTCAGCTTCGTAACATTGTCTTGCGATACATCTAATCATAAACATGTTAAGCTACTTCCTATTTTAGTTCGTTATTTTCAGGCTTATGAGCTGGAAACTCCAGTAAAGACCAAACTGATTGCTTTCATTATCCCAGGAGAAACGTCCGACATAATATCTGAACAATCGTTGAAAGCAATTGATAATTTTGACTTAAAAAGCGTGTTGGACTCTCAGCAGACAATACAAATACAAACTTTGGAGTTTGTTGAGGAAAGGGAGAGATAATGTCATAACTAAAATAAAGCCCAAGTTAAACAGACACATAATGGGTCTTGGTTGCAACGCACACATAATTCACAATTGTGCAAAACAGCGTTTGATTTCATGCCTATGGATATGGAAGTGATTGTAACAAAAATATTTGGATACTTTCACATTTACACGGTTCGTGTAGAACGCCTAAAAGACTTCTGTGAATTTGCTGGACAGGAGTTTAAGCAATTATTAGGTTATTCGAATATAAGGTGGTTGTCATTACTTCCAGCCTTGGAAAGAGTATTGAAACTGTATCAATCACTGAGATCTTTCTTCTTGTCAGAAACACACTGTCCTACAATATTGAAACAATTCTGTGAAAACAGTGAATCAGAGCTTTGGCTCAGCTTTACTCATTCTCACGCATCCCTCTTCCATGAAACAATTAAGGCGATTGAAGGCGACGACATGAGTGCAATAGAATCAGCACTAGCTGTGAACAATCTCATTCTAAAATTAGAAACTCGACGCGATGAAAATTACATCCCACACATGGTAAAGAGTTTGCTAACTGATTTAGTTGAAAGTGGTGACATCCAAATGGAAAGGTATTCCAAATAAGTAAAGAATTCTGTAATACTGCTGTACATTACTTGCAGTCTTGGAACAAGCACAATGAGGACTTGTCACAACTGAGCTGCCTTCCCTTGGATAATGTGCCTGAAAGGAAACATTTTGATAATGCAGTAGAACAGATATCTTCAAAGTGTCATGAAGTTGTAAACGTCAATCGTGATGAGCTCTTTGATGAATTTACTTATTTGCGAGGCCATATGTTGCAAAAAGAATGTGAGTAGTTCAGTAACAAGCCCCCATGTAGAAAATGGAATGAAGTACTCAGGTACTTGAAAGAAAATAATGTACCACATGCTAATGTGAAGAGAATTCTTGAAATTTTTATGTGCTTACCTGGCAGCAATGCATCCGTAGAAAGACTATTTTCTCAAATGAACTACGTCTGGTCCTAAGAGAAATCACGGTGCAAGCCATGTTAACAGTAAAAACTATATTAATTTATCGTGGGAAAGATTCAGTGAAAAACTTGCTTCAAATCATGAGATCTTGAGAAAGATACACTCAAAAAACAAGTACCACGCCGAGGCAACAACCTCTTCAGTAGAAATAAGGTACTGTAAACATTACTTTAATATTGCAATTGATATCTATATGTTGTTTAATTTTTTTTAATTTTAAACTTTTTGTTTGTTATTGAGAAACAAAACTAGCTATTGTAATTTCATTAAGTGCGTGTGTCGCATAAGTACCGTGAATATTAACCAAAATAAAATCAAACAGCAAATAAACACAGTTATTATGAAATTTAAAGTTATCTTTTTTTTGCATCTACAAAATTTCTTGCGCACACACAGTCACACACCCACCCACACATATTATAAAATATATAAATAAATATATATATATATATGTACACACACACACACAAACATATATATACATGTATATATATATATATATATATATAAACTAACTAATTTATATATATATATATATATATATATATATATATATATATATATATATATATATATATATCGTTTGTCCCCGATTTTTTGGGACAGTCTCAGAAATAAGCAAAAAGATCCTCTGAAATGTAAAAAAATATGACAAATGTCCCCGAAAACAATGGGAAAAAAAATGGTCACACTACTCTAGCCTGTCAGTTTGCGTCTTACAGACAGTAAGAATTGATAGTGGCATACTCGACTGGTGCGAGGACTCGTCCATGGAACAGAAGGGTAAGTAGCCTCTGCTCGATGTTGGCAGCTGCCATGACCTTCAAGGCGGTTAATCTTTTGCGGGATTTTGTTATTACATGGTCAACGTGGTTCTGAAAACACAGGCTGCGATCAAACTTAACTCCGAGGTATGTCATCAACCTGTCCTTGGTCACCTTATCAGCCTCCACTCGTACCACCGGTGTTAGCATTCGTACCACCGGTGTTAGCATTCGTACCACCGGTGTTAGCATTCGTACCACCGGTGTTAGCATTCGTACCACCGGTGTTTCCGTGTTAATGATATGGTTGTTAATGGAGAACCATGCAACTGATGCTTTACTAGGTTTAATCAATGCACCAGATACTTCACACCAGGAAGAGATGTGATCGAGTTCGTGTTGCATGGTGGAGGCGATTACTCGTCTGTCTCTTCCCTATCAGTATACACCAGACTATCATCAGCAAAGGTCATAGTTCTTCCCTCCCATCCAGCTGTTGTTCATTATTGTGTACACGTTAAATAGAACTAGTGACAATGGTGAGCCTTGTGGCAGCCCTGGACAAATGGATGTTGGCTCGGAAGACCAACTTCCACATCTGAGTATCACCTTCCTCTGAAACAGTGCCGCGGCGATCCATCTAATGAGGAAGGGGTGCACCACCAGTTTGAGAAGCATATGCATGAGATATTCAAATGGTACCCTGTTGTATGCATCCTCCAGATCTATAGCAGCAGCACGTCTCTTCTCGTCGTGTCGTTGTACCGAACACCATCTGGACCAGGAGCAGTGTTGTGTGACCTTTTAAGTGCTGTACGAATGGTATCGGTTGTGATTGTGAGATCTTCTCCCGGCACTACATCCTCACACAATTCTGAGAGCGACTACCGTGTCCTCACTCTTACAGCCTCATTTCGTTGGTCAGTCTGCTCAATGTAGCGGGCAAGGAGGGCCTTCCCTTTGCTTACATCAGATTTGTGCCATATCTGGCCTGTGCTCTGGAAGTCTGGTATGCCTCTGTGTCGTGTCGTGTTGTGCTGTTCATGTTCTGATGAAGACGCCACAATGTGGGTAGCGCTATTTCTGAGAACACAATACATTACATAAATTATCCCACTTGGCATCCCTAGCCTGCTTAGCACATATTTTAAAGTGCATTATTTTTGGTCGACCTCTTTTTTCAGAAGCTTCAAAAACCCAGGTTGTGTTCTTCCATTCTTTCTGTCATGTCTTGGCCGTTTGTCTCTTGAACCGCCAAGCTTCCTCGATTTCTGCATTTCACCAGGGCAGATGCGTCCATTTCTCCTGCCCACTGCGAGGGGCGCCCTGTTTCCTATGTCTGATTTTGCTAATGACGTCCAGGTTCGAGTTTGCATAATGGAATGTGTTGAGCTTGCTTTTCTAGCTTCTATTTCTGCCTTTCTCAATTATGAGGACACATAGATAGTGATCACTTCAATGGAATCCAAGTGCACTCCACCTGCAAACTGGTGCGAAGGTGGATGACATCAGTGCCAGGTCTATGACACTATCAGAGTCCCCTGTTAGAGTGGCCATTCTGGTTGCCCTTCCATCATTCAAGCATACCAAATCGACCGACATCAGTGCGTTCTCTAGGACTTCTCCCTGCAGAAAATGACGTTCTCTCCCTCGATCGCAAAGAGATTCTGTCATTGTTGTGTGTCCACCTTACCTTGGGTTCAGGGTAATGAAATCATCTACTTCTTCCACTGATTTTCCTTCCAGGTATATATTGTTTTCTTTTGACAAGTTTGATTGATCTGAAGTTCTATGATGATGAACAGTTTGGTAACGAAATTAAAGCGAAACCATTTGTTTTGATGGCTGGTAAATCCATACACAACAAAATCTGAACTGTCCACATGGGTTAGGTATGAAACAGATTGGTGAAATTAGAGAAACATTTTTGTGCATAATCCCATTTCAAAATATAACAGCTGAAACCATCACAAACTACATTAAAAGTGAAATAAATAAACGTGTATGTCTACTGGTAATCTTATTGCTTGTGGGTTTGATGGAGGTTGTAATTTTTCAGGCAGCTTCTTCGGGGTTCACAAAAGGACGTTAGATAATCAGGAAGGACTATTCCCTATGTACATAGCAGGGCTCACGTATTGTCACTTGCAGTGACAAGTACGTGAGATCAATTGCTCTACGTGAAAAGGATTTTTTGATATAGCTCTCTCTCTCTCTCTCTCTCTCTCTCTCTCTATCTATCTATCTATCTATCTATCTATCTATCTATCTATCTATCTATCTATCTATATATATATATATATATATATATATATATATATATATAAAACAGAAACAGTTCTCCGTGACATTAAAAAAAGTGCTATAAAATAGAAGATCATATGCTGAGAATTAAAAAAAAAAGGCTACAGATGTAAGCTGGCTCAGATATTTTAACATAATTTACAACATTAATAAATGTCATGGGTCAATCATGATGACATGTATGCATTTACATAAAGACGGGGCAGATGTAGCTACATTGGCTGGAGGATTACTTCTTGAAATGGAAAAAATAAAGCTACTTTCATGTTAAAATTGTGCCTGTTGGTGGATATACTGGGTGCTGTTTCTAATTTCTGCACATGCTTGCAGAAGTAGGAATGTCAGTTGACAGTTCTATCAAAATAATATTAACCAACCTTAAAATAAATATCTACGGATGTACAGAAAGCAGAAAAACACATACGTAGTGATTTTACTGCAACATAAACATAATTGAAAGATAAGGTGTCATCACACATTCGACCAATAAAAACATATGACTCGATGACAAAACTTATTTGCAGACGCTTTATTCACATATACTGTAATATCTTAAATGGACAACAGGTTTAGTAAGCAAGTCTTGGAATTATTTTCAGCATATTAATTTTTTTTTATGATTTCATCTCATTTGGCAGATAAAAGAGTCAGGGCTCTGTGTCAGTATTTGTATGACATAGATCAAGGTCATTTGCATGCAGTTCTGAAATGTGTTCAATATTTGACCTCAAATGTGAACGACAGTATATTATTATTACTATTAAAATATCATCTTTAATCTTCAATTGGTTATGACGAACTGAAAACTACTAGTGTAAAAATATTGACTGTACCCATATTAACAGCCACTGTTGAAAGGTCCTTTATTGCTATGAACAGAATAATGACTCCACCTAGAAACTAGCTTGGAGAAAAATCCCCCCCCCACCCCGGCAATTTTTTTCAGAAAGAAACCCTGAATATGTGATCACTTCTGAGATGAAGAAAATGCTGTACCATTGGAATGTTGCAGGATGGAGCAGAAAGGCAGCTGAGATGAGGGCGCCACAATTTATATAAAATAAACTTCCAATGAGTACTGAGTTCATCATCTTTGACTAGTCACTTGTCATCACTGAAATAGGGGCTACAATTAGACAATCACCAAGCTCGTTGCAGCAAGGAATGATACTACTTATATAACATTATATGACGCCCTTAATTGGACGTTTAACATCAAATCAATAAACTCATAAACAATGGCAATAACTCCATGATGCACGATTCTCACAATCGAAAGCCCGCTATAAAGTCAAGAAGCTTATGTTCTGAAATATTCGTTTATGACTTTATATGGGGACAACCAGTTCTATGAATCAGAAAACCTCTTGATGCAATATTTTTAAAATGATTATTGTAGTTTTATTTTTATTGAAGTAACTGATTATTTTCAAGTAATTTTTTAAATGGCAAAACAAAACAGACGAGTAAAGATATTTTATTTTATGTTATTTGTTATTGTGCCCTAACACTCAGGACTAAGATTCAAATTTTACCAAACCTGTATGCTTTGTACACTTCTATATGGATCAGAAACTTGAACTACCTGTGCAGGCCAAAAGAGATGGTTAAACAGCTTTCATGAGCATTGCCTTCGAAAGATTATGAATATCAAATGGCAGGACAGTAATCAACTCTAATGTCTTACAACGAACCAAACCCCTGTCCATCATGGTAACACTTATGAGTCATATACTAAGGTGGCTGTGTCATGTAAGAACAGTGGCAAACAATCGTATTCCCAAACAAATATTGTTTAGCGAACTTAGGGATGGAGACCAGTGCTGAGATGTGTTATTAGGTTGTTTGCAGGGCTTTTTTGAGTCTCTCTCTCTCTCTCTGCGATCAGGACTCAATTAGAGTAGGATTCCAGACTCGCACATGAAGTCAGCTGTCAGGCTAAGTGTGTTGATCGCCCCACAGACAGAACATCACAATTAGAGTCTGTCAGATCCACTATGACTGAACACCCGTTAATACGTTGCACTGTGTTCTGCGCCAGTGGCCCAGTGCAGCCGATTTCAGCCAGCATTTTATTCGGGTTTGCTTTCCCTAGCCTTTGATTGTCCCCAATCTTCCTGCAAGGCAGCAAATTGTCTTTTCTGTAGGGGGATTCTGCCCTTAGATGGTAGACCCTCCCAGGTTTACGAGCACCATCTGCCCGAGTCACTAGAGATGACTAACACACACATGCACACACAAAGATGTGAGATGTGACTAACACAGACATACACACACAAAGATGTGAGATGTGACTAACACAGACATACACACACAAAGATATGAGATGTGACTAATACAGACATGCACACAGCGATACGAGACATGACTAACACTGACACACATCAAGATATATGACACATGACTAACATAAACATGCACATAAAGATATGAGATATGACTAACATAGACATGCACACACAAAGATATGACACATGCCTAACATAAACATGCACACAAAGATAAGAGATATGACTAACATAGATATGCACACACAAAGATATGAGATGGGACTAACATAGCCATGCACACACAGGATATGAGATGTGACAAACACAGACATGCACACACAAAGATATGAGATATGACTAACATAAACATGCACACAAAGATATGAGATATCACTAACCCAGACATGCACTCACAAAGATATGACATATGACTAACACTGGTAAACACTAAGATATGATATATGACTAAACACAGACACACTTAAGATATGAGACATGATTAACACGGACACACCGAGATATGAGATATGACTAACATGACACACACCAAGATATGAGCCATGGCCAGCACACACAAGCTAAGATATGAGCCATGGCTAGGACAGAAACACAGCAAGATATGAGCCATGGCTTCACTAAAAAAAAACACAAAAAAATGAACCATGTCTAGCATAGAAACACATTAAAGTGTCCATATGCTTGGGCTTGTTGTAGACTCTTCTGAACGTGGGAATCACATGTTTCGTTAAACAGTTGTCCGGCGATTTGAGAGTGCAGTCTGACCCATAGAACGTTCTCTTGCATGTACAGATTCCCGATCGACTGTTCACAGGTGTCGTTGAAACAGTTGTCCGGACATTTGAGAGTACATATGATGTCACAGCCATCAGAACACATCTGTTCGCACTGTAGCCCAAAATTACCATTGGACAAGTGTCATTACAAGTATAGTCAAGATGTTTACATTGTAGGCATTTTCCTGATTTTTCCTCAAATAAAGGACAGACACTGAGACAAGACCCGGAACAGTCGTGTCCATAGATCCCATGTGAACAGTAGCCGTGACAAGTACCGATGTTGACATTGCAGCCTTTACTACACCCACTACACACAGCACAAAACGACCAAGAATGCTCGTCCAGACAATAGCTGTCTGCAAATGTTTGCACCTCATATACCGTCAGTGCACTGTCGGCCTGCGAAATGGTCGGTGAGAACTCAATCTTAATGTGTGCCATTGACGTTTGTGTTTTGACTACAATAGTGTTCACAGATAAATTAGGGTATGATATATCATTATGCTGGAACACTACTCCGCCACTGTCAGAGAAAGCCTTTAGAGTGGCATTCTTTACCCGAATCATAGTGCTAGCTCGATGATAGATTCGAATGATGTGAGTCTTTTGGGGCGTTGCAAAGTTCAGATACCAGTAAACAGAATTGGTTCCACTTCTCCATTGTGTGCGTGTGCAGTCATTGTCATAGAGATTGGCCTTTGTTTTGCTATTAACTGCGGCCTCTGGTCCACATCCGTCTCTGTATAACAAGCATCAAATTTGTCGGTCTGGTTTGTAATCTGTTGAGAGCCACTTTCCGACCCCCGCCAATGTAGATGGAGCAGATATTTGCAACTATCGCCCTTTCAATCCGTAACTTGTTGATCAGACCAGCCCCAGAGCAGAAGGCATCAATCTCGTGCGGACTAACTACAAACCTTGATACATTGTACATGAGGCAGAACCATTCAGTTTTACCGTGAAACTGTCCGGATATTTTAAGTCATTCGCACAAATCCTAAACCAGGAGCACGGCAAAGATTGATTGAGAGTTGCCTCAACTGATGTAGAATCTGTGTCCGGATTACATGAGGTGTCGTTGTTATCAAACAGGAAAGTAGGTTCAGACTTTTGGGCATATTTGCAAATAAAATCCAAGTACTGACACTGGGGTCCGAAAATTGTGTGCTGACAACTGTCATTGTTTGGGCATGTCCCTGTAGTTTTGTCACAAACTAAGCCATTATAGCAGAGACATTGTAACGTACAATTTGCCCAAACCAACCGTCGGCACAAGTAAGGTCATTAGCTTCCATGGTTGCTAACGAAGCCAGCGAATAAAGACTTGATCTACAGCGATGGTTAACGAACTGTGTACACACATTTATTATCAAACCCGTGATTACATTTTTAAAAATCCGCCATCTCACTGTGGTAACAGATAGCGTGAAATTCTCTAATAGAATGAGATAAACCGTTGGAGACAAGGAAAGTCAACATTGTTTACATGGCTTGGACGCAAGAAGCGTCCATTTTGGTTTCTGTGAAAGAAACTGTGAGGATCTGGCCGAAAATCGTAGCATATTGAGAACACACACACACACACACACACAACACACACACACACACACACACACACACACACACACACACACACAAACGGTACAGCAACATTCAGGAAGTGTTGATATCAATTTTAGAACTCAAAAGGCCCATGAGAGAGGAGACGAGGCCAGGCACCACGAATACATCTTGCTGATTCTGCAGCCGAATCTGTCTATCCAAGGGTAAAGGCATCATGATGCATAAAAATGCGAAGCTGCTGTAAAGCTGATGATAATGACAATTTCAAAAAGAAAAAGTGGTATGGCAACAGCTTTAGGTAGGTGAGAAACACACAAAAGTAGAACGACGTTTCGGTCAAGTAGGCCTTCAGCTGGAACAATAAACACAAAAGTTTATTATTCCAGCTGAAGGCTATCTTGGCCGAAACGTCCTTCTGTCTATAAAATATTGGCAGTTTTAGTCACGAGAGAAGCTGTTTAGCAAAACAGCATCCAGCATAACATGACATGAATATTTTACAAAACTATTGACTTATCATGATTGCTTGCTGCCAACCGTGTAAAGATGCCAAAGGCCATGTTGTGGAGCCAATGGTGGGTGTGCTAAACACTCCAAGGTATGGTGACAGCTTTACAAATAAAGAACACAACACAATACTGACGTTTCGGCCTGTGGCCTTCTTCAGAATACATGGACACGACAACAAGCGGTGAATGTATGTTGTGCCCGTCAAGACAATATTTTAGTTTGGCATTAAAATGGCTTGACTACCAGCCTCGTATCCGCTATAAACAAGGAACGAACGTTTGCTAAACAAGTCGTCGCTGAACTCTACCAGCACACTACTACTAGTACTACTGACTGTGCTTTCAAGTTACATCACTGTGTGGGATTTAAATGAAACGATTTTTGTATTTGTGGATGGAAAGCAGTAGAACAGACTTGAGACTAGACTTTAATTAAATGAGTAGTAATACATTCATTCCACTATTTTGTTTTGTTTTTTATAATTAACTGACTGACTCCTCAGTCACTCAGTGTGACTCAGTGCAGTCGTCAACTGAAGTGATCATCATCATGCATCTCATTGCATCTGTGGTGACTGTTAACTTGGTAACTGAGTATTGAGTAGTGATAACCAGACTAGTGATTAACAGGACTCTAGTAATACTAGACTCTACTGAGTTACTCAGGTGTTACGTATAGTTGTGACTGAAGTGAAGTCGATACAAAACAGATGATTACAAGAAACGGAAAAAAGCAACAGCAGCGATAAAACAACTTCAACATTCAAACATTGAACATGATCAGATTCAGAAATCGCAATTCCTTCAAATCTAAATCTTCTTTATCGTCATCGGAGCCCAGGGTGTTTCCCAAACCTGGACCGGCATCACAAGGTAACTAATTGAATGCTAACATAAATTTAATAGTTATAATTAGGCCTACTTTTTAAGTATATATAATTATATATTATTATAATTTAAATAATTGGGTAAAGTCATAAAGTCCTAGTTTAACGACATGTATTATTATACAGTTAGAAGGATTAATGTTTCCTTGAGTAACTGCTTAATTCGGTGGTTCTCAACATTGTACTTATTCGGTAGTTATCAAATCTGTTATTAGAAAACCCTCTAATTGTAGTGAAAAAAGAAACCACGCCTACACATGATGGTAAAGTCCTACTCATAAAGTGAAAAATAAAAGAAAATGTGTTAGTAATGATCAATTATATGGATATAACTTTTAGTATTGGAGAACCATTGTAGTTTTGTTGTGACTCCAACTAAGGGGAAATCACTTAATTTATCACTATGCAACTTCCAAGATATATGATGAAGTCATACTTCTTCCACTGATTTCCTTCAGATATATTTTTATTTTATTTTATTTTGACAAGTTTGATTGATCTAAAGTTCTATTCTGCTAGCCGTTGAATATGATTGAAGATGGGGCTTTTGTTTATGATTTTTTTTTTTTTTTTTTGCTTAATGTTTACACATTACTACTGATATCTAAGTCTCTATTGACCTTTTGAGCCATAGCCAGCCATAGGGCATAGACCCAGATAAGCTTTCTCTAAATTTTTATTCCAGCAGTTTTCAATCCTTGTAAAGATCTTTTATCAAATCTTGCCATTTGTCTCTGTTCTGTGCAAGCAACTCTATCTCATTGAGGGAGCTGATTCCTGCTGCTCTTGCCTATCTAATCAATGTTCTTCTCAGTGTCTCCCTGGGTCAGCCTCTTTTTCTCTTACCTGTTGTTTCCCACATGAGGGCTAGCTTTGTATTTGGTTATTATCTCTTCTCATCACATGTCCAACATATGACCATCATCTTTTCTTTATTACTGAAGATATTAGTGGTTGATTGGCGATTTCTCTAATTTCCTCGTTTATTTTGAATTCGTTCCACGCTATACCAAGTATTTTCCTTAGACATTTATTTTCATATGTGTTCAACTTTGTTTCTATATCTCTTGTTGTTTTCCAGCTCTCACATGCATATGTAAGGGTAGATAGTACGTTTGATTTGACTAGTCTAAGTTTTGTGTTTGTGCTGATGAGTTTTTATTTCCACAGCTTTTCAAGGCTTCTGAAAGACATTGCTGCTTTAGCTATTCTGATTCTAATTTCTTTGCTTGTACCCCCTTCTCGATCAATGTGACTTCCAAGATAGATAAAGTGATCGATCTCTTCCACTGGTTTTCTTTCACTACTGATATGGTCCATATTTATTTCATCTGAAAAATAATAATGGTCATCTAAATTTCTAATAGTCTCTACTAATACTAATAGAGATAAAGATTCTATGCATCCAATCAGTATGAAGTCTATGATAATTTCAACGACAATTAAGGTAGAATACATTACATCATTTTTTCACTCCAGTTTTAAACTGGAACCATTCACTCATTCGTATATATCTGTGCAAACTGCAGAGTAGTTATCATACAAAAAAAAACAATTGTCTGACACAATCTCACTATTTTAATAAACTTTTCTGGTTGTTTATCAATATTTCCTTTTACGCATGCACTTTATTTTCTGCTGTTGGTAGCATGATCCAGTGTGCTAGAAATATTGGGATATTAGAAATTCAAGCCCAAACTTTAAATGGCACCAAGCCTTGAACTCTATGAACCTTTT
Source organism: Megaustenia siamemsis (assembly GCA_032433765.1). Lineage (NCBI taxonomy): Eukaryota > Metazoa > Mollusca > Gastropoda > Stylommatophora > Ariophantidae > Megaustenia > Megaustenia siamemsis. The sequence goes on along the minus strand of JAVIAB010000106.1, from coordinate 45,234,892 downwards.
TGCCTCATTGAACTTATTTTGCACTGTCTGTAATGAAATGTGAAATGTTTATTATTATTCCATATTACTGTTGCATTTTCAATACTACTGCACCATACAAAGTGCTCATTATATCATCATCATGTGCCATACTCGTTGGCAAAGGTGATCTTGTCCTTCCACAATCTTCTATTTAAGATCTTCAATCTTCCACTGTGCATCGTATCAATTCTATTGTTGACTGTTTTCCATGCCATGACACCCAACTGTCTAGTATCTTTTCTCCTTGTCATCCCCAATCTCTCTTTCCTTTTATTTTGTCAGTTGTAGCCAAGTATTTCAACTTTCTTCTTCTCATGATGTGCCAGAAAAATGTTGATTATTTCTTTCTGATGTTTTTTAGGAACTCCCTTTTTGTGTTGGTCTCTTTGAGAATTTCCTCATTGATTTTTTTAGCTGTCCAGGGAACTTCCAACATTCTTCTGAGAAATCCTATCTTTTTGGCCTCCTAATTGTCTTTTTTTGTTTGTTCACTGTCCATAATTCACTTCCATAGGTCAGAATAGACTCTATATAGCACAGACGAACTCTCTTTCTATTAACATAAACTTGTTGCATAAGACATTTTTCATTTCATGAAATGCTATTTTGGCCTCAGTTATTCTGCTTTTTATTTCAGTGTTGCATCTTACATCTGATGTTATTATTGTGCTCAAGTATTTGACATGATGCACATGTTTCATATTTGTCTTTTTTATTTTTATGCTGCATGATGGTGCTGATTATTTCTTCAATATGACCATTACTTCTGTTTTTTACTATTCAGACTGAGACCATTTCTTGTTGCTTTTTTTTACTATTATGTCTATCATTTCTTGTAGTTCATTCTTTCTCTGCTATTAAGACTGTGTCATCCACATTTCGCAAACTATTTAGTTGTGACTGTTGACTTCAGTTCCTTTTACATCTACTATTGATCTCATAATATTTTAGTTGTAAAGTGAAAGTAAATCCGGCGACAGAACACAGCCTTGTCTGAAAGTTTGTTTTATATATTGGAACTGTCCTGTTTGGTTGCTGATTCTTCTGGTTGTTGTTTGCTGCCTGTACATGTTTTTTATGATTGTCTGATCCTTGCCGTCAGTGTTTAATTTCTCCAGCATATTGATTATTTCCACATGCTTTACTTTGTCAAATGCTTTCGTGTAGTCTATAAAGCACATATATAGATCTTTCTTTACCTCTATAGATCTTTCTATCAATGTTCTCAGCATGTATATTGCATTATTGGTGCCCTTTCCTTCCACAAATCCACATTGTTCCTCACATATTTCTGGTTTGATTTTGTTCTTTACATGTCCCATGATGATTCTTAATAATATTTTGGTCATATGGCTCATGAGATTGATAAATGGATGTTTTTTGCAATCAGTGGCTCCTGACTTCTTCGTATGGCTACAAAGATAGATTTTAGTAGATCTTCGAGTATGTGTCCACTGTTATATATGTCATTGAGTAATTTTGTTATGACCTGTACTCCCAGCTCTCCTAATGCATTTATCTCTTCGATTGTTATATTGTTGGGACCTGGAGCTTTGCCTCATTTCATGTGTTGAATTGCTTTCTCCACTTCACTCTGCATTATTGGTGTCCTGTGACTTTGTCTAAATTGTTTAGCTCTCGTCTTTAATCACCATATAGTAGATTGATATATTCTGTCCATCTTTCCATTATCTTCTCCTGTCCCATTATTATATTTCCTTCCTTGGATTTCACACATTCTGAAACTTTGACTTCTTTTCTTTCTGTTAATTCATTTAACTGATTGTGCATAAATTTTGAGTCTTCATTTTTTTGTTTTTTTCATTTCTTCACATTTCTGCTTTAACCATCCTTCCCTTGCTTCTCTGCATTTGTTTTGGATCTCATTATGCAATATTTTGTATGTCTGTTCTTCTTTCTTATGTTTTTGTCTTTCGTCCATTAATTTTAGTATTACTTCTGTCATCCATTTCTTTTTGTTGGCTCTTTTAGTCACTTCTTTTGTTGTTTGCTGAATCGATTGTTTGAGCATTTACCATTGCTCCATGATGCACATCAAATTACAGGACAAAATAACCAACTTATCTGTCCTGCGACGTGCTAAGACCTCAACAATCATGTTGATGCTCAGATGTCAAAGACTAAGATGGCTGGGGCACGTCCAACAAATGGAAGAAAAGCGCATTCCTAGTCAAATACTATATGGTGAACTAATACACGGAAAAAGTCAAATTAGCAGACCTAAACTACGATATAGAGATATCTGCAAATCATCTCTGAAAGGCTTCTCCATCTGTGAAAATGACTGGGAACATCTGGCAAGTAATCGCACATCATGGAGAGCATGTATAAGGAACGGTATAACATCATTTGAGACTGTGCTAAGACAAAACTTAGAAGAGAAAAGACTCATGAAAAAGGATGGTAAACCCTGTGGATCAGTGAGCCTGACTTATTCATTCTGTGACCGTGTGTGTTTGTCAAATATTGGTAGAATTAGCCACGAGAGAAGCTGTTCGACAAAAACAAAACCTAAAAAAAATACACAATAGCTTCCACTAGACCATCTGACAAGATGAAAAGGGCCATACATGATGTTCTGTATTTTCTCATAGTATTATATCTATTTTATACAATCGTACTTTACTTACCACTCATCTGTTTCTCTTCTCTAAGTATATCTAGCTCGAATTTCATATTTCATAGGGATTTCTGTGTCTTCTGCAGGATTTATTCTCATTTCTTCAACTACTGGTACAAGGTCACTAATGCAATCTGCTCCTGGCCTTGTTTTAACAGATGTTAGCCCATTCCTGAATCTTCTCTGTACCAATATAAAATCAGTTTGATTGTGTACTTTGTTGTATGAGCTTTGCCATGTCCCCAGTCATCTAGGGTGTTGCTTGAACCAGTGTTACCTATAATCTTTTCATGTGTATTTGCCTGATCTATCAATCTCTCCCCTCTGTCATTCGTCTCTCCAAGGCCATGTCCTCCAGTGACATTTTGCTCTTTAGCTGTTCTTACCTTTGCATTGAAATCCCTTAATATAAAAGTTATTTCTTGGGATTTACACTGTTCCATGATCATCTCTAGCTCGTTGTAAAAGGTGTCAATGTCTTTTATAATATGTATACTTTAATTAAAAATGCCGAAGTAGAAACCATGAAATTAATTTGGTTTGTTTGGTTTTTATTTTGTTTTGTTTTGTGTTCACCAGCTTTCACTTCTGGTGAAGTCCCTTGAGACTAGGAACTGAATTTTGCATGTTAAATCGTTTTTCCCTGGCAGTCGTATGCACAGCGGTCCCCCGCCGCACAGGCAGATAACTCCGTCTTCGGAGGTACTCATAATTTTTTTTTCCATTGATGAGTAATTGATGTTTCAGGCTGGGCTCCACTGTTGATACCAGGAGCAGTTGCCACAGAGGAAATCACAAATAAAAATTCCAAATGGATGTAGCCAGGATTTGAACTCACAACCTCTCAGTCTCAACCGCATCTTGCCTTGAGACCAACCAGTCTTCCATAAAATTAATATAACATGTACAGAGGTATTTACCATTGATCATATATGTTATTACTCTTATTGAAATTAACACAGAACACACTGTTGCAAACAATGAAAAGAACTTCAACTCAAATGCACGTTCTCTGCTGCACAGGAAAAAAGCCCAACATTGGAACTTCCAATCAGTAAATTTATCAGCATTGGAAAGGTGGTATTAACTATCTTTATTTCCAATATACATAGCAGTCTTGTTCAAGTAAACATGACTTTGCCATCTTGAAACTGAAGTCACACCTACACCATAAGTATGAATGGGTTCAAAGGTTGTTGTGAGGACCCACACAATAAGTTTTTTGGGAATACATTTTGATTGAAGTCTTGCTTTCACTTAGCACTTAGTTAAGTTAAATTGAAGGCCAGGAAGGACCTCTCAGCACTGAGAGTAATGAAGGAGGCAGACTATGAACAGCATATTCTTATCTATGGTTGTTATTTAAGTGTGTTTCTTTTATGCAGCCAACATAGAATTTTTCTTCGTATAGACAATGTTTTAGGGGGGAATCTCTTATATTAGCACTCCTTCTGAATTACACTGGTATATTTAGTATTTGGTCAATAGTTCTTGCATTTTCTCTCTGTGCATTCACTCCACAACACAGAGGAAGGTGCCCACCACTGGCATTTATGGGCCTTTTTGAGGCAAGGGGCCTGGCATTCTTGCTGCAGAAAAAAGCACCAAATACTTTCTTCTAGATTGTTTAATCATCAAAATCAGTGTTAGAGTTACGTTGCACCATTATGTTAGGCATGTAGCTTAGTGCATCAGAATTTGACATGTATGTGTCTCGCTTTTCCTGTTCTCAGCCCTTTGAACCTATCAGCCTGGGTGATCCCTTGTTAGCATTGCTACCACTAGAACTGGCTTTTGGGGAAAGGGGCTCACAGGTTCCTCTACCACTTTGTGGGGGAGACATATCAGAGGAGCAAAAATGTACAGGTGCTCTGATGGTAGAGTTTTAATACTTTTAACCTAATTTTATAGTAGAACATTTATTGAGTTATCATTATATATATTGTTGGTGTAAGAAATTGTTTGGTCATGACTGAAGCTGTCACAGTCAACACAGACGTACTAATATTAATGAAGCATACCTTTGTTGCCTTGGTTCCACAACATGGAATTTATATGTAAAATAATACTACTTCTTCTTAGCATTCATTGAGTGGGCATGGATGCATTGTGTCGCTAGTTTATGGCAATCAACAATATCTGTGGCCTGATTCATCCATCTGCAGCCTTGATAGATTTCTAGTTTAACAATTTTTTCTGGGGCAGCAGCTATTTTTGGCCACCTCTTTTCAGCTTTTAACTGCCAAGGGTTCTTAAATGAGCACATATATGCTAATGATACCTCCTGTTTTTTGCTGTTATTTGAGAGGGCTAGGCATAGGATCTCATTACCTAGAGACCAGGGCAGGATAAACTATGTTGAAACCACATAGATTCTAAGAGAAAAATTCTCACCATCTATAGCAAGGATTCAAACCTGGATCTTCCTGTCCAGAACCTGCTTACAGACCACCCTGTCTCCTAATAGTAAAACAATGCTTAAATGAACAGTGGAGTCTGTCCATATCAACATGGCTGTAGACTTGGGTTTATATTTTTTTTTTGTTTTTATTTTTTTTTAAATTATTTTTTTAAATTTTTACATGTTTATATGAGTTAATCTGGGTGCCACCACTTGTTCTTCTTTTACCTGCCAACTCACTGTGGAGCACATGTCTTCCTCTAACTCTTTCTAAGCCTCCTGTTTGGAACCATTATCTTACAATTGTTTCATCTCTTCTCCATCTTCTTCCTTCATCTCTATTTTTACCTGTCTTCTTTAAATACATTTTGATTTTGCCTTTTATTTCATCTCCTGGAGCTTCCAGAAAAGTGTTGCTTTGTTGACGTCCACAAATGTGTTCTATCACCATTTGTTAACAACTTATATGATCATGGTTTTCTGAGGTCTGATCATACAGAGATTTAAAGTATCTTTTACATTTTAAGTTAATTGTAGAAGCATGCTATGTTGTTAGCAAGATTTATTTGTTTTATATTCATTGCCAGATGTAACTTACAAAGAAATGGAGGAGGAGCTTACTTGTCCAGTGTGCTTAGAACTTTATGCTGATCCACTCATGCTGCCTTGCTCCCACAGTATTTGTAAGGCTTGCCTGCAGGACATTATGACAAGCAGGGCTAAGGCAGAGAAACAAGGTAATAATGATTATCAGCTAAGGTATGTCTTTTCTTGTTTGTATATTTGACTTACGCAATGGCATAAAGGATTTTCTAGCTCATTATAGCTCAGATATGTCTGCTAGTTTAATTATTCCTTCCTTTCTTGCTCATCCCCATAACCCTGGAGGTCTTTGGGGCACTACTGACAGACTTCATAAACTTTCTCCATTGATCTCTATCTATAGTCATCCTTTGAGTCTCCTTGATGTTAAAGCTTGTCCATTCTTTGATGTTATCTTCCAATCTCTTTTTCTCTCTCTCTGTTCTTCTTCCTCTTTCACAGCCAAATGGTCTTAGCCAAACTAGGATCAAGATACATGGCCAAACTAAAACAAGGAAAATATCTTTGTGTGGAATATAGGATTTTAATGGAAAACACAAGCATTGGTTAGTTCCAACTCAAGACCAGTAAACTTGAATATAACCTAATATACATACTAGTTTAAAGCTAGGTTTCACTTTACAGTCAGCCCACAGATTAATTTTTATTGTTAATGCTTTTTGAGTGAGTTACTTTATACTCATAATTTTAGTTATGGTAAGACTTCTTCTTTATACACACAGGGAGTTGTGCTGCACTGTGCTTTTCACCTTATGATTCATTACATTTATCTTCAGCACACATTTATTAAGAAATGCTTTTCTAGTCTTAATTCTCCTACAAGACAGCAGTTGTTTGTGGTCACAGTTGTCTCTCTTAGAAAAGCAGTACAATACTGACATATCTTTCCTACCTGAATTTGTATCCCTCTTCCTGGACTATCATGCTCCACATGCATACATTTTTCAGGGTGTGCAACCAGAGCATCATCAGTGCCACACCGGTTGGCATAGGCCAGGGGTGGCTAACTTATCTTGAACTTGGGCCAGTAAATTGATTTTTTAAAATCAGAAGGACCGTCTAACTAAATTTATATTAATAAATATTTTGAATGTAAACTACAGCATTATATAAATATTAGTAAAGTATTCAGGTTACTGTAGGGCTGTAGACCGATATTTAAAGCATAATGTTTTAAAAGTAATCCAGTTATTCATATAATCATATAATTTATTTTATACATAAAAAAAAATTATCATAAAAGGAAACATATTGAATTATTATAGAAATACTTGTTAACTAGTCTTACAGTCTTGAAGTTGTGAAGACCTGTAATGTTAATTTAATGTGATTTTTAAACTTGCTTTTCATTTAACAATATCTCAATATTAGCTGTAATATTAGATGTGCACAGAACAAGTATGTAGGCAAGATGTGCATCTGTAATAGTTGAATGTAATTTATTCTTAATAACATTCATGGCAGAAAAAGGTTGCTCAACAAAGGTTATATGTGGAGCCAAATCTGCACACAAGCCATAGAGCAAGATTGTGAATTTTCAGGAAACTTGTCTAAAGGGACACATTTATAAAATTCTGTCAAATTAGAAGTGGGTGATCCACAATCTTTAAATTTAGCACAGTCCTGAATGGTTTTGGATTTCTGTTATTTCCATTTGCAAGAATAGGGAGTATTTATGAATCTCAGACTCTGAAATACAAAATGGATTTATGAATAAATCGATGTTACTCTTTTCTAATTTGAAAGAGGAAATCGAGTTGAGAATGCCTCACTAAAAGCTGTAACTGCTGCTTTGTATTTTAAATGATCCACGATAAAGCCACTGCATTTACTTAACATGTGCTGAATGCTTGGAAAATAATTAAGTTTGCATAGCGCTAAGCTGCTACAAAACAATTTAAGTTTCAATTTAAAAGTGTTGACTTCATTGAACATTGATGGAAACAAAGAGTCTTTTCCTTGTAATCCCTTGTTAAGAATATTCAAATGATGTGACATATCAACTAAAAATGCCAAATCACAAAGCCACTCTTGATTTTTAAGTAAACCACACTTCAAAGGCAAAACAGTTTTTGATTCCAAAGATGAAAGAACTTAATCTTTTAATTTGAAGAAACACAACAGTATTCTTCTTTAGAAAGCCACCTAACTGAGTTGTGAAATAAGAGTTCACCATATTCATTTATTTCTTCTTTAAAAAATCCTTTAAATTCCCTTCGATTGAGGGTGCATGATCGAATCATATTAATGCAACGCAGAACAGGATCAATGACTTATTGAAAACTCATGTCTTTAGCACACAAAGCTTACTGATGAATGATACAGTGATATGAAAGCAACTTTCGATCTAAATATTGCTCAAGCAAAGAAACACCACCATTCCTCTTCCCTAACATTGCTGCGGCTCCATCTGTACAAATGCTCTTAAATTTAGACCATTCAAGTTTATTGCTACCAAAATCACTATTTTCAACACAATTTTTTACTGCTTCAAATATATCTTTTCTAGTTGTTGATAAATCATAAAGTACTAAAAATTCCTGAAACACATCAAAATTGTTGTTTATTCACCTTACAAAGAGAATTATCTGGAATCAGCAGTTACAACATTTTAAAATCTGTTTTGAAACATTGCCTGCGATTTCTTCAATGCGGCTCATAATTGTATTTTGTGATAGGGAAATAATTTCTGCCGTTTGTTTGATATTGGTATCACCAACGTTTTCTGCAAAGATGGATATGCTTTCCTTAATAATCTCACAGTCTGAGAACGGTTTTTTCTTCTTAGCGAGAAGAAGTGATATTTTGTAAGAAGCCTTTACCATGTTTTTCATTTCTTTGCTTTTTTTTAACAAATAAGTTTTGCATACAATGAGGTCCTTTCTTTTTCTTTGAGATGTAGTCAGTTCTTAAAGCAGAGACAGGGGGAAATGATTTGTTGAATGCATCATGTGTTTGTTTGAAATAGCTTTCCATATTGTATTTTTTAGGAACTGCTACTGTCGTTGAACAGATGAAACAAATGTTTCAAAGCACTTCCCATTGTAAAGAGAAACTGTTCTTCCCAGTCTTCATGAAATGCTCAGTCACCAACTTCAGTTTCACTTTTCTCTTTGACAAACCATGCTTGCTAAAGTCATCTTAACTAACACCAACTGCCAGCACAGCGCAACACAAGCTGCACTAGAGTGTACCAACCTCACAAAGAAAAATAATGTATCAACAATTATTTAGAACCAAATAAGTAAGACTGCGCCATCTGTTGCAAGAAATATTAATACTAACAAACTATACCACAAATTCACTGCAAATTACAAAATGAGAAATAGAAAGATTAATAATAAACTCTTTTTTGATTTATTCGATCAAAAATTTGCAGATGGTGAAGGGTTATCAATTTTTAAATTGTTATGTCCGTAACAACTAGACCTAGAAATGTCCAGCATGGCTCAAACTGAAGATCAACATTAGATGTATTTCTGGATCAATTCAAACTGAAGCTAGGCCTATCAATTGGTGCATTTTATGGAAGATTTCAAAGACTTGTAAAGACAACAACAAAAAATGGTGCCTTAACAGAAAGAAGGTTGTACTTGAAAATCGGCTTCTATGAATCGCACAGTCTGATAGTGATAAAAGGTTCACATTGGATCTTGAGCTATAGGTGGGCCAATCAAAATGTCTTGACAGGCCATTACTTGGCCTGCGGGCCTAAGGTTGGCCACACCTGGCATAGGTGATCACCTCTTTCCACATCACTCGGTCCTTCATGCATGTTATAATTTCAGTCGGTGAGCTGGTCATTAGGAGAGCTGGGAGTACAAGTCATAACAAAACTACTCAATGACATATAACTGTGGACACATACCTGAAGATCTGCTAAAATATATCTTTGTAGTCTTACCGAAGAAGTCAGATGCCACTGATTGCGAAAACTATCGGTATATTAGTCTCATGAGCCATATGACCAAAATATTACTAAGAATCATCATGGGACATGTAAGGAACAAAATCAAGCCAGAAGTAAGTGAGGAAAAATGTGGATTTGTGGAAGGAAAATGTAATATACATCCTGAGAACATTGATAGAAATAGCTATAGAGGTAAAGAAAGATCTATATATGTGCTTTATCATCAAGTACCATGCCTGCTGGTGTAGGTAATCGTGTCTCTCCACAACTTTCAATCTCAACAGTTATTTATCATTTCTGTTGTTGACCTTCTGCCAAGTCATTCTCTTAAGCTGTCTAGTATCTTTTCTCTTTGCTTTCCTCTATCTCTTCATCCCTTGATTTTTACAGTTGTTACAATATATTGCAGATGTTTCCTTCTCATTACATGGCCAAAAAATTATGATTGTTTCTTCCTAATATTGGAAATTAGCTCTCTTTTGCTTTGGCCTCTTTCAGAACGTTTTCATTACTCTCTTAGCTGTCCATGGTATTCTCAATATTCTTCTGTAAAATCACATTTCTACAGCCTCAAGTGATTTTCTTGTCTGTTGTCCTATTGTCCATGATTCATATCCATATGTTAAGATTGACTCTACATAACATTTAAGAACTCTTTTTCTTGTTTCTATTGTCAAAAATAGATTGCACAGTATCTCCCTCATTTTTTTGAAAGCTGGTTTTGCCTGAGCCATTCTGCATCTCACTTCCATTGTACACCTACAATCTGAGGTTAGCACTGTTCCCAGAGATTTAAATTCATTTACCTGTTTTAATATTGTTCCACTTGTCTTTATTGTGCACTGAGGTGATGACTTTTTCTTTGTTGTTACCATTACTTCTGTCTTTTTGCTATTAAGGCTGAGTCCTTTATTTTGCTTTCTTTCACTATAATGTCTAACATTTCCTGTAACTCATTTACACTCTTAGCTATTAAGACTGTATCATCAGCATACCTTAGATTATTTGTATTATGACCTCCGATTGTTATTCCAGGCATGCTCCTTATGGATCTTAAAATAATCTCACTATACATATTAAACAAATCTGGTGATAGCACACAACCTTGCCTAACACTGTTTATTTTTTTAAAACAAAACATTCCCAATTTATTTCCAGTTCTTATGGCCGCTGCTTGTTGCCAGTACATGTTCTTTATTACTCTTAGATCTTTGCTGCCTACGTTTATGCTTTCTAAAATTTTGATTATTTCTTGGTGCTTTACTTTGTCAAATGCTTTGGTATAATCTATGAAACATAGGTATATATCTGTTTTCACCTCTGTGGCTCTTTCTATTAAAGATCTTATGATGTATATGGCATTGCTCGTTCCTTTACCTCAAACCGAATCACACTGTTCATCACCAATTTCTGGACTAATTTTGTTTTGCACTTTTCAAATAATGATTCTCAGTAATATCTTAGTTGTGTGACTCGTAAGGCTTATTGTGCGATGATCATGTGCTTTATAGACTATACAAAAGTATTTGACATAGTAAAGCATGTAGAAATAATCAATATACTGGAGAAATTAAACATTGATGGCAAGGATCTGGGATTCATAAAAAAACATGTACTGACATCAAATAGCAGCTATATGAATTAGCAACCAAAAAGGACAATTTCAATATATAAAACTAGGAGCCTGACGGGGCTGTGTTCTGTTACTGGATTTGTTTTCACTTTACAGAGAAAATATTATGAGATCAATAGTAGACAAAAAAGGAATTGAAGTCAACGGTCACAACTAAATAGTTTGCGAAATGCGAATGACACAGTCATAATAGCAGAGAAAGAATGAACAACAAGAAATTATAGACATAATAGTAAAAAAAAAGCAACAAGAAATGGTCTCAGTCTGAATAGTGAGAAAACAGAAGTAATGGTCATATTGAAGAAATAATCATCACCATCATGCAGCATAAAAATGAAAAAGACAAATCTGAAACATGTGCATCATGTCAAATACTTGGGCACAATAATAACATCAGATGGAAGATGCACTACAGAAATAAAAACAGAATAACTCAGACCAAAATAGCATTTCAGAAAATGAAAAATATCTTATGCAACAAATCTATGTCAACAGAAGTGTGAGAGAGAGTTCATCGGTGCTATATAGAGCCAATTCTGACCTAAGGAAGCAATCATGGGCCGTAAACAAACAAATGAAAAGACAATTAGAGGCCACAGAGATGGGATTTCTCGGAAGAATGTTGAAAGTTCCCTGGACAGCTAAAAAGACCAATTAGGATATTCTCAAAGAGGTCAACACAAGAGGGAGCTCCTAAAAAACATCAGAAAGAAACACTCAACATTTTTCGGGCACATCATGAGAATAGGAATTTTGGAATACTTGTTTACAGAAAACAGTCAAAACAGAACTGATATGATGCACTGTAGATAGAAGATTATGGAAGGACATGTTCGCCTACACCAACTGGTATGGCACATGATGATGGTGATCTAGGGTAACATATATAAGAATAAATTATCATTATATGTATTTTAGTGGGTTTATTTTAACCACCAGTACAATAATTATTAACTAATACATATATTTTGTTATATTATCCTTAGGTCTGGAATGTCCAGCTTGCAGACAGAACCATTATCTGACTATAGATCAAGTCATCAAACTTCCAAAGAATTTATCATTAGAAAACATTGTCTTTCGTTACCAAGAATTTGTAGTTTTAATCTCAGCAAATTATCTCAGCTTGACTCATCCGAAGGTTCAACCATATCTGATTCTTTTGCTGCTACATCTGATCTACAAGATGCAAATTGTAATGCATTTGAGGAATCTGGGCAGAAGGCTTACTGTGGTTTGTATTTATTTATTTAATAACTATTTCTTTACTGGAAGGTGAGGAGATGGTTATGCTAGATATTCATAACTTAGTATATTTGTTTCAATTTAATTTTTAGTAAAAGAATGAGCATAGCGTTTAATTTATATTAATTTTAAACTTGTGTTTAAACTTTTTTAACTGTTCAAAAACATTGTAATTATCTTCTTGGAAATAGAGAGATAAAGGTTTGTAATGGAATCAGAATTTAATAATGGAAATAACAACAAATGGTGTGTCCCTTTTTTATTTTTTGACATAGAAATAGTTCCTATAGAGCAGCATTTCTTAATCTTTTTTAGTCCATGATCCCCTTCTGACCTTCATTATGTGGCCCTCTTGTCCTTTCATATAGATCTTGTTGGCCCTCTTGTCCTTTCATATAGATATTGTTGGCCCTCTTGTCCTTTCATATAGATATTGTTGGCCCTCTTGTCCTTTCATATAGATATTGTTGGCCCTCTTGTCCTTTCATATGGATCTTGTTTATATATTTATAAATGTGCACAAAACAGTTGCATAGAAACACATGCTTAAAATGAGACGGTTGTAATAATAGATTCACTTGGCAAAATCAAGGATTCCCCATTATTGTACATGATTTTTCTTTTTATATTTCAGTTTTAATTTTTTGCAAGGAGAGATTAAAACTTTGTCATTTCAATTTGTAGATTTCTGAACAAACATTTAATGATTTTTGTCACCTTCAGACTGTCTGGTCGAATACTTTCATTGGAAAGTGTAATATCTCAAATTAAGCACATGGATTTTGTGTGGTCTTGCAGTGACGGGATAAATCCATAGAAGATACTCGACTGAGTATTGTCGTCATTTCTTCTTTGTTGACGTAGCCATGATGATGAAATGATGTACTCAGTAAATTATGTAGTGAAAATGGGAAAACATTTTTGAAAGAGATGGAAATAATTGTGAATGTGTTTGTAGCTACAAAATAATACAAATCACTTTTCATAATAAGCAGCAAACAAACAACTTCCCAAACAAAGAGAAAGAAAAAGTATGCCTTTGCAAAATATATAATTATCTATATACTTTAAGTGGGGGACTGGTTAGTCTTGAGACAGGAAGGTTGCAAGCTCAAATCCTGGCTGCATTAGTTAGCTTTTTATTTATGATTTCTCTCTGTGGCAACCACCCTTGGTCTCAGTAGCGAGGCCAGGCTTGAATCATCAATTACTCATCAGTGAAAAAATTATGAGTACCTCCGAAGTCAGAGTTATCTGTCCGTGCGGCAAGGGACCCCTGTGCACACAATTGCCAGGGAAAAACAAATTTTCTACATTTTCTATTTGCAAAATATGTTACTAGATATTTGTGTATATAATCACAAATCAAGGGTTATGTTGGTCACAATAGATTTTTGCGATGCTAAGAAATTAAGCACAGCAGCCATGATAGGACTGACACATTTTGTGTTTGGTCATACTTAGACTTCACAAACTTATAAGCCTAATTCATACTCCTTCCAAGTTCACCCACAACACTTTGCACATGACTAAAGAGAAGAGGACATCAAGATTAAGCAGTGATCGAGTTTGGTGGTGGTGGGGTAAGAAAGAGGTAGGAAAATAAGGTGATGTCACCATAGACATCAAAGGTGATCTGACCATTGTGAAGAGTCACTTTTGAAGTTCTCCAAATACTTCTGATGTGGGATTGTCTTAGGCACAGCTAATGAAACAATTCACTGCTTAAAGAAAAGTGATATCTGCGGTTATGTTATGGAAGGCCTCTGTATCACTGCAAACGAATTAAAATCCATAATTGCTCAACCGCCCATGCCGCTCAACCGCCAAGGTAGCTGTAGTCCCCATCATAGCAGTCTCAGCACACACCAAAAGACATAGGTGAAACTGCACAGAAAGTGAACACAGCCAACTGTTCCTTGTCATTCGATATCATTCATCGCAAACAATTGGAATATCGAAACATGATCAAAATGGATGAAACACACAGCTCACAGTGTGCAAAGAGCACTTACTCAGTAGCTCCTGCAACAAGCTGGACTTGGAATATGAGGAAACTGCAACAAGTAACACTTTTCATACATAGCTTTCAATGGTTCCTGTCACCTATCCACTATATTGACCGGAAGTTCATGTCCTCCTGAAAATGATGATCGTCATATTTTTTAAAAATGTATAGCGCTTGATGATGTTCGACATCATTTTAGACTTCAATTCCGAACATTTAAAAACACAGTTAGTCGTCAGATTATCCCCGTCGCACATCAAACAACAGGCCGTAAGATTAGCATATGGGCAGTCTAGGGATATACGATGAGCCTTTATGACGACGTAGCACACACAACAATGGCTGCATCCATAGATTTCCAATTACTCTAGTGATTGCGGCCTACAACGAATGAAACACGGTGCAAATTCTCTAAAGAGAAAAAACTTCGGCTGACTCGACGGAGCAGTCCACATTAATGAGTTTGTAACATGTAAATAACTTGCGTCAAACAATTCCAACTATGGTCATTGAACAGCACTCAATGTGTTGACGTAAACCGCAGATCAACTCTAGACGGTGGAAGGTTGCATTCACAACACTTGACTTGTCAAAAGGAAAATTGCCATGCGTACGACTCCGCTTCATCGGCACAGATTTGTTAAGTAGAACATCACTTTGACTTTAACGCCGAAAATTGCAATGGAGAGTCGAAATTAATCAGTCCCAAATGCAATTTCTGCAGCGATCGAGAGAACATGAACTTCATTCCACCATCTTTGAAATGGAAGCTCATCATCATCAAATGGAATCTGCGGTTGTATTCTGCAAGCATCTGTATTCCTATGCATGGTTCTCTAGGCTCATATTGTGGCGGCAAAAGGTCACTAGATAGATAGATAGATATCCATTTATGTCTTTGCTAGTTTAATATCCCATTCAGTATGCTCAATATAATAGTAAAATTAACACTTGATGTAGACAGTATGGAGTAAAACAATGTAGAAAAATTTCATATGGTGAAAAAGTAATAATAATGCTATTATATACATACTGTATTTTTTGTACTTAAAAAAATTGATGCAATATATAAAAGTTATATTTTGCTTTTCAAGGCTATCATAGTCTCTGAAATAAGCCATATGGATATAAGGCTTTCCCACAGAAGCTATTTTCTATATAAGAGATATTTTTAAAAATAATTATATCTTTTTTGGAAAAGGTATGCACTTGTCCCCACATGGTTGCTTTGAAAAGAACCAGATATCTGTGGAGGAAAATAACTTTCAAATATTTTGGAGGTATAGTTTCAATTTCAAAATGAGCGAGTCAAAAATTTGCTGACACTACCGGCGTTGACGAAGTATCTCTTCATTTTGGTAAGAAACTGCAATGACAGAGGCGTTGCTCTGGAGCTAAAGAGTTAAAACAACCTCACATCTACTCCTAGAATTTAAAATATCTTTATTCTTTTTTTCACTGAGTTTGAGATATTGATCTTTTTTGTCTTTAGTCCAATTTTATCAACACAATTTTTCAGAATAGTTATTCATGATAAAATTTTAAAGAATGATGTGGCTGACTGATGTTTGTAAAAAAGATAAGAAATAAATAAATTACTCATTATCAGGGTAATTTTATTACAAATATTGATTTTTTTTCAATTACTTTCATATTGATTTGTACAAAGGTATCGACCAACAACAGAAAACATAGTGGAAGTTTACTTGTCAAGGTTGGCACATAGGCACTCTCCACTTTAACTAGATAAATCTCTGGTCTCATAAATAACAAACAGCAGCAATCTTACTTGCTAGTGCATGATCCCTTGTGTATAGCCTTAGTATTCGATTTAAATTTCATTATGCCTAATGACACCCTTGATAATCCCATCAACTCCAAAGGAGTATTACTGTTTACTTTCTAATTCACTTGTTTACATGACTGCACATTTTTATGACAGGCATGTGTGAAAAACCAGAACAACATGCAGAATGGTTGTGTCAACAGTGCCAGGTGTTTTATTGCCAGTTGTGCTTAGATACCTTTCATCCAAAACGAGGATCCCTCAGTAAACATAAGGTTTGTATGTGTTATTGATATGTAATATTCCTCTGGATTTGATTGCAGAAATAATTTCTTTTTCAAGGACATGTGAAGCATTGTAAGAAATGTTTGTGATAGATTTGAAAGCAAATACCTCAGGGAAAATATATTGTATATAATGAAATGAAGTCAAGACTAGTGCTGAAATAAGAGAAATGGTAATACATCCAACAATATAATCTATAAAAGAAGAAAGTGGTCATATGTTGGCCATAGTCTTGAAGAGAAGAAGGTGGTCTTTTGTTGGCCATGTGATGAGAAAAGACAAGAGAATCTCAAAGCAAGCCCTAAATTGAGAAACAGAAAGCAAAAGAAAATGAGGAAGACCTAGAGAAACACTGAAAAGAACATAAAGATGAGAAGCAACGACAGTGGACATCAGTTCCCTTATTGGGATTGAGATGCTCACCTGGGATGGGTGACGAGAAACAATGCAGGGCCTATGTAAAATCTGACTATATATATATATATATATATATATATATATATATATATATATATATATATATATATATATATATATATATATATATATATTTCATCATCAGCTCAATAGGACAAATAATAAATAGAAAAGTCATCAACTGGGATCAAACCTAACCTCTTATCCTCAGGAATCCAGTTCACTAACTACTTAACTACCATAGCAGTATTGAGAATGGATGAAAGTGTAAAAGTAAAAAGTTTTTTAAAAATGAAGCTACTCAATAACTTGGCTTTTTATTTATAAGTTGAAAAATTAATGACATAATGACATTTATTCTATTTCTGGAATTGCCAGGGAACCTGTGGCATTGGAGAATAAATGCCACAAGGCCAATGCAGTAACCATGAAAAATTAACAGGTCAGAGTTTTAAAAAATTGTTCCACACACACGTCGAAAATACAACAATGGTTTTTTATCCATTCAGCTGCCCACTCTGGCAGATAATCAAATGTGATAGATTTGTTTTATTCTTTATTTTTTTCTTTTCACGTCCTTCTATACCTTTTTAGATGTCAAGTGGGATACAAAGTTCTAGTTCTTGCCATACTGGTGGCCTAAATCATTGTCAGTTGAGGTTATAGCATTTCTTGGATGTTGTTATTCCATCTTAGTCTGGGTCTACTATGGATAAATTAAACTTGATCTGAACACTGATGTTTTTATTATTATCAAGTTCTATTTTGTCAAGAGAAGAATGTTGAAAATACCATGGACAGCTAAGAAGAGTAATGAAAACATTCTGAAAGAGACCTAAGCAAAAGAGAGCTAATATCCAATATTAGGAAGAAACAATCATCATTATTTGTTATGTAATGAGGAGGAAATTGAAGTCAACGGTCACAACATAAACAATAGCAGGTACAGAGAATGAACTACAAGAAATGATAGACATAATAGTAAAAGAAAGCAACAAGAAAGGTCTCAGTCTGAATAGCAAGAAAGCAGAAGTAATTTTCATATTGAAGAAACAATCAACACCATCATGCAGCTTAAAAATAAACAGGATAAATCTGAAACAAGTGCAACGCTTGAAATATTTGGGCACAATAATAACATCAGATGGAAGATGCATCACAGAATTAAAAACAGAATAGCTCAGGTCAAAATAGCATTTCAGAAAATAAAAAATATCTTATGCAACAAATCTATGTCAATAGAAGTGTGAAAGAGAGTTCATTGGTGCTATAGAGAGCCAATTCTGACCTATGGAAGCGAATCATGGGCTGTAAACAAACAAATGAAAAGATGATTAGAGGCCACAGAGGTGGGATTTCTCAGAAGAATGTTGAAAGTTCCTTGGACAGCTAAAAAAACCAATTAGGAAATTCTCTAAGAGGCCAACACAAAAAGGTAGCTCCCAGAAAACATCAGAAAGAAACAATCAACATTTTTCGGGCACATCATGAGAAGAGGAAAGTTGGAATACTTGGTTACAACAGGTAAAATACAGGGAAAGGGAGATCACAGATGATAAAGAGAGAAAATACTAGATAGCTTGGTGTTATGGCATGGAAAACAGTCAAAAACAGAATTGATTCAATGCACAGTAGACAGAAGATTGTTGAAGGACATGTTCGCTTATGCCAACCGGTATGGCACATGATGATGATGAATGAGAAGGGAACAGCTAGAATATATTGTAAAAGTAAAGTAAAGTGCCCTGTCATGCCAAGAGTGTATTGGGAATATGGTGTTAGTGACCATAATTTTTACAGACCTTCAGCACATGAGTTTTGGGGTAATGTGATTGGTATTATGCCTGTGCCGCTTTACTTTTCCAGAAAAAAATCCGGTACCCATTTATGGCTGGGTGACCCTGCAAGCTGTCGATCAGGATCGAACCTGACCTCTTGTCCTTAATAGTCCAGTTCACTAACCACTGAGCTATTGCGGCTCCCAGGAATATATTGTAACAACTATGAAAACTGAGGGATGAATAGATAGAGTGAAGCAAAGAGAAAAGATAAGATAATCGTGTTTCTGGTTGTATCCAAGATGGAGGAATTATTTTTCTCCGGCTTGGTATAGAACCATTGATCAGAGGTTTAACAAGCCACTATCATAAAAACGATTTTGTTAATGAAACATAGACCTGATACAGAAAGTTATGCCCTATGTGCCAGCTACAGCTCGAAAGGCCAATAGATAGATAGATAGAAAGAGAAAAGATACCAGACAGCTTAAGAGAATGTCTTGGCAAAAGGTCAACAACAGAAATGATAAATAACTGTTGAGATCAAAAGTTGTGGAGAGACATGATCACCTATGCCAGCAGCCATGGTACTTGATGATTATGTCAAAGAGCTATTTTAATATCAGTCTCCAGTATGGTTCATTTTGTGACGGATGCACATAAATTATGATTCCATGGTAATTTTGCTACCATGAAATATGCTGTCTGATGCTCTCTCTCTCTCTCTCTGCGTTCAGGACTCAATCAGAGTAAGGATTCCAGACTCTCATATGAAGTCAGCTGTCAGGCTAAGTGTGTTGATCGCCCCCACAGACAGAACATCACAATTAGAGTCTGTCAGATCCACTCTGACTGAACACCCGTTAATACGTTGCACTGTGTTCTGCGCCAGTGGCCCAGTGCATCCGATTTCAGCCAGCATTTTTTCAGGTTTGCTTTCCTTAGCCTTTGATTGTCCCCAATCTTCCTGCAAGGCAGCAGTTGATCTTTTCTGTCGGGGGATTCTGCCCTTAGATGGTCGGCCTTCCCAGGTTTACGAGCACCATCTGCCCGAGTCACTAGAGGTGACTAACACAGACATGCGACTTGTAATATGAGGAAACTGCAACAAGGAACACATTTCATGCGTAGCCTCCATTTGTTCCCGCCGCCTATCCCCATATACCGGTAAGTCACGTCCTCCCGAAAATGATGATCATCGTAGCACTTGATGATGTTAGGCCATCGTTGATGACTCCAATTCCGAACATATAGACACACAGTCAGTCGTCAATTTATTCTTGTTGCACATCAAACAGCAGACCGTAAGATTTGCGCACGGCCGGTTTAGGGAACCAATACGATGACGTAGGACACAATGTCGCCAAACTCATAATCTCGATACCTTTAGACTTATGTCTGATTACTCAAGTGTAAACAGTCTACGACGAACAATACACGAAGCAACTTCCCCAAAGAGACAAAACTGCGACTGACGAAGTAGTTTACATTAATGTGTAACGTGGAAATAACTTGCGTCAAAGAATCCCAATAACGGTCTTGAACAGCACTAATGTGACGTAAAGCACAGATGAAGTCTGGACGGTGGAATGTCTCACTCACAACACTTGATTCGTCAAAAACGGACTGTTGTCGACCTACGACCTCGTCTTAGCGACACAGATGTATCAAGCATATCATCATTTTGACTTTTACGCAGAAAAGTGCAATGAAGATCCGAAATTAATCAGACCTTGGGTGCATTTTCTGCAGCGATCGAGAGGACATGGACTAGATCCGCCATCTTGGAAAAGAGATGTTTTGTCTGATGCAATAAAGACTATATGCCTAGTAAGAAAAATGTAACGGTTCTCTCTTTTTATGAGGAATATGGTGTTAGTGCCAATACTTTTTATGATGTTTTATGGGTGATGTGATTAGTATCAGGCTAGATCACCCTATTTTCCAAAAAATAAATCTCTGGTACTCATTTTCAGAGACTGGGTCAATGCTGAAATCGTGTCAGTCCCAAAAAAAAAGTATCCATCTGGTATTTGAACTCATAACCTTGTGGTCAATAGTGAGCACACCAACCACTAGTCACAGCAGCTCACATATGTCTAGTATTTGGGTGGTTTAACTCTTTCAGGACCAGAACAGGAAACAGGAATTTTCAGATTTGGACCAGGTTAATTTTCCTGTTTCCAGAAATTTTACCATATACCTTTTTCATTTGACTACTTCACACAATCTTCTTCTTCTTTCCTTCCTCATCTGCCTTTCAGCGTCGAGGGGAGATATAATTTGCGGTCTTTTGCTCTTCTGTTCGCCTCTACTGCTGTTATGTTTCCTAGTGTTTCTAATATTCCATCGACCCATCTTTTTTGTGGTCGACCCTTGGGTCTGGTGTTCTCACAACATTTGTTGAAAGCTCGTTGTGTTGTGTTTTGTTCTTTCTGCATTGTCACGTGGCCAAACCATTTATTTTTTTATTTTCCTTAAATATTCTATGGCGGGGGCTATTCCTAGCTTTTTTCTCAGTTCTTCATTTCTGATCTTATCTCTCAGACTGTTTCCTGTCATTCGTCTAACACATTTAATCTCTGTAGAGGTTATTTTTCTTATTGTTCTTGCATCTAGGGTCCAGGTCTGGCATTGGTAGCACAATGTTGGGATGAAGATTGTATTGTATAGGGCTCGTTTTGCCTCCAGAGTTATTTCCTTGTTGGACAATAGTGGTGATTACTGTCCGATGATTTGACAAGCTTTGTTGCATCTTGATTCTATCCCTGCTGTTTGGTCATAGGCTATAAGGGTAGATGGCAGTTCAAGCAGTTCAATGCCTCGAAGCCAAGCAAGTACCACATCAAGACCTTTGGTCTATGCGACGCTGCCACGGGTTATGTTGTCAACATTCTAACCTATTTTGGAAGAAACACTTCCTACAATCCTGAGGCTGATACAGATGGTGGACATGCTGTACAAGTTTTCGATACTTTATTGGAGCATGTTGGCACAGGACATAAAATTTTTGCTGATCGCTATTATACCACACGAAAATTGATTGATCACCTTCTTTTGAAGAAGCAGTACTATACTGGGACTGTCAATGTTCGTCATGTTGGCTTTCCGCAGGAAACCAAAACATTATCTCTGGAGCACAGAGCAATGAAATGGTACATGCATAATGATAAAACCAAGCTCTATGTTGCATTCAGAGATAAGAAGGCAAAAAAAATGTTGTGATGGTATCCTCTGATGCCAGAGTGCAAACAAAAGCAGTAAAAGATGTAAACAAGCCATAAATGATTTATTTCTACAACAGAAATATGAATGGGTGCGACAAACTAGACCAGAAGGTGGCATATTACTGTGTCTTTGAACGCAAAACTGTTAAATGGTGGAACAAAATTTTCTTCTGGCTTTTGGAAGTGTCGCAGGTAAATGCGTACATTTTATTTTGTTTATGCCGAGCCACTGGCGACAAAAGAGTCGCTTTAAAAGAGTATAAGAAAATGTTGATGAGTCAATTGACACAACACGTTGTCATTCAACAAGAAATGAAACTTCCAGGAAGGCAGCCAGAGGCAAGCTGTCTCGCAAAATCCAGAGGAAGCCGTCACATTGTGGATTATGCCACAAGAGACCGTGAATGCGTATATTGTTCAACTCCAACAAAGCGTGCACGGACTCATTTTTTCTGTTCAGGATGTCAAATTCAACCACATCTTCATCCAAATGCATGCTTCAAGGCATTTCATGGACAATAAATGGAGAAAGTGTTTTTTGTGTAATTGAAAAAAAGTGTAAATATTGTGTATATAGTGATTTGTGTGTGTGTAGTCAAACAAAAGTGTCAATATTGTGTACATAGTGATTTTTCCCCCAAAAAAAGTTGAAATTTCATTTTTCTCACTTGTTGTGATTGTGGATGACAAAATATCAGTTATTGTTATGCTACATCAACCAAACTTTCATGGCTGCTTAGAGACATATGTTATATAGATATACATATTAGATATATGTATTTGTTTTTTTTACATAATAATTCATATTGGATTACTATGACCAGATCTATATGATGGTAAGTAGTCAATTGTGGTTTTAATTTGATGTTTCAATTTTTTTTTGTTGGTCGTTTATCTCCAATATTTCTTTTTACATGTTTTGTATCATCTTGGTATTGATGAAATCAGATTCCTTGTTCAATTATCTACAAATTCATATATAATATGTTAAGTGTTAGATAAATATAAAACATGTAAATTGATGTTTTAAGACCATAAGGTCCATCAAAAATTTTGTCTCTGAAATCTCCTCCATTGCATTGACAAAAGCCTTCCGTACTGAAAGAGTTAAGTGTTCTTGTAGGTCTTCTATTGTTTCATGTATTAGTGGTTGATCGTCTGCAAATTTAAGCTCGTTGATCTCCTCTGTCTCTGATGGGTTGGCTAGCTTGCATATATGGTCCATGTATGTAATAAACAGTAGGGGGGATAGTACGCACCCCTGTCTTACGCCTGATCTAACTTCGAAGTGGTCTGTGTAGCCTGCTGCTGTTCTGACCCTGCAGCTGCTGTTGACGTAGAGACTTTTTATAATGTTGGTTAGATGTTGGCTTACTCCGTATGTTGTTATAGTCCGTTCAGATTCGTTTGCCGAGATGTTATGATATAATTCAAAAAGTTCTTGATGATTTCACATGATTTTTGGCATACGGTGTTAAAATGTCCATGTCACGAGAACATATGTGTTACTCGATGTCTAGCTATAACGGTTTTCTTAAAGCGGCGAATTCCTTTGATCTTTTGTGTAACTATTATTTTGACCCTAATCAAAATGTTTTACAGTAATCTAGTGCAACGATGACCCATAGGCGTGTCATAAAATTTTACTTGGTGGCAAGTATACAAATTTTAAATTATATATACAACTTTTGTTCGTAGAGTCAATTTGATATAGTTCCATGCTCTTGGTGTGAGTTTCCCAAATGTTGTCGCTGCCTTTCAAATACGTACATTTAGTTCCTCATCTAAGGAAAGTGTGGCTGTAATAGTGGATCCAAGATAGCTGAACTTCTGTACTGACTCAAGCAGGCTTCCATTCAAAGTAATGGTTGTTGGTTTGCTTATAACATATTTTTGATTGCTTGGGTGGTCTTGAACAATAAACTGTTTAACAAATCAACTAGGAAATTTTGCAAATCAAACTATTTATCTGTAGACTTAATCAGAGTAATGATCATTCAGAATCAGACGAGTCAAATAGGTCGATTACTGCTTTCGGCTGAACAAACAACAAACCATCCTTTTTCCAATATTCCTCTTCTTGTCGTAACACATGATCCTCACATTTTACCCAGTAGTCTTTATTTATATTTGATAGAGCCTGATTTGTAAGTGTCTCAACATCGCATAATTTGAAAGTTTTATTTGTATATGCTACGTGTCCTTTAACTTTTGCCCAAACTAGTTCTATAGGATTTAAGTGTGCATGATATGGAGGTAGTCTCAAACATCTATGGCCATGTTCTTGAATTAACTTGTCTATTTTAAATATCTTTGTACGTTGTGTCTGTTTTACAAGGCTAAGCAATTCGGGTTTCAAGTAGCTGTCGTTAACTTGTATGTGTTCTTTATGAGCCACGTTTTGATTGCATCTTTTGTACTTGATGATGTTGGGATTCTATCTTCTACGTTAACTACGTTATGGTATGAAGCATTGTCCATTATCAGACAAGAAGGTCGATCTAATATTGGAAGGATACTTTTCTCGATCCAGTCTTTAAATATGTGCCCATTCATTTCGGAGTGGTAGTCTCTATTGTCTATGGATTTTGAAATGAAAACGAGATGAGCATTCTGCAACAACCCATTATGTCTGCTACCTGCATGTGCAACTATCAAACGTTGCCCTTTACTGCTTGGTACTGATCTTTTAATACTTCCATCTGCTAACTGCCATTCCTTTTCATTTGTATGATGAGCGTTGATCCAAGTTTCATCTAAATAAACAATATCATAATCATTTTCGCGCATTTCCTTCACTTCACGTAAATACTTGCTTCTAAGAGCTACTAGATGTGGCTTCTCACAAATAATGTTTTTTCCACCAGCATACTTTCTAAAGGTGAAGCCTGCACTTCTTAATATTTTCCATAATGAAGTTTTTGATATTTCAATGTCGTTGTTAGTTTTCAGCCAAAGCTTCAACTTTCTAAGTGTCACTTCTTCGTTTATATCAAACATTCGACAGATTTCTCTTTTTACTAGGTCCTTATCAAAACTGTCTAACGTTTCTTTCCTTCCTTGCTTTCTTGCATTTGTTGGCAATAAATATCCGCTTCCTTTAACTATTCGATCAAATGAACGTTTACACAAACCTAAAATATGCATTGTTCTCTTCTCAGGGTTTGATAAAGAACAATAAAGATGTCCCTTTTTACGCTCTCTGCAGAAGTATTGATAAATCTTTATAGCAATGTTATGCTCAGTAAAATATTTTGCCTTTATATTCATTCTCACATAGACTTGCAGAAGATAATATGGATAGTGCCGCCTCCTTTCTGTAAATATTGAGATTTGCCTCTGAATTATGACTCGAACTCGAGTCTACGGCCGTGATTTTGACGTCACATAATTTCCGGTTTCGGCTAAAATGTCATTTTGTGCTAAACAGGAAATTTCATATGTAACATTTCTTTATAAAAATTTATAGTGGAAACATAACTATTTTAGGACGGTGTGCATTCAGCCGTGAAGGTCATGCCTATATGTTAAAGAATCAGCTGTGAGATGTAAGCATCTACATAATCCCGCCGGTGTTTATAATATCGATTAACTTTTTTTTAATATAGGTTAAATAAGGCATCTTTGAAACTGGATCACATTTCTTTGATAAAAAAATATTTTTATAGCGACATTAGTATTCTAAACCTAACTTCACGCATGTATACTGAGTGATTCGATGAGCATGATAAAAAAAGTGGAGGCGGGCTTTGTACGCATGCAATGGGTAGAGTCGTTGCAGAAATCCAAAATATGTAAGGTCACCTTTGTCTATGTCCCTGGACATGCGGGAGTACGGGGAAATGAGAGAGCGGACAGGTTGGCTAGCTGCGCTGTCGTTGAGGACGGGCAACCGATGGATCGGGCGGACGTCATCAATGCCCTCCGAGATGTGGGAAGAGCACAGGACTTCGACAAACACAGATCAACGTCGCTTCTTCGGATGATGGAAATGGGAGTTAAGATGGGCACAGCCAGAAATGAGAAACTTGGTGGCCGTGTAAGAAGACTTATCAACCAACATAGAACTGGAGTCGTCAGTCGCTGGACACTGAGGGAATTGCTGAGGAGGGGATCTGAGCACCTATGGACATGTTCGGAGTGCAATGATGATGACCCGCAAATAACTCAATAACTCAATAACCTAACTTCAAAAGATCAATGCAAATGAACAATAAGTTTTTGAAAAAAATAAATTAATGTCTAGGCAAACGAATCTGAACGGACTATAGTATCTCCCACAGTTGTTCACTGTTTACTCTGTCAAATGCTTTTTCCTGGTCAATGAAGGCTATGTATAATTTTTGATTGTGTTCTGTCGTTTTTTCTGCTAGCTGTTTTAGTGTGAATAGTGCATCGGTACATCCTCTGTTTTTTCGGAACCCCATTCTTCACACAATAATTTAGATAAATGTGGCATGTGTTAAACATCATCAGAAAGGGAAATGGATACAGAAAATTAAAATAGTAATATATTTATGATATGTGATTATTTAAAGGAATAAAATATTTTTTCTTTTTCTGCTTCTTTCCTTCCTCATCTGCCTTTCAGCATCGAGGAAAGATATAATTTGTGGTCTTTTGCTCTTCTGTTCGCCTCTGCTGCTGTTATGTTTCCTAGTGCTTCTAATATTCCATCGACCCATCTTTTTCGTGGTCGACCCTTGGGTCTGGTGTTCTCACAACGTTTGTTGAAGGCTCATTGTGTTGTGTTTTGTTCTTTCTGCCTTGTCACGTGGCCAAACCATTTTATCTGTTGTTTCTTTATATATTCTATGGCGGGGGCTATTCCTAGCTTTTTTCTCAGTTCTTCATTTCTGATCTTATCTCTCAGACTGTTTCCTGTCATTCGTCTAACACATTTAATCTCTGTGAGGTTATTTTTCTTATTGCTCTTGCATCTAGGGTCTAGGTCTGGCATTGATAGCACAACGTTGGGATGAAGATTGTATTGTAGAGTGCTCGTTTTGCCTCCAGGGTTATTTCCTTGTTGGACAGTAGTGGTGATTACTGTCCGATGATTTGACAAGCTTTGTTGCATCTTGATTCTATCTCTGCTGTTTGGGAATTATTGTTTGTCATTAGGCTTCCTAGGTATTTGAATTCCTCTACTTGTTTTAGTTGTCTGCCTTCTATAGTTATGTTGATGTTCTGTTTATTTTTGGCGACATTCATGAAATATTTTTTAAAATATAAAATATTCAAGGTAGATCATTTTTAATTTAAAATATTGTAATTCACTTACCTTTTCCATGTTTATATGTGTTGCTATCCATTTGTCTTGAAATATTACACAACATAATCCAAATTCCTCCAAAGTACAGTTTATTTGATTAATTTATATCCACAAATAACGAAATTATGTACATTTTTGTAAATGATCCCAGAATGAAAAATATTATAAATTTATGTGACGTCAGAACAATAATATTTACAAGTCAAGTTATTATTTTTATTTACACAGCTGGACTTATTTTGTGTGATATGTCCCTAAAGTACCAGTTTCGTTATCAGAATAATCTACCACTTGATTCCTCTGAGGCACTGATAGTGCTGTAATAGAAGGCATCCACTAGCTAAACCTAAGCCAGATCATCTTACCTTTTTATCATAACTTTTACTGAAATTCCGACCCATCATCACAAATAAAATTATTGTCCAAGTCTAAATACTATGAATACTCTATTTCTGAATCACTCAATAACAAGGTTTCGAACATAGATCTAGCTTGTTCTGCTCTATATCGTTTTGGTCTGCTGCAAGAAGTATCAACAGTGGGCGTGGCCTATATGTGAAAAAAATTTGAGAAATAAACAATGAATATAAATTAAAAATTTTCCAACGTTCGAAACTTCGACCATGCCGGTATAAACAGAAAGATCAAGAGAGAGAACTCTTCTACTTCTGGAAATCAAGTATTGGTTGAAATAAAAACGAAAATCAGTAAAAACGAATCAAATATTCAGCTACACCCGAAATAGAGTGGTTAGAACTGATCAATTTCATAGAACCGAGGTGTCGGATAATAGTCCGGAAAGAATTAATACTTAATTAAATATACTGAATACAAGTGAACTCATTTGTAGTTTTTTCATATCTTTTTCATTGATTGTTTCAAAATTTGTTTTAGATTAGAAAACCAACCCTGAAAGAATCTGTTGAGTGCATGCTACATTGTCCGGATCACAACTCTGAATCAGCCAACATATTCTGTGACACTTGCAAAGTAGTGGCTTGTCACCTCTGTGTTTGCCAGGGACCAGGGTCACACTGTGGTCATGTCATTTTGGATCTGGAAACTGCAAGAAAACAGTTACAGGTATATACTATGTCGATAATCACACTAAGATGTTAAGTACATTTATGCTGTTAGAAAATGCAGTCGTTTATGTAAACTTTTCTCTGTGTGTAGTGCTTCTGATTCATTGTTTTCTTTATTTGGTTGTAATGTTTAAAATTAACGGGAGTATTTTGTCAAGGATGTTTTTTGTCACCACTCCTTTTTGTTAGGAAATGGATCATGCGAATGTTGGTTGGCGACTGACCTAGAGGAATTACAGGGGGTCTCACCAGATGCCTTGAAGATACTGACTTTGCAAACAATGTTGGATTGCTTGCTCACAGTCACCAAGACATACAAGAGAAGACAGAGTAGATTAGCTAACACTGACTGAAAATACTTGCAATGAAAACTAAAATTATGAGGATAAATGCCAAAGGTACAGAGAAAGTTACATTCAATGGAGTGGGACTAGAAGAAGTGGATAACTTTAAATACCTGGGAAGCTATATTTCATGAAATAGCAACATTGAAAATGAGATATCTACTAGAATAGGCATGTCAGCCCAGGCATTCAATAGACTTAGAAACGTTTGATGTTTAACAAGTCTCCATCTCAGCACCAAGCTTAAAATTTACAAGTTTAAATGTGCAATCCATATTCTCATATGCAGCAAAAATGTGAAGAATGAACCATGAGATAGAAAGTTGAATAAGAGGATTTGAAAGTCGCTGTCTTAAGAAGATTCTGAACATCTGTTGGGATCAACATCTTACAAATAAAGAAGTCGCAGAAGATCAGGCATTAACATTAATCTATTAGTGAAAAGAAATGAACTATCATCAATAGCCAGCAAAATTGGGCTTGAGGTCAATCATGAAAAGACTAAAGTCATGAAAAGTTTAATTCCAACAAGTGACAAAATATACATGGAAAACAAACCAGTAGAAGAGATCGATCACTTTATCTATCTTGGAAGTCACATTGATCGAGAAGGGGATACGAGCAAAGAAATTAGAATCAGACTGGCTAAAGCAGCAATGTCTTTCAGAAGCCTTGAAAAGTTGTGGAAATCAAAACTCATTAGCACAAACACAAAACTTAGGCTATTCAAATCAAATGTACTATCAACCCTTACGTATGCGTGTGAAAGCTGGAAAACAACAAGAGATATAGAAACAAAGTTGAACGCATTCAAAAATAAATGTCTAAGGAAAATACTTGGTATAGAATGGAACGAATTCAAAACAAACGAGGAAATTAGAGAAATCGCCAATCAACCACTAATATCTTCAGTAATAAAGAAAAGACGATGGTCATACGTTGGACATGTGATGAGAAGAGATAATAATCGAATAGCAAAGCAAGCCCTCATATGGGAAACAACAGGTAAAAGAAAAAGAGGAAGACCCAGGGAGACACTGAGAAGAACATTGATGAGAGAGGCAAGAGCAGCAGGAATCGGCTCCCTCAATGAGATAGAACTGCTTGCACAGAACAGAGACAGATGGCGAGATTTAATAAAATATCTTTAAAAGAAAACTGCTAGAACAAAAATTCATATAGGAGAAGGTGTATCTTGGTCTACGCCCTATGGGCCGGTTACGGCTCGAAAGGTCAATAGATAGATTAGTGAAAAGAAGACGTTGGAAATGGCCAGACCATGAAAGGAATGAACCAGGCATTTGCTCCAAGTATTAACATGGACACCACCTGGCAAGCAAAGAAGAGGCAGACCATGGGGAACATGGCGACGAACCATACATGATGAAATATAAGAGGCTGACAGGTCCTGTTCCATGCTTGCTCCAGACTGGATTGGGTGGAGATCTCTTGTTAGCGCCCTATGCTTCAACTGGAGTTCAAAGAGTAAAGAAGTTTAAAATTAAATTGTAATACTCTTGGAGTATTTGTTTTGGTCTTTAAATATGTTTCTGCTTTTATCTATAGTACTGGGAGCAAAGGTGGATATCAGAACCAGAGCTGAGAGCCATCAGTGACTGATAACTGTATGCTTGCACAAGGATTGGTGAACAAGAACTATCCAGATCTCACTCCACTAACAGTCGAGACTGGCCAAGTGATTAAGGATTGGAAAGGAAGATAACCCGTTACTCAAAAATGCTTTGCTGAAGTCAGATGTTTTAGGTTGAAAGATATATCACTGTTTTGCATCAAACCACAACACAATATTATGTTACAGTAGATGTGATCAAAACAGCATTTAAGCATGCAAAGAACAGTGCTCCAGGTCCAGGTGGCATGAGGACTTTGGTGAGTTGTCTGATGAGGGTTTGGAGAAACTATCTATAACTGCAGTATCATGAGCTGTACTGTCAATGAAGACTGACTTCATTGTTAATTGACATATCTGCCAAAGCAGGGCAAAGACCATATGAAAATACAAGGCTATCACATAATTACCATGCAAATCACCGTAGGTAAAGTGTTGGAGAAAATAATGCTAGGAAATTAACCTACCAGCTGGAAAGGCTGCATCTTCCACCTACAACTCAGAGGGTATTGTCTCAGTAGAGAGACTTGGGTAAATGCTTCAATCTTTGCTCATGATATTTATGAATGCTTCCAAGGAGGCATTGAAACCTTTGATGCTGCAATTGACCTAGTGGATGCATACAACAAAATATCTATGAATTTCCTGATGTCTCAGCTTCTTGAACTCAATATAAGCCTATTCCTTCTTAATTGGATTTCTGTTGCCCTTTTCCAACAAAAGGCAGTATTTAAATGTGGTACATGGACCTCCAAACCAACAACTCACCCTGGCTTTCCACAGGCTTGACCATTATCTCCAGTGTTATTCAATGCCTACACAGTTGGGATCACAAGTGAGCAAAGCTTAGGAATGGCAGAACATTATCTTACACTGATGATGTTTTGGTATATCTCCAGTGCAGAGACAGAGAGTGTGTAATCGTATTTCAGACAGAGCTTGATCTAAGTGTGTGGTGTGGGAAGGCAAGAACACTTAATCAACCTTACAAAGGCAACGGTGACATGGTTTTCTTTGCATAATGGCATAGTCAACAAGTTAATGTAAAATATCACAAAATGTGCATGGTCACTTTCACAAGTCTTCACCAGTTCAGTTTAGATTTTAGTTCAATTTAGTTTAGTCAATGGATCATGCTTATTGCACTTTGAACACATCCATAAGTGCTCAGATCTCCTCATTGTATTGAGATTGATGACTTAATTCCTGAGTTGATTTGCTATTCTTTTGTGTCTTCCTGTACCTCACTTGTTTCTGGTTCTCCAAGTTTGACCTCATGTTCGTGCAGTCTTGACAAGGCATGATCATTGTTCATTGCAAGTTCATAATCATTGTTCTTTGCAAGTTCATGATCATTGTCTGAATCATTAGTTCACCTTGCCTCCCTGAGGACAATTAAAATATTAGTCCTGTCCATTGCGTGTTCGCTTTCCATGGCAGCCATTTCAGCAAAGTTCATTCATTTTGTGTCATCCATGAATGTCCAAGCATGAAAGTGAAGCAAATCCTATGTTCAAAATGTCATTGCAGCTTGCAGGCTGTCATGTCCATCACTACACTATTTGCAGTATTTTTTCCTAACAAAGTTCAGTGCCAGAAGGTTAAGCCAAATCTAATCACAAGTGGGATTGGAGGGGGGATGAAAACATATCTCCTCAAGTTATAAACTTTTGTATTTGACTGAAACCTTTTATTTTTTAAACCCTTTGAGGCAAAAATAATGTAACACCTTTAGACACATTCAAGATACACACTGTTTAGCACCCTTCAACAAGGTACAGCACATTTTGTGTTTTATTAATTATACACTTTATCTAAATGAATCATCTTGAGCCACTAGGCTGTGTGCGAAGACACTCATATCAATTATGAAGTGGCAATATTGTCTGAACTAGAAAAGAAGATTTATTCTTTCTATGTATTTGTACAATACCTACTGGCATGACTTTCCTTTTTAGACAATTGCAATATCCAGTGAAACATGCATTGGCCATGCTTATAAATAAAGTACACAGACAATCATTGATAGTAACAGGGCTTTACATCACTTTCCCAAACTAAACAATGTTGCTCACTCCAGTGGTTGCTCCAAATAATATTCGTTTTTCAACCCAGGGATAACAAGAAAAAAATAACGTTTCTGTAACACAAAAGCATTAGAATAGAAATGAGTGATGTTGAAATAATAAATGTGCGTTTTTGTCAAAACCTGGAAGCAGCTGGTATTTTGTGTGAGTATCTCATACACAAAGATTAATTGATAACATTTAATATCAAATGAGCTCATGGTTTTAACTTTTGTAGTGAAGGGATCAATCACATTTAAATTCATTATAATTGTGTTTCACATTGCACAACTTTAGCTTACAATATTGAGTTCATTGAAAATAATCCCATTTATGGTGATCTACACCTTCCACAGATTCCCTCAGGTGTGGATCAGTGTTAACTCAGCATTTCTATATCTCCTCTGTCTTTTCTTTAGAGTGGACATTTGTGTTGCATTTTCTATAAGAAAGGATATTAAAATATGTATTTGCATTTTTTAAAACAGGATGCTCTGCTTGTTGCTAAAAGTGAATTGTTGACATTGATGACATCATTTTCTGATAAAAACAAAGTCATCGATACTCACATTCAGGATGTCAAGGTTAAATTATAATGTAGACTTTATCTAATCATTTATTTTTAAAAGTTTAACTTTAGAGATTAAGTGGTGTTGCATGTTAAAGGCTTATACCCACCAGCACAGGAAGACTGGTGCTTTCACATTGACTGCAAGTAGTTTGACCATGGAAATTATGGCTGTTACTAAAGCATTAGCGTGGCTTGAGACACAAGTTTATAGACATGTGTTTTGTCAGTGACTCAATGAGCGTGCTCATAAGTATCACAACTGACAGTCCTCAACAGGGTTAAAATTATTCTTCTGAGCACTTATGGACTAGGGAGCCACGATAGCTCAGTAGTTAGTGAACTGGACTACAAAGGACAAGAGGTGGGATTCGATCCCAACCAACGGCTTCTGGATTCACCCAGCCTTAAATGGATACCGGATTTTTTCTGGGAGAGTAAAGCGGCACAGGCGTAATACCGACCACATTACCCTAAAAATTATGTGCTGAAGGTCTGTAAAATTTATGGTCACTAACACCATATTTCCTATATGCCACTTGGCATGACGGGGTCTCTTTACTTTTATTTATGGACTTGTTCAATGTGCGATAAGAATAACGTGCCAACTTCACTAAACCCACCAGTACTACCCCAGAATAAGCTCTACTTAGAAAAAAAAAAAAAGAAGTGTAGTGTGAAGAGAATAATATGGTGTTAGTAAAAAGTAAAGTACCCCCGTCATGTTAAGTGGCATATAGGTAATATGGTGTTAGTAAAAAGTAAAGTACCCCCGTCATGCCAAGTGACATATAGGTAATATGGTGTTAGTGACCATAAATTTTACAGACCTTCAGCACATGATTTTTAGGGTAATGAGGTCAATATTATGCCCGTGCCGCTTTACTTTCCCAGAATAAAATCCGGTACCCATTAAAGGCTGGGTGAACCCAGAAGCCGTCAGTTGTGATCGAACCCTACATCTTGTCCTTTGTAGTCCAGTTCACTAACCACTGAGCTATTGCGGCTGCCTAATATGGTGTTAGTGCTCATATTTTGTCATTACCATCTTTACAATAATGTAGACAGCACAATATAAGGCCATCTTCCTTTCCCTGAAATAATCTCCAGTGCCTATTTAAGTCTAGGTGAACTGAGTAGATAGCTGGAGTGAGGGGAGGGGTGTCAGATCTGATTTCATCTTTAGTTGACCATTTCACTACCACTGCTTTACCATGACTTCTGTTGTATATACAAAGATGGTCTGTTGCATGGGAGGAGACATTAAAAAAATATAGAAAAAAAACGGTATGGTTAAATATGTAACAAGTGGACAACACCAACCAGAATGATGTTTTGGCTCACAAAATGGGACTGAGATACCGGCAAGTGGTAAAAGGTGGTGTATTCAAAACTTGTACTCTCATACAGAACAACTAAGTGTTTAAGACTGAAACTTTGTTAGCGCCTGTATCAGATGGGCATGGTAAGAAGTGCTTGTTAGAAGATCATTTCCATGCTTGTTCTCACTAAACACTTTGAATTAGAGCCAGGCACTTACCATTTTTTCATTCCTGTTCTAAATTATGGTCATCAGACACATTTGACAGCTTATTAAGAAGATACAGATGGTACCATTAACTTGATACTAACTTAAAGTGTTTTGATTTTTTTCACATGCTGGATTGTCTTGGTATGACAGTTCAGGCACTACTTTTCTTGTTATTACTGTACTGTTACCTTCATTAATATCAGACAATGATGATAAAATCAACAGCACAAACAGTGATAATGGAAAAGACTATTCCTTCTCTTGCAACCTAACAATGTTTATTATTGACCTTGGGGCTGTGTTAACAATCTCCAGCACAAGTGACTTACAACATTAACTTACAAACAAATACTGTGACGTCTTATTGTCACTTGTGGTTTGTGACCTAATTAATAGTTTATGGATTTAAAAAATTTTTTTTTTTATTGACATTTGTGTGTTATCAGCCTGTTCACAGCAAACATCTATATTACCGAAGGCTGTGACTCATAACAACTTTGTTCATATAAGGCTGGAATCCCTTAATTGCATTTGGAAATCATCTAACTCTATATCACAACTTGTTTCACTTCTTAAGAATCTCACATCTTTTAGTAGGAACTGAATTGCTTCTGGAGTGCTCAACTGTATGCCAAAAATTATTGCAACTGGAACTCAACTTAAACTCTAACTCCAAAAACAACTAAACTCTCACTGAGAACCAGAAAACTTACTGAAACTAAAAAGGCCAAAGAAACTGTCTCTGTCTAAAATCTCAAAACTTGTTTTTCACTTGAAATCCTAAACTCCAAAAAAAATTGTCCCCACAACCTGTCTACATTCCTTATATCAGCTGATCTCTGGCCCACCCACTAACAATCATGTGAATCCCTGTCTATGGTCAATTTTCTGTTCATTCAAGATCTACCAACAACTTGCAAGTGGCCACTCCCAACAATTATGTTGCTTTATCCCGTTTTAGACAACCTGTCAAACATCAATCAGTTTCCTTCCTTTCTTCAGTCATACCTTTGATCTATCTGGATCAAGGCATAATAGCACTTTGTCATTACCATCGCTGTTACCATACCTTGGAGTGTATACCACACCCCACTACTGCTCCATAAAGCACTTTGTCATTACCATTGCTGTTACTATACCTTGGAGTGTATACCACACCCCACTACTGGCTCCATAATAGCACTTTGTCATTACCATCGCTGTTACCATACCTTGGAATGTATACCACACCCCACTACTGGCTCCATAATAGCACTTTGTCATTACCATCACTGTTACCATACCTTGGAGTGTATACCACACCCCACTACTGGCTCCATAATAGCACTTTGTCATTACCATCGCTGTTATCATACCTTGGAGTGTATACCACACCCCACTACTGGCTCCATAATAGCACTTTGTCATTACCATCGCTGTTACCATACCTTGGAGTGTATACCACACCCCACTACTGGCTCCATAATAGCACTTTGTCATTACCATCGCTGTTACCATACCTTGGAGTGTATACCACACCCCACTACTGGCTCCATAATAGCACTTTGTCATTACCATCGCTGTTACCATACCTTGGAGTGTATACCACACCCACTACTGGCTCCATAATAGCACTTTGTCATTACCATCGCTGTTACCATACCTTGGAATGTATACCACACCCCACTACTGGCTCCATAATAGCACTTTGTCATTACCATCGCTGTTATCATACCTTGGAATGTATACCACACCCCACTACTGGCTCCATAATAGCACTTTGTCATTACCATCGCTGTTACCATACCTTGGAGTGTATACCACACCCCACTACTGGCTCAATAATAGCACTTTGTCATTACCATCGCTGTTATCATACCTTGGAGTGTATACCACACCCCACTACTGGCTCCATAATAGCACTTTGTCATTACCATCGCTGTTACCATACCTTGGAATGTATACCACACCCCACTACTGGCTCCATAATAGCACTTTGTCATTACCATCGCTGTTACCATACCTTGGAGTGTATACCACACCCCACTACTGGCTCAATAATAGCACTTTGTCATTACCATCGCTGTTATCATACCTTGGAGTGTATACCACACCCCACTACTGGCTCCATAATAGCACTTTGTCATTACCATCGCTGTTATCATACCTTGGAGTGTATACCACACCCCACTACTGGCTCAATAATAGCACTTTGTCATTACCATCGCTGTTACCATACCTTGGAGTGTATACCACACCCCACTACTGGCTCCATAATAGTACTTTGTCATTGCCATCGCTGTTATCATACCTTGGAGTGTATACCACACCCCACTACTGGCTCCATAATAGCACTTTGTCATTACCATCGCTGTTATCATACCTTGGAGTGTATACCACACCCCACTACTGCTCCATAAAGCACTTTGTCATTACCGTCGCTGTTATCATACCTTGGAGTGTATACCACACCCCACTACTGGCTCCATAATAGTACTTTGTCATTACCATCGCTGTTACCATACCTTGGAGTGTATACCACACCCCACTACTGGCTCCATAATAGTACTTTGTCATTACCATCGCTGTTACCATACCTTGGAGTGTATACCACACCCCACTACTGGCTCCATAATAGCACTTTGTCATTACCATCGCTGTTACCATACCTTGGAGTGTATACCACACCCAACTACTGGCTCCCTAATAGCACTTCCCTTCAGTTGCAATAAAAGAGTTATCACAGCAGTACTCACCCCTGACTAAATAAATTATTTCAGGAGAGTTTATTACCTAGTAGGGTATGCCAGATCTCTGTTATAATCCCCAATTGTAAATTGTTTTGCTGAATAGATCACTTGATAGATGACTTTTCTGGTGAAACCTTTTGTTTCACATCTCAAGATGAACCCTATCTCTTGTTATGGTCTCCCCCTCATGAAATCTCCCTCCATTTCTACACTGTTACATTGGTGTACAAAGACAGTACAGTAATTATCTACTATATGTAGTACTCATTGAAAAGGGTAAAGGTGCTAAAAATCTGACTAGAGTCTGACCATACATACCATTTTTATAAATTTTATGGGGGACAGCACTGTTTTTTTTTATATAACTCCCAGTCAACCTATAATTTTAATTGATCTGTGAAATGGACAACTGCAGCATTAATGGAGGGAACAGTTGCTACATGACCAGGCTCAGGGATATCAGAATAGTTTTATTTCTGGAACTACCACAAAGTTTGCCACTTTCACTTGTTCTGTTCCACTTCAAAAGCAGCTCAAATCCAGATGTTTATTTAGACATATATGGTCCAAACAAAAATGTTTCTGATGACAAATGATGGCCACCTAATAAGAACATGTCAATTTTCAAGGGAATGAGGATTAAGAGTGGCATGTTGTGGAGAGAATTATCAAATTGGAACTTTCAGTCTGTACCATATGGTTATGGTTAGTCGAAGGCCCTGGTATCACTGCAAATGAATTAAAATCCATAATTGCTAAAGCACCTATACCACTGGAATCATCCAAATTCAAACTCATCTCATTGAAGGATCTGAACAAAGAAAGTCAGCTGCAGTCCCCATAATAGCAGTTACAGCACACGCCAAAAGACATAAGGCCAAGTAGCACTGAGAGTGAGCGCAGCTGAACTGTCATTCATCATATGATATCATCATTCATCATAAGCAGTCAAAATATCAAAATACGATCTGGATGAAAAACACAGCTCACTGTGCGCACAGAGCACTAAACTCAGTAGCTCAAGCAGCAAGCCGGACTTGGATTATGAGAAAACTGCAAGAAGGAACACATTTCAGACTGAACCTCAATGGCTCCTATCCTGCTACCTATCCACCACATTGACCAGAAGTCCCATAGTAAAAAAAGTAAAGTAAAGTACTTTACGTAAAGTACTCACGCCAAGTGGCGTATAGGGAATATGGTGTTAGTGACCATAAATTTTACAGACCTTTGGTACATGATTTTTGGTGTAATGTGGTCAGTATTATGCCCGTGCTGCTTCACTTTCCCTGAACAAAAATCATCATCGTGTGCCCTCTCCGCAACGAAGGTTGGCTACCATGGATCGCCATTCTACTCTGTTTCTTGCTTTGATGGTGCAGGCTGACATAGATTGACTTGTCCATCTTTTGATGTTACTCGTCCATGTTAGTCTTGGTCTGCCTCTGCCTCTTTTACCTTGTATTTTTCCTTCCAATATTACTTTTAGTAGACTGTTGTGTCTTTTAAAATGCCCCAAAAATTTCATTTGTCTTGTCTTAATTGTGTTCAGCAGTTCTCTTTTTATTTTCAGTTGTTTTAAAACTTCATCGTTTGTTGTCTTTTGTTTCCCTCCAATTCTACCTATTCTTCTATAAATCCACATTTCAAAGGCTTCAATTTTCTGTTCTCTCCATGGCTTTCTTTAGATTGTTACGCGATGAGGCTCCAATCTCTTTCACGGTGGTCTGCCATTTTCGCCTTTCGTGTTCTGAAAATGCCTCATGTGTACCACACACTTTGCTGTTTTTGCTTTCTGGGTCGTTGATTATTTCAATTAATTCTTTCGCCCCATCCACCATCGCAGACCTTTCACATACGGGTTGAACACACCCGACTATCGACGCCATTGTTGTCGAACCATGCCATGTGCTTGCCTATCGAACCGCGAACACACGACACAAAGAAAGAATAAATCCACTTAAATATCGATAAAGTTCGCTGTCCATCCTCCATTCAGAAGTAAAACATTACACCCAGTGGGGAATAGCAACACATAAATTCACAACAACTAGACTGTCGTGTAAATCATTTAAATATCTCGGCAAGAGCCGAATTATAAAAAGACAACACGTAGTCGCCATGACACCGGAAAAAAAATCAGGTACCCATTAAAGGCTGGGTGAACCCGGAATCGGAGACAAATAATAATAAATAAATATTATTATAGA
Organism: Megaustenia siamemsis; assembly: GCA_032433765.1. NCBI lineage: Eukaryota > Metazoa > Mollusca > Gastropoda > Stylommatophora > Ariophantidae > Megaustenia > Megaustenia siamemsis. The sequence continues at coordinate 45,195,499 of JAVIAB010000106.1, read as the reverse complement.
GGGAAACTTCCGAGGCGATAATCAGTGAATCAATTCAGAGGAAGAGGTATGTTTACAGCACTCGGAAAAATGACAAATAATCAACAACCATAATCATCTGAATAATATGATGAATATATCTGAACAATAATAATCATATTTTTTTCTGTTGTTGATTATTTGTCATTTTTCCGAGTGCTGTAAACATACCTCTTCCTCTGAATTGATTCACTGAACCCGGAATCCTTCGGTTGGGATCGAACCCTACATCTTGTCCTTTGTAGTCTAGTTCACTAACCACTGAGCTATCGCGGCTCCCTCAGAAGTCCCATACTGTACCATAATCAGATGTGAAGAAGGCCAATACACTAAAGATAAGATAACAAACTTACAGCAAGTAATTGTCACTTTTGATAGGGCATGCAGAGAATGGGAGAAGAAGCCTTGAAGTTGCCTAGCTAGTTAATGGTCATGCTGGTGAGAATGATGCTCTTGTATATATTAACAAGATTATGTTAAGAAGAAATGGTTGAAATCTAGGTGAGAATTCTCTGATAGAATAAGAGGACAAATATAATTGTAGAATTACTTCAGCTTAAGATTGAAGTGGGAGTAAGCTACTTTGTGCTGGCGTTAAAGATACAATTCAGGAAAGCAGTTATAGCAATGAACTTTCAGTCCATCAGAGACTAGATGAACTTTTACATTGCATGTTATAAACATACCTTGGTGGTTTTTGTTTGTTTGTAGAAAGGGGAGGATGTTAAACTTATGTGATTTTATGTTTACATTTTTTGGGGTTTCTTTTCTCTCTCTTCTACCTTTCAGCTCATGTGGAGCATAGGTCTTCAACAAACACTTTCCAAGCCATTCTTTTAAGATCATTCCATGTCATCCCCATCCCCATCATCTTCATCTCTGCTTCCAATTTTTTGGGGTGAGGGGTATTATTATATGATATATATATATATATATATTATATATATATATATATATATATATATATATATATATGTGTGTGTGTGTGTGTGTTCTGTGTATATTTTGCTGTGGTTTGCATGCTGGATCAACATCTCCCAGACCAGCTATTTTAAGATGTGACACTAATGGACAGAAGATCACATGGTAACCAAAATAAAAAGTTTAGGAACACAATAAATATGTCATTGAGACTCTTGGTTTGCTGCCTGAGGAGCAAGATTGTTGAGGGTACTAAAGTTTAAGTGATAAATAAACTAAATGAAAACATTCAGACAATCACTTTGCAGGTCAAACTGCCATAAAATGTCATCTTTGTTGACTGGCATTCAATTAGTCCTCACTAGACAAGACACTTCAGGGCCTGTATAGGTCTTGATAGCTGCCTCCAAAATTACTCTAAATGAAAGTGGTAGCAATCACACTTCAGGGCTTGTATAGGTCTTGAAAGCTGCCTCCTAACTTAGTCTAACAAACAGAGAGTGTTAGCAATCACACTTCAGGGCTTGTATAGATCTTGAAAGCTGTCTCCAAACTTACTCTAACAAACATAGACTGTTAGCAATCACACTTCAGGGCTTGTACAGGTCTTGATAGCTGCCTCCAAACTTACTCTAACAAACAGAGAGTGGTAGCAATCACACTTCAGGGATTGTATAGGTCTTGAAAGCTGCCTCCAAACTTACTCTAACAGAGAGTGGTAGCAATCACACTTCAGGGGTTGTATAGATCTTGATAGCTGCCTCCAAACTTACTCTAACAGAGAGTGGCAGCAATCACACTTCAGGGCTTGTATAGATCTTGAAAGCTGTCTCCAAACTTACTCTATCAGAGAGTGTTAGCAATCACACTTCAGGGCTTGTATAGGTCTTGAAAGCTGTCTCCAAACTTAGTCTAACAAACAGAGAGTGGTAGCAATCACACTTCAGGGCATGTATAGGTCTTGATAGCTGCCTCCAAACTTGCTCTAACAGATAGTGTTAGCAATCACACTTTAGGGCTTGTATAGGTCTTGATAGCTGCCTCCAAATTTACTCTAACAAACAGAGAGTGGTAGCAATCACACTTCAGGGTTTGTATAGATCTTGATAGCTGCCTCCAAACTTACTCTAACAGAAAGTGGTAGCAATCACACTTCAGGACTTGTATAGGTCTTGATAGCTGCCTCCAAATTTACTCTAACAAACAGAGAGTGGTAGCAATCACACTTCAGGGTTTGTATAGATCTTGAAAGCTGTTTCCAAATTTACTCTAACAAACAGAGAGTGTTAGCAATCACACTTCAGGGCTTGTATAGGTCTTGATAGCTGCCTCCAAATTTACTCTAACAAACAGAGAGTGTTAGCAATCACACCTCAGGGCTTGTATAGGTCTTGATAGCTGCCTCCAAACATACTCTAACAGAGAGTGTTAGCAATCACACTTCAGGACTTGTATAGATCTTGATAGCTGTCTCCAAACTTAGTCTAACAAACAGAAAGTGGTAGCTATCACACTTCAGGGCTTGTATAGATCTTGATAGCTGCCTCCAAATTTACTCTAACAAACAGAGAGTGGTAGCAATCACACTTCAGGACTTGTATAGGTCTTGATAGCTGCCTCCAAACTTACTCTAACAGAGAGTGGCAGCAATCACACTTCAGGGCTTGTATAGGTCTTGATAGCTGCCTCCAAATTTACTCTAACAGAGAGTGTTAGCAATCACACTTCAGGGCTTGTATAGGTCTTGATAGCTGCCTCCAAATTTACTCTAACAAACAGAGAGTGTTAGCAATCACACTTCAGGCTTGTGTAGGTCTTGAAAGCTGCCTCCAAATTTACTCTAACAGAGAGTGTTAGCAATCACACTTCAGGGCTTGTATAGGTCTTGATAGCTGCCTCCAAATTTACTCTAAGAAACAGAGAGTGGTAACAATCACACTTCAGGACTTGTATAGGTCTTGATAGCTGCCTCCAAATTTACTCTAACAGAGAGTGGTAGCAATCACACTTCAGGACTTGTATAGGTCTTGATAGCTGCCTCCAAATTTACTCTAACAAACAAAGAGTGGTAGCAATCACACTTCAGGACTTGTATAGGTCTTGGTAGCTGCCTCCAAATTTACTCTAACAGAGAGTGGTAGCAATCACACTTCAGGACTTGTATAGGTCTTGATAGCTGTCTCCAAACTTAGTCTAACAAACAGAGAGTGTTAGCAATCACACTTCAGGGCTTGTATAGGTCTTGAAAGCTGTCTCCAAACTTAGTCTAACAAACAAAGAGTGGTAGCAATCACACTTCACCGACACTGATTAATGAATAAACAAATATATATATGTGTGTGTGTGTGCATGTATTTATTAGTTCTGAACATTATATTCCACTCAGATATATTAAAATATATGTTTTAGTTATGCACATATGGATTGATATAATTTCCTTTTACCAACATATTTGAAATCAAAATTATTAGAGTATTATACATTGCTCTTTTGTCACTGACAACAATTTACTGTTGTTCTAGGATTTTGAAGATTCTGTGAAAAACATCATCTCAAGTCAGTACAACTGCATCTTATCAGACATTGCTGCTACAATGAATCTTTTTAAACGGAGATCTCTGGAGTCCATTGGTGCTGTTACCACTCAACATTCTTCATGTTTTGCAGCCCATAGTCAGCAGATCAAGACTATGCTGCAGCAGTGTCAAAGTTTGGGAGCTATGTGTGATAATCTGCTGTCTGCGGAAGGAGTTGGTGATATTGTTCATGCAAATTCATGTCTTTATGCTCAACATTTAAACAGTTATAGTGATATACCTTTTGTCAGAGATTCCAGAAGTTCAGAAAACTCTTTTACAAATATCTCTGATTAGAGATTGTTTCTAAATGCAGTCCATCAAAGACTATTGTTAAACAAAGTGATCATGCTACAAAGTCAAAAGACTTATGTTGTGAAAGAAAAGGCATCACATTGCTGCCTGAAATGAAGCTCGCAGTACATCATCAGAAAGATCACATTAACAAAATTAAAGATGTAATAGGTTGTGCAAAAAGATGTGTTTTCAGACTTGACAGATAATAGAAAATCTTGTTTTTCCAGTGAAAAACTTACACAAAATAGAAAAGATTTGATGTCTTTTAGTGTGAGGACCAAAGCTCAGTGTGGTAAAGACAAGCCTACTGAGAAGTTTGAAGATTTTGATAGTGCAAGTAGAAATTATGAAGATCTACACAGTTCAGAACAAAAGTTGCCAATAGTACCAAATTTGGAAATGACAGAGTCAAATGGTGGTGTCTTAAGAGATGATGAAAAACACCAAACCTGCAGATTGCTAAACACAGAAGTGGAAGGGACTTCAGCTGTAGTGGTTGCTCAGAGCTCACTTAAGAAGAAAACCAAACCTGAAGATCAGCTACTGTTGAGAGCTATTGAAGTTGGACCAGTGCTGAAACAGGTGGCTGCATTAATGAACCAGTAAGTATACATTATTTGTTAGGTGAAATTGTTTTATGTTTGCATATAGGAAAAATAATGTTATAAAAGTTATTCACATACTAATATATCCTTCTACAGAAATAATTTATTTGACAGTAATCCTACCTCTCTATTTCTTGTCATTACATATCATATCTTACTGTTATGTGTTCTGAGATCATATAATTTCTCTTTTTTAATTTTTGACAATATACTCTTTCTAGAAATGAATTCCAAAATTCCATGGGTACTGATGGTGCAGTCATTCCAAGTAATGATGAAGACACAAATATTTTAACACATGTTTCTGACTTTCATGCTTCCTGTCTTGTGCTGCTGAGCAATATAGCAGGTGATTTCTTGATTTGTTTAAAGAATCTGATTTATAATTAAATAAATTTGTGTTCTGTTTAAATATCATATTGCTTTAGCAATTCATTTTTAATGAGTAAATGCAGCAGTGAAAAAAGTATGGTAACCTTGCTGTAAATTGTAGTTAAGTGTTACTGACTGATGGGTGTGGGTTCAGTTCCTAAATGTGGTGATTTTGTTTTCAGACTGACATGACTTTGGCAGGTTTAACCAAAATAGACAATTTATACTAGAGATTTTCTTTGGGAAAGTAGAATGTTCTGATATGATACAGACATATTACTCTTAAAAATATAGTCAAAAAAATATAGCACATATGCCTAATATAAGCCACTAAGCATGATATATACACTTTACTACTGTTACTTGTGTACTTAATATGTAGAAAAAGTAATAAAATAGTGTAAACATATTAATTCTCATTGTTTTCTATACAGCACAATGAAACATGTCTTTGAATGTTACTAGTTTTTGTGAAACATAAATTGATTAAAACCGTCCATTTGCAGATCACTTCCCTTGGAATTACCCAGTCATTACTCCAGCTGTTCGCTCAGGGTCACACCATTAGGTTTAAGTCAGTCTACGCTACCATTGGCTTTAAGTCGGACATTGAAGACTTGGGGGTTTAACTCGACAACATTTACAGCAGACCCAGTGGAAGGCTCTGCTCAGTGGTCAGTAAATGTTGACAGAAACAGCAGCTACATTGGAGATATCAAAACAGGCTATTTATTTGGCATTGGAGTATCTACAAAACCCTTGAGTTCCAAAGAACAGGTAATAAGGTCATTGTGTCATTGCAGATATTGTGTGGTTTGTGCAATATTTCATGTTAAGATAATGTAGATTTAGTGTCAGCTTGGACTTTCTTTGGATCACCATTAGCAGAGTCTTTGAGAACCATTTTATAAATGTGTGCTCTGGGGCCACAGTTCTTGGCTTATGTTTTTAAAGCCTGTTTATATAACCTTGCTCTGGCTCATATTTTCCATTCAATTGTGTCCATTCCATTTTCATGGAAGCATGCATGCAAACTTGCACTACCCTTACAGACCAACTCATAGCCACATCTAGCCTGTACTCACCTGCCACCGTTGCCTTTCAGTGTCAAACGGCTTGTTCAGGTGAGTTACTCTGTAATGTGTCTCTTGCATGGTGCTGTTCATTGTCTGTGATTTCATTTAATCCTTCACCAATATCAGTCATAAAGATGAAAGCAAACACACATTGCTTAAAATGGTTATTATCATGCTTCTTTAATATGTCTATAATATTCAGGGTGACACAATATGTATAAATTAAATAAAGTTTAAAAAAAACATCTATCTTTAATAAATAAGAGTATTTAAATTGATACTTTAAAAAATAAGCAAAAGAAAATGTGTTTATTCTATCTTATGAATGGCTTTCTGTTTCCTTAGCTCATTCATAATTCCTTTAGAACCTCACATATGATACATGATGAGTTATTTATGGTGTTTTTCCATTCTTTCCTTTTGTGTGCCAATTCCTGGCTTTGATCAAATATTTAATTTCTCCAGTTTTCTGGTATCTTCAGTTTATTTTCTTTGTTGTATACCTCCTTGTCTTCCTCATTCACTATGCCTTGTAAGATGATCTTGGCATACCTCCTTTGTTTACCTCTGCATTTCCATCTTTTGTCTTTCATTGGTCCCTGTTGATATTTTGGCCCTAATGCTGGATCTTGGGGTATGTCTTTATCAACACATATTTTTGTTCTTTCTTATGTAAGAAGCACATCATGTGATCTTATGACGACTACAATCTCTCTCATTTGTAATGTGGCCTTGTGTGATTTGTCAAAGGTGTGTGGAAAGACCACCGTTTGTATTTTTTAATCAAATTTTGCATTTATAGCCATGTTTTACAAGCTTTAACCTTAAATTATGACCATACATTTGAAATCACATTGTTACTATTACTTGTGCAACTTTACTGCTCAAAACCCCTTTTAAATTCTAGAAATATTATAATTTTTGCTGCAATTCATTGCACTAATCTTTGTAGGGCAACGTAAACAGGATTTTAATCATTTATAGTCACTAGCATTGCTATACTGACTCACGATTGCATAGCACCATTTTTCTCTCCAGCCCTGCATGCTGATTTATTGCTACAGCTGGCCTGTGCACTTTTACCTTTCCGTCATTTTGATGCATATACCACATTTTCAAAGGCTTGATTGATATTTTGCTGACAACACAAGAGAATTTCAGTTGGAAATGGAAAAAAAATGTTTTTCTGTACTTACCATCAATTAAAATAATCTCACTTGGATCTGAGCACTTATGGACAGTTGTGATGTGTGATGAGGATAATCTGATGCCTAATTAACTAACTCATCTGGATAGTTATCTTGATTGTATATAAAAGTCACTCATTACACATGTTGACTATGGCCGTCTAAACATCTAAATGTAAATTTTATATATGTCTCAGGAGCTTACTGTCTGTAATTAAATCCACAGAACTTATTTTATTTAGCATAAAATCAAACACATGATAATATGACTTCTATGCAATAACTTGTATCAATAACTTCTCCTATGAAATCTATGTACTCCTAGCCTTGATCTCCTTAATTAGCACTGATCTGTTAAAAGACCCAAAATATCCACCTATAACTAAATCTCTTCCCCTGAAACAATTCTGTCTAAATAATCCTTTCACTAAGACATCTCTCTGTCTTTCTGAATCTTCCCTGCCTATCTTTTGAGTCCCTCTAAATATTCCCTATAGCTAAACACAGCTTTCTTAAATAATGAATTGTAGTGGCCTCCCCCCAATTTCCCCTAAGCTTGCTCTCTTCCATGTTTCCAATCCGCTGCTTTATATCTCGTGGCTGGGTTATCAATATCAAACATTTCATTTGTTCTAATGCAGAGCTCATCAATGGACTGCATCTGTCCTTGTGTTTGTGTTTGCCTATTGTTTATTCTTAAACTGACATAACCTGTCAACTGTTTTAGGCGGGATGCTGCAACAATTACAAATGCACACAATAATCTTGTCTAGTATTTTTAATTGATTGGTCTTGCCAAATTATTTTGAACCTCTTTTATAAATTTGTTTATGAATGCACATATACTTCAATGGTAAAAATGTCTCACAACTTTAACATCATCTTGGAATTAAACTCATGCTCACATACTATAGACATATACTACGTATCAATCTGAAAACTGAACCAGCAGATTTTTGCCAAAATATCGAATGAAAATTCAAATAGTAGAATTGTCTTCCAGTAATGTCAATCCCACAGACAGGAAACACTAACATGTTTATCTGGATCATGCTTAATGATAGAGACATTGTATTTATAAAATTCATATTTCTGTTTATGGAAGACACATGAAGTCATATTAAAGTTAATAAGGGAAATTATTTGTTTACATGAAATATGAGATTGTATTGTAGCAGGTCCAGATGTAAGATATTAGCTTCTGGACAAGAAGGTCCTGGTACCAGATCTCGCCACAGGCGGTGGAATTTTTCTTCTCAAATTGGTGGATTTTTTACAGGGTACCCTTATGGTCTGACCAATTATTGAAATGGGATGCCCATGGAGTGCCAGTATTCTGTTTAAACATCATGAAGGTGTTCACAAAATCTTTCTGCTAAGCATCTCTTAGACTTACCAATATAAGTCATGTGACATTGTTGGCATGTGATGGCATAAATGATGTTGCAGGACACATGTGAAACCATCCTTGATCTCAAACCATCCATTAGGGAATAAAACAGAGTCTGTGCAGAGCACTTAAACACTGGTAGTACAGCTATGTCCACAGGGGGGCTGTAACCATGGTTGGAGCTAGGGAGACAGCTCCTGACCAGAATATCTCTCAAATTCCTGTCACATTTGAAGGTGACCATAGGGGATCACGGAAAAGTAGGCAAGTGGTGGGATCAGAGTGGAGAATGGACTGGTAACAATTGAGTATTCTCATAGCAGCTAAGTTGTGAGGATTGTAGGTGATGGTGAGTGTTGTTCTATCAGAGAGGGGGCGGGTGGAAGGAGTGAGTGTCTCAGGGCGAGAGATATGGAGGACCCGTTTGAAGGTAGATTGGAGGATCAATCTGGATAAAGCCGGCAAATATAGAAGCCTAACATAAGGTGAGCCTGTTGGTGGAAATCCTTGTCGTCCTGGCACATACAATGAAGACGCAATAATTGAGAAAGCGTAATAGAATTACGACATGAAGGTGAATATGATGAAAGAAGGTAACAATGGGCATCTGTGGGTTCATAGAAAACTGAGGTGTGGGGGACACAGACAGGTAACAGGAAGTGGAGATAACAAGATGTGACCTTGATGGCTTTGTGATAGCTACCGATTGATCTATCTATTTTATCTTTTGTTGACCTAAAGTATTGTCTATATTTGCAATAAATTTTACTGTCTTTTGTCATTCTTGCAGTGTCCATATAGTTTTGTCTGTAGTGTTGTATCTATGAGCCAATAGATTTTCCTTTCTGCTATATTCAGTACAGTCTTGAAGTATGTGTTCAGCAGTCTGGGGCACCTGCCCACATGTACATGTAGTTGAGGTGCCGATCTTGAATTTTGTATACATGTGACTGTGCAATTGATTGTGCCTTGTTCTGAAGCATGTAATGATGTTGGGTTCCCATCTATTCACATTATGAAAGGCATCCTTATTTGGGGCTTATGGTCCTCTGTTTAATTTGATTATCTGTTTCTTCTGATGGTATATCATATCTTCCCTTGTATGTAACTGGTGCTTCTGGTTGTGCGCCTCTTGCATCTTCCTTTGCCATTTGATCTGCTCTCTTGTTTCCTGGTGTTCAACTGTGAGATGAGATCCACTGCAAGGTTACCCTGTGGTACTTGCAGAGTTGAATCAATAAGGTCTGCAGATGTTCCAATTTTCTGTATTTAGTGCCTGGAGTACTGATCTTGCATCTGTCAAAACACTACAGGCTGTGGGCTAAGATTACTGTTCAGCAGTTTTTCTATTGCTCTGATTTCTGCATCTTAATTGTGAAAAATTTTCTCTGTTGCTATTTTATTCATATCCCTAGTGTTATTTGGTATATTTTGTATACCCCTGCTCCCCCATTCATTACTGCATTCTGTGCTGATCTGTGTACACACAAATCCTGTGGGTATTCTTCATCCAAGAAACTGAGAGTGATTGTTTTACGCTGTAGACTATTCTGTTCCTCAAGTCAAGTATTCATTCACTTCTGTCCATATATATAATGCAATAAAGTTGGCAATAGAAAAGCTGCTGAACAGTAATCTTAGCCCACAGCCTGTAGTGTTTTTGACAGATGCAAGATCAGTACTCCAGGCACTACAATCCAGAAAATTACCACATCTGCAGACCTTATTGACTGAACTCTGCAAGCACCACAGGGTTGCCCTGCAGTGGATCCCGTCTCACTGTGGAATACCAGGAAATGAGAAAGCAGATCAGTTGGCAAAGGAAGGTTCAACAGGCACACAACTAGATACACCAGTTACATACCATCATAAGAAACAGATAATCAAATCAATCAGAGGACCACAAGCCCCAAATCAGGATGCCTTTCATAATATGAATAGATATGAACAAGTTATCATTATACGCCTAAGAACAGGACACAATCGACTCCATAGTCACATGTATACAAAATTCAAGATCGGCACATCAACTACTTGTACATGTGGACAGGCACCCCAGACTGCTGAACACATACTTCAAGACTGCACTGAATATAGTAGACTGAGGAAAATCCATTGGCCCATAGATACAACACTACAGACAAAACTATATGGGCCACTGCAAGAATTACAAAAGACAGTAAAATTCATACAGGAAACGACATTGCTGATATAGACAATACTTCGAGCGAACGAAAGATAGATAGATAGACTGTTCAGCAGTTTTTCTATTGCTCTGATTTCTGCATCTTAATTGTGAAAAATTGTCTCTGTTGCTATTTTATTCATATCCCTAGTGTTATTTGATATATTTTGTATACCCCTGCTCCCCCATTCATTACTGCATTCTGTGCTGATCTGTGTACACACAAATCCTGTGGGTATTCTTCATCCAAGAAACTGAGAGTGATTGTTTTACGCTGTAGACTATTCTGTTCCTCAAGTCAAGTATTCCTTCACTTCTGTCCATATTTGTAACAACAATCTGGATTCCTCTGTCCAGGTGGCCTGTTCTGGTTTGGACAGTTTTGGGCTGACAACTCTTGGTATGTCTGGTGTTTGTCTACAAATTTGCTTGGCTTGGTGGATAAAACTGCAGCTCTTAAGCCACCCCAATGCAAGATTTTGGAATCTGTCCTTCATTGGATATCTCGACGTGCATGAAAGTTTTTCTGCCTGTTTCAGCACCTTTGTGTCCCTCCGTTCACTCAGTGGTATCCTCCACAATTTCTCCATCTCCAATATTGGTGTTGATCATTGCTCCTGTGATGACCCTAAGTGCCTGGTTTTGTACTTTATCCAGCTCTTGCAGTGTGGTGTTAGATGCTGAGCACCATGCAGATGATCCATGTTCTAAATGTGGGCGTATACTCTGTTGGTAAACTTTACTGAGTATTTTCCCACTCACACCCCACATGGTTCCACACAGCTTTCTTAGAATAACTAACTTCCTCCTTGCTTTTTGGGTTGCCTGATTTATCTGCTGTTTCCAAGATTGTTGTCATTTGTAACTGAGTTAAGTAGCTTGTATTTCTTCTTTCACAGGCTCATTGTTTATGTAGATGGCTCCTGCTTTTTGTTTTTGAGAGAGTGAAAAGTGTAGTACTTTTGTCTTTATTGATGCTGATACACCATCTATCTGTCCATGAATTCAGTGCATTCATAGCTCTTTGCAACAATTTGGAAGCCACTGTTGCATACTCCTCTGTGCACCAGATTATCAGGTCATCTGCATACATTACCATCTGTCTTGTAGTTTAGCCCTTTGAAATTTGGCTTTAGCATGCTGATAGTTATTGTGGTGTTCCTGGCAAAGGTTAGCTTCTGCTTGCTTTGAGATATTTCCTTGTCATTGTGCAGTTGCTCTATTTCACTACTTCAGTATGGTTTGTAGTGTTTCCGTGGCCCTCTGGGTATTGTTTAACTGGCAGCTTGTAGTATTAGTCTACTGAATTCATCAACTATTTTATTGATTTCTCTCTCTGTATTGAGATCTTTAGTTAGTACACTGGTGTATTGTTGATACATTTTCCAGTCTGCCTTTTTGTAATTCCATCTGGAGAGAGTGTGCTAATCTCCCTGACAGCAGTATTTTGCACCACTAAAAAGACTGGTCGCTGCCTCCAAGTTGTTTCCCAATTATATGTATAATATTCCAATCCAGGTCTGGTGAATGGAAAGCAAGATCTGTTGTAGATGTGGTATGCCATGATCTGGAATAGAAAGTTGGTGGATCTGTTGTCTGGTTTAGCAGTATAAGCCCACTGTCATCCTGCAAATTTTCAAGCCCTTCACCTCTCTTGTCCATATGTTCATAGACCCAGCTGTGTGAATGGCTGTTCAAGTCTTCACATACATTCGTTCTTTTTTTCCAATGAAACTGTGATAAGCGCTCGGACATTAGTGGTTGAGTAAATGAAAGTCTGTATTTTCTGTCTGAGGTGCACTATCTGATATTCAGCCCCATCTATATTCACTTCAAGCTGACATGCATTGATGCTGTTCTTTACAAGTGTCAATATTTCACCCTTTTGTCAGTCTTTTCTGTCAGATCAGTAACACTGGTATCTCTAATCTCCAAAGCTATGTCTTTGTTTAGACAGGTTTCCTGCAAGCATACGCTTACTTGCTCTTGTGTAGGATATTTGTGGATCTTTTTACTGTACCAATCTCTTTGCTGTTGATGCCTTCAGCATTCCAGTGCATTATTTTAAGTGGTCTTAGTTTTGATTGGCCAGTACTATATTCTCTTGCCCCCTGACTCCACGACTTTTTTGGAAAAGGACATCCAGTAATAGTCCTTTTGATACTGAGGGTCTGGAACTGCACCTGCCTGAGTGTCCATCACAGGGTGAGTGCCATATCAATTTGCAGTTATAGATATAATTCCCATTGGCATGAGTGTGTGGCATCCTGATTGCTGTGGTGTGCCTTTTGGCTGATTGCCTCCGTCTTCAGCACTTATACTTGCTAGAGCAGACTATGGTCTTGCTCTGGTGTAGGAAGACCTGGCCAGTCTTAGTCTTCAATCCCTAGTGAATGTTAAGCCCTATCCACATTACAAGGAGCTCGCCTTGATGGGGATAACTGCCAAACTAGTCAATAAACAGGTTAGTTTGAAGCAGTCATCAATATACCGGAGATATTTGGTGGTACGGGGACACTGGTACAAATTGAGTATTTGATTTTCAAGGTAACCCATGAAGACAGGCATAGCTAGGACCCAACTTGGTGCCCATGGCAGTACCACTGACTTGGTCAAAGAAGTCACCATTGAACTCAAAGGTGTTGAGGTTGAGGACAAGCTCAGTGAGGCGGAGAATGGAAGTATCAACAAAAGGGTGTTGCCTTTGGTCAAGAAAGAACCGAAGAGCCAGTCATTCAAATTTGTGTCGTCCATTAATTACATAAGCATTTAGCCATATCCTTTTTACTATTTTTCTCATTTCTCCTTTACAAAAGCTTTACTGCAGCTTAGCAAGAAAATAATTGCTAGGAACTTAACCTACTAGCTGGAAAGACTGCATCTTCCATCTGCTGAGGGTACCATCTAAACCAAAAGACTTAGGTATGGTTATGGAGGGCTCTGGTATCACTGCAAATGAATTAAAATCCATAATTGCTCAACTGTCTGTGCCAGGGGAATCATTCAAAAACTTGGGGATGTACCTGTGATCATTGCCCATGATGTATATAAAGGTTTCCATGCAGGCATTGAAACCTTTATTAATGGAAAAAAAAAAAAAAAAAAAAAAGTAAAGGGCCCTGTCACTTCATGTGGCATGAAGGGAATATGGTGTTAGTGACCATAATTTTACAGACCTTAGGCACATGAATTTTTGGGGTAATGTGGTCTGTATTTTGCCCATGCCGCTTTACTTTCCCAGAAAAAAAATCAGGTACCCATTTAAGGCAGGGTGAACCTGGAAGATGTCGATCAGGATCGAACCTTAGAGTATGCATACAACAGAATATCTCTGGATTTTTTGGTGTTTCAGGTTCTTGAACTCAAGATCAGTCCTTTTCTATTTAATTGGATTTTTGTGACCCATATCCAACAAAAGGTGCTATTTAAATATGGTATATGGACCTCAGAACCAACAATAATTCACCTCAGACTTTCATAGGGTTCACCATTATCTCCAGCGTTGTTCAACACCTATAAAGTAAGGATCATAAGTGAGCAAATCTTAGGACATTGCAGAACATTATCTTATACTGATGATGTTTTGGTACATCACCATGGCAAAGATAGAGAGAGTGATGTGGGAGAACTTCAGACAGAGCTTGATCGTATAAGTGTGTGGTGTGGGGAGGCAAGATTACTTGTCAATCCAACGAAGTCAGCAAAGTATACTCAGAAAGATTTGCAACCGGCTGGGCTCACAGCAATGGTTAAAATCTCAGAGGATGTCTGATTCTAACAAGGTCTGCTTGATTATCATGCCTCATCATTATAGGCACGTGGGTGTAAGAGCATGCTGACAGAAACTTGACAGTTTGGCTGATGTTGAGTGCAGAAGGGCAATGGACCTTGCTGACATTCTGAATGTTTTCATGGAGGCTGAACAAAAAAATAACTTAAAAAATTGCTCTGAATCTGCAGCCAAAAATAGACTTCATGAATATCATGACAAGATGGGAGATGCCAGATGTGAGCGATCCAAAAAAGACTTATGAACCAACACAATTACGGTGTCACTAATCACTACACATTGAGGAGTATACTTCAGAAGAGATCTGAGCATTTATGGACTTGTCTGATGTGCTATGAGGATGACCTGTTGACTAAGCTGAACATCATCAAATCATTGGACAAATATTGCCATTCCTGTTCACACTAGAAACAAAATGGATACTCTATAACATTGGTAGCAGGGATATGCGAATCATAAAAAACATGTACTGGCAACAAACAGCAGCTATACGAATTAACAACCAAACAGGACAATTCCAATATATAAAACAAGGAGTCAGACAAGGCATGTTCTGTCACCGGTTTTGTTTTCACTTTACAGCGATCATATTATGAGATCAATAGTAGACAAAAAAGGAATTGGAATCAACGGTCACAACATAAATAATTTGCGATATGCGGATGACACAGTCTTAATAGCAGAGACAGAGAACGAACTACAAGAAATGATAGATATAATAGTAAAAGAAAGCAACAAGAAAGGTCTCAGTCTGAATTGTAGGAAAACAGAAGTAATGGTTATATCAAAGAAACAATCATCGCCATCATGCAGCATAAAAATAAACGAGACAAATCTGAAACAAGTGCAATGTTTCAAATACTTGGGCACAATAATAACATCAGATGAGAGATGCACCACAGAAATAAAAAGCAGAATAGCTCAGGCCAAAATAGCATTTCAGAAAATGATAAATATCTTATGCAACAAATCTATGTCAATAAAAATGAGAAAGAGAGTTCATCTCTGCTATATAGAACCAATGGTTCTGACCAATGGAAGCGAATCATGGACAATAGACAAACAAATGAAAAGACGATTAGAGGCCACAGAGATGGGATTACTCAGAAGAATGCTGAAAGTTCCCCAGTGAGGAAGTTCTCAAAGAAGCCAACACAAAAAGGGAGCTCTTAAAAAACATCAGAAAGAAGCAATCAACATTTTTCGGGCACATTATGAGAAGAGGAAAGTTGGAATACTTGGTTACAACTGGCAAAATAAAAGGAAAGAGAGATAGCGGACGACAAAGAGAGAAATACTGGATAGCTTGGTGTCATGGCATGGAAAACAGTCAACAACAGAACTGATACGATGTACTGTAGATAGAAGATTGTGGAGGGACATGATCGCCTACGCCAACCGGTATGGCACATGATGATGATAACATAATCTTCATTCCAATGTTGTGCTACAGAACCTGAATTCAAAACTCAAGAAAAATAACCACAACCAAGATGAAATGTGTCAGACGAATGACAGGAAACAGCCTGAGAGATAAAACCAGAAATAAAGAACTAAGAACTGTGAAAAAGGCTAGGAATAATTTTTACCATTAAATACATATTTATATAGAATCATCATCAAGTACCGGGCCTGCTGGCATAGGTGATCATGTCTCGACAATTATTTATCATTTCTGTTGTTGACCTTCTGCCAAGTCATTCTCTTAAGCTGTCTGGTATTTTTTCTCTTTGCTTTCCTTTATCTCTTCGTCCCTCAATTTTCCCAGTTGTTACAATATTTTCCAGTTGTTCTCTTCTCATTACATGGCCAAAAAATGATGATTATTTCTTCCTAATATTGGAAATTAGCTCTCTTTTTGTTTTGGCCTCTTTCAGAAAGTTTTCATTACTCTTCTTAGCTGTCCATGGTATTCTCAAAATTCTTCTGTAAAACCACATTTCTACAGATTCCAGGGATCTTCGTGTTTGTTGTTCTATTGTCCATGATTCACATCCATATGTTAAGACTCACTCTACATAACATTTAAGAACTCTTTTTCTTGTTTCGATTGTCAAAAATTGAGTGCATAGTATCTTCCTCATTTTTTGGAAAGCTGCTTTTGCCTGAGCAATTCTGCATCTCACCTCTTTTGTACATCTTCTGACTGAAGTTAACAAAGTTCCCAAATATTTGAACTCATTTACCTGTTTTAATATTGTTCTTTATTTTGCACTGAGGTGATGTCTTTTTTTTGTTGTTACCATTACTTCTGTCTTTTTGCTATTAAGGCTGAGTCCTTTATTTTTGCTTTCTTTCACTATAATGTCAAACATTTCTTATAACCCATTTTCACTCTTAACAATTAAGACTGTATCATCAGCATACCTTAGATTATTTATATTATGACCTCCAATTGTTATTCCAGGCATGCCCCTTATTGGTTATTGGTTATAGAAGGCCTCGGTATCACTGCAAACGAATTAAAATCCATAATTGCTCAACCGCCCGTGCCAGTGGAATCATCCGAATTACTAACACATCTCCCAAACAAAGAAAGGTAACTGTAGTCCCCATCGTAGCAGTCTCAGCACACGCCAAAAGACATAAGGCGAAACCGCGCAGAAAGTGAACACAGCCAACTGTTCCCTGTCATACGATATCATCATTCATCATAAACAAACGGGATATCGAAACAGGATCAAAACGGATGAGACACACAGCTCACGGTGTGCACAGAGCACTTAACTCAGTAGCTCCTGCAACAAGCCGGACTTGGAATATGAGGAAACTGCAAGAAGGAAAACTTTTCAGACATAGCCTTCAATGGTTCCTGCCGCCTATCCACCATACACCATGGAAGTTCGCGTCCTCCCAAAAAAGATGATCGTCGTAGCACTTGATGATGTTAGGCTATTGTTGATGACTCCAATTCCAAACATATAGACACACAGTGGAGGCAAGTTATCATTTCCAATCCAACAGAAGCCACCTGACTTATAGTTAGTAAAACCACAGAGCGAATATGATTTTAGGATCTTCACTGATTCACTCTTGGATGTGAATGTGTAGTTTACACAAGAGGAGAAGTTTTCAACTACAGTGATCCCATTTAAGGCAATTCTGGGATAGCAAGGCAAGTCTCCTTTATAGCAGCAGAACTTGATGTTCTCTGCTCCCTTCTTGTAGCTGCTGCCACACGATTCTGATGTCTCATTAACTTGGACATCATTCAAGAACAATGTCAGATTAACATTCCATAGATCTGGCTCTGCTGATGAAGTGCTTGGTGCAACAGTTGTATCAATCATACAGGAGGCTCCTGGTTTGTGGCCCTTAATATCACAGACGGCATATGATGTTGTTATATTCAGTGTTTCTTTCTGGGGTGTAAATATGTGGCACACACATGGAGAGTGGTTTGTGGTCACAGTAATCACATTCAAGGCAATTCTAGGTAGCATGTCATAGCTGTTGCTTATGGATCTTAAAATAATCTCACTATACTTATTATACAAATCTGGTGACAGCACACAACCTTGCCTAACACCCTGTTTTATTTGTTGAAACATTCCTAACTGGTTTCCAGTTCTTATGGCTGCTGTTTGTTGCCAGTACATGTTCTTTATTATTCTTAGATCTTTGCTGTCTATGTTTATGTTTTATAAAATTGTGATTATTTCTTGGTGCTTTACTTTGTCAAATGCTTTGGTATAATCTATGAAACATAGGTATAGATCAGTTTTCACCTCAATGGCTCTTTCTGCTAAAGATCTTATGATGTATATGGCATTGCTTGTTCCTTTACCTCTTATATAGAATCTATCTATTGTCCTTTCGAGCCGAAGACGGCACATAGGGCAGAACCACAATCTCAAAAACAGAAACCTTTGCTTGCCAAAATGGCACATATTGCAGAAAACGCTGCTTCTAAAATCTATAGCTCTGTTTCCATAACAATACTTTTTTTTATAATGACAGCTTGTCAAGCCATCAATCAACTTCCTTAGTCGCCTCTTACGACATGCCTGGAAGGTCACAGTGTCACTATTCTTTACTTCCCTCATAATGCTGCCCCGGTAACACATTATGAGGTAACAATTTTCTATCTTATATAGAATACATATAGAAAATACTCATTTGCGATATGCGGATGACACAGTCTTAATAGCAGAGACAGAGAATGAACTACAAGAAATGGTAGACATAATAGTAAAAGAATGCAACAAGAAAGCTCTCATTCTGACTAGTAAGAAAACAGAAGTAATAGTCATATTGAAGAAACAATCATCACCATTACGCAGCATAAAAATAAATGAGACAAATCTGAAACGCATGCACTTTTCAAATTCTTGGGCACAATTGTATCTGATGGAAGATGCACCACAGAAATAAAAAGCAGAATAGCTCAGGCCAAAATAGTATTTCAGAAAATGAAAAATATCTTATGCAACAAACCTATGTCAATGGAAGTGAGAAAGAGAGTTCTTTGGTGCTATATAGAACCAATTCTGACCCATGGAAGCGAATAATGGACAGTAAACAAACAAATGAAAAGATAATTAAAGGCCACAGAGATGGGATTTCTCAGAAGAATGTTGAAAGTTCCCTGGACAGCTAAAAAGACCAATGAGGAAGTTCTCAAAGAGGCCAACACAAAAAGGGAGCTCTTAAGAAACATCAGAAAGAAACAATCAACATTTTTTGGGCACATCTTGAGAAGAGGAAAGTTGGAATACTTGGTTACAACTGGCAAAATACAGGGATAGAGAGATCGTGGATAACTTGGTGTAATGACATGGAACACAGTCAACAACAGAACTGATATGATGCATGGAAGATAAAAAGATATTGTGTGAACACAACCTAAAGGCCGGCCACAAAAAAAAGATATATTAATGTAATATTAGAAGACTAGGAAATATAACAGCAGGAGAAGCCAGCAAATTATATCCTCCCCTACCCCCCTGACTTTCTTCTTTCAGCAATAATTTAAATATCATTCTTTTAAAAAAATTACATTTTCTTTCTGATCAGGTTGGGATGACAACAGAGTCACATGGTGTTGCCTGCATTGGAGGACAGTTTGTTTTCTGTCATGACAGTGCTCACAGTGTTGTCATGACCTTAACTGACCTTCCAGTCTGTGCAACCATAGCAGTTTCAATCAGTGAGGTTGGCTTAGTTATGGCATACAAATTGACGATGAATGGCTTATCAAGTGCTGTGTGTGGCCAAAGAATCATAGCTCTAGGTACTAACAAGTGTGATTACAGCAGTGCACAAGACAAGAAAACTGAAGTCAAAGCTTATCCTGTGTTTACTGTAAGTCAGAGAGTCAAATTGCAGTTTCCCAGTGTATGACATGCTAAAGTTAGCCACAGATTTGGTGATTTGTAAATAATTTTATAGCTTTTTCAAATAGATTGATGGAGTATTTTATTGTTTGCTACCTTGAACTTTGCTCCTTGACTTGACTAAATGGTTCAAATTTGAGTTGTTATCTGCCACATTTTTCATGTAATATTTGTCAGTGGTCATATAAATACTATTTATTAAATGTTGTGAAAGTCCATTATATTTTGTTGTATCATTTTTAATCAGTCCAAAACTCTCAAATGTGCAGGTCAAAGGTCTGATTTGGAATCATCAGAATGCTTTCTTCCCATTCAAGATAATGACTTTATCAGTTCCAAACTAATACATGCTCATACCACAGCTGCTTTTGTTTTTTTTTGTTGCTGACAAAGCTGTCTTGTTCATTTAAAAAATACTTTCTGTATTTTATTTTTCATGGTGTGCTCATGATGATTGTGAACAAAATTAAATATTTCTCAGCAGAAAGTCTCCACTTATTCAGATGTTGTTTCTTGTTTTAAGCAGTAATTTACTAAATAATCACTAACTCACAATTTGAGTAAAGTTATATTGTTGACCTGATTGTGTGGTACTATATATTTAAACCACTTCCACAAATATCAGTTTTATGACTGAGGAGAATGTAGTAGATTCACAGTATTGATGTAGGTTCCACACCTGAAAGCGTATAGAGAATATGGTAATACCCATATTTGTCAAGACCAACTGTACATTTTTGTATGTGATGTAGTATAGTGGCATTACACCAAACTACCCTACCTTCTGAGAAAACCGTTTATGATATCCATTTTCAGAGGTTGAATGAACCTTGAATGTACGTCAGTAAAATACCAATTGTCACATTTGGTAGTTCAACCCAGAACCTTCTGGTCAGTAGCAAGTGCACTAACCACTGAGCTACCAAAGCTTCATTAAAGTAAATAACAACCAATATAGTTGAACATGAGCGCTTTTCAGAATCATACTAGTCTATGTAATATAATTGGATTTTACCTCTGGTACAGTCTCTGCAAGACCGAGTGCGACAGACCTTTTATCTGGCCTAGCAAAGACCATTCTGCAAAGGAGGGGTAAGCAGAGAGAAATGGGAAGAATGGACAGATTTTAATTTTGCAGAACCCCAAAGAATGACTGAAGATAAAGAGAAACGAAGACAGTTGACTAAGTCTGTTGTCTAATCATTTTGCCTCAATGATTCCCAGGATTATGGGATAATGAAGAGAACGAACCACTTGACATAGTCATGTGAAAATCTTAAGGTCAATATTGCTGTGGTTAATGCTGTCTGTGTGTTATGTGATATCATGCTGTCCACAGCTTCTTATGTGCCATTTTCCAACCTCATGTATGGGTCGCTGTGAAATGAGTACTGTGGTTGACAAATTTGAGAAATTCAAGCAATATGTTTGCACCAACTTTTGCGTGGAACTTGGCATATCTACCACAGAGACCATTGAAATACTTCTGCTTCTTCAAGCCTTTGATGATGGACATTCTATAGGTTGAACACAGGTACATGCGTTTCAGGGTCATTCTAGTGTCTGTTCAAGGTAACGAGTGCTCAAGGCATCCTGTCACCTGCAAAACACAGAAAATATGGAAATTTTTTTGTGAACTGATTTATGAGGATAGTCACCAAATAATCCATGAGCTGTCTCACAATCAGTATGAAGTATGTCAGGAAATTATAACAAAAAGCCTGAACATGCATTGCATTGCTGTCAAACTTATCTTCAAGCTCTTGACACTCAGTCATAGAGGCATCTTGACATGTGCCATTCTCACCATATTTTTTTTTCCAACACCACGGGCATCCTGCACATAGAATTTGTTCCTTCTGGCACTAGGTGAGTTCTGGACTCTATTTTTGAAGCACTTAAGAGAAGATGTACAATGAAAAAGACTGTGGTGCAAATGTAGATGGCTGTTGGATAACAACAACCTGCCAACACAAATCTTACTAAGAGTGACTCAAATTTTAAATAGAAAATATGCTCCATTCATCTGACTTTGCATTGGTTCATATACTGAGATAGAAGCTGAAAGGGTAACATTTCAACACCATAGATCATTGACATTGACATAGACATTGATGATCGCAGGCGACTTTAGACAGCCTTGAGAGAAAAGACTTCCACGGTTCTTTAAGGCATGGAAATGGCACTGGGTTCTCTCTGGACATTCCCAAGGGAAATATTTAGTAGTTGATCTTGGCCAAATTTAAATAAAGTAAGCCTGTAATTTTTTACTGGACATAGTCTGGCAACTTTCCAAGAGTCCCTCATTTTGATATACACACACACATATATATATATATATATATATATATATATATATATACATGTTTTCTGGTCTTGGATGAATTTGGTATGCATGCTATCTTGATACTCTGTTAAGGATTGAAGTGTGTTACATTGTGTATTACCTTTATCTGGCTTATATTTCTAATGGCTTTGTCAGGGATCTTCCATTTTTCACCTTGATTTTTGGGTACTATTTTCTTTTATATCCTCTACAATGTTTTTGAATGAATTAAATCTTTTTGCTCTTCATATATGTATATATATATATATATATATATATATATATATATATATATATATATATATATATATATATGTATATATATATATATATATTTCATTTAGCTCACCTAGTTTTCATCTTAAAAGAGGTGAGATGCAGAATGGCTCAGGCAAAAGCAGCTTTCCAAAAAATGAGGAAGATACTATGATACTATGCAATCCATTTTTGACAATAGAAACAAGAAAAAGAGTTCTTAAATGTTATGTAGAGCCAGTCTTAACATATGAATGTGAATCATGGACAATAGGACAACAGACAAGAAAATCACTGGAGTCTGTAGAAATGTGGTTTTACAGAAGAATGTTGAGAGTACCATGGACAGCTAAGAAGAGTAATGAAAACGTTCTGAAATAGGTCAAAGCAAAAAGAGAATTAATTTCCAATGTTAGGAAGAGACAATCATCATTTTTTGGCCATGTAATGAGGAGAGAACAACTGGAATATATTGTAACAACTGGAAAAATTGAGGGATGAAGAGATAGAGGGAAGCAAAGAGAAAAATAACAGACAGCTTAAGAGAATGGCTTGACAGAAGGTCAACAACAGAAATGATAAATAGCTGCTGAGATCGAAAATTGTGGAGAGACATGACACCTACGCCAGTAGGCACGGTACTTGATGATGATGAGTTTTCATCTTGTTCTTAATAAAGTCTTTCAGTAAAAACTTCCACTTCAGTGGAAACCACCAAATTGTAACATTTTGCTGAAATTAAGATTTAGAGGTCAACGATACCAGTGTTCCCTGATTTTTGAGAAAGTGGTTGAAGTCTGAAATATTATTTGTTGGATGTGTCTTTTTTTAATTCCTTGTTATCATCCTCCATTTTTATCTGAAGATCTTAAAACCCTATATGCTGAGACGT
This sequence comes from Megaustenia siamemsis, assembly GCA_032433765.1. Taxonomy (NCBI): domain Eukaryota; kingdom Metazoa; phylum Mollusca; class Gastropoda; order Stylommatophora; family Ariophantidae; genus Megaustenia; species Megaustenia siamemsis. Next base: position 45,172,273 of record JAVIAB010000106.1, on the reverse strand, counting down.
TTTAGATAATCTTTTAAGTCCTCTGTATATTTCTGCAGTGATTTGAGAAAAATAGAATTATTGTGAATTGATGCAAAAATGGTGTTTGTGTTGACATAGTAAAATGAGGAACACTAGCAGCAATCCTTCAATAATGTATATAAGTAAAAGGTGAGTTAAATCTATTTCATAAGCATAGTAATTTTTTTTTAATGAAGTAACTTGCTTTTTGTATACAATGAGAGAGAGAGAGATCACTATTTCAGGCGAAGTAAAATCCCAAATAGGAAAATACAGTTAATTAACTTGTCATGTCGTTTCTCTTAAGTATAAAGTAATTTAAATACAATTTTTTTAAGTGACAGTCATTTGTGATTTATAAATGACCATGTCATTAAAATGTTTCCTTTTTTCTTTTGATAATATTCATAATAACAGGTGCTATCTAGAACAGAAACATACTGTAATCTATAAACTATAAATATAATGGAGAAATTCTCTCCTCTTTATTGTCTCCCTTGCTACTGTAAACTTTAATTGTAAAAGAATAAAATGAAATTCAGATTTAAAAAATCTTAGTTCCTCTAACGTCAAGGATGTGCATATAAGGCAGAAATCATAGGTTCCCATGTCTGATGATTCACTGCATCCTAAGTCTTGTTTAATTATTTTATTGAAAAGTCCAAGATTCCAGTTTCAATAACAGTGAATGTTTTACAGTGGAGGCTTGTTAAGTCTCTAAACAACTATCCATAGCAAGGACGAAGAGAACACATTTCTCCATTAAATCTGCAATGTTAATTAACATAATATTTTAAAATAGTCAAAATGTATTTATTTACATAACAGTGTAATTATTATACTTCATTTTATTTAATATTCATTTATTAGTAATTATTAAATGGTGTTATATGTCCTTGTGATTTGATACTCTTTAATTTAATTATAAAATAAATATAAAATATTAATTTTATTTCAATTTAATTAAAATTTAATTTATTTTAATTAAAATATAAAATATTAATTTAATAAAAATCATTGTAAAATACAAAATGAAGCTATGCTCATTATCTTGGGTATATATGAGAGACACTGCCTGTGTAGCAATGAGGTATCTTCTTGACTTTCCAACCAAGGATGACATGATCAAGATCTGGAGGGCTCGAACATACCTGAAGATTAGTACAGATAACAAGTACCCATTGCATCATGAGCTCAACACAAGGAAAGGTGTCAGGCTAAAAAAGGGCAAATCATGGGTAGGCCGAGCAGAAGATGTCATCAAACAGGTCTGTGGGCTTACCAATATCAACACTGGCGAGGAGTGGATACCGGTACGTCATTCAGGGGGACATTCTCGTGTATTGCCACAGTCGACAGGAAATGTAAGAAACAGAACTCAGTCGTGGTCAATGCGGAGGTCAGCTGTCTCATCTGGGATAACACAGATGAGAAAGATGCAGTCATCTATACAGATGGACCTGTAATACACCAAAGGAGTGCATGGGCATTTACAGCACGCTTGACAGGCAAGGAAGACTGTGGTGCATACATTATGACGAGTAGCATGATGATGGAGGTGATGACAATAACCAGGGCATTCTTCTGGTTAGAGTCACAAGACTACACCCACATCTGCATACTGAGTTATTCGATGAGCATGATAAAAAAAGTGGAGGCGGGCTCTGTATGCATGCAATGGGTAGAGTCATTGCAGAAGTCAAAAATACGTAAGGTCACCTTTGTCAACATCCAAGAACAAGCATGTGTACGGGGAAATTAAAGAGCAGACAGGTTGACTAGCTGCGCTATTGTTGAGAATGGTCAACCAATGGATCGGGCGACATCATCAATGTCCTCCGAGATGTGGGAAGGGAACAGGACTTCAACTACCATGAGCCCATGTCACTCCTTTGGATGAAAGAAATGGAAGTTAAGATGGGCACAGCCAGAAACAAGAAACTTAGTAGGCGTGTAAGAAGACTAATCAACCAACACAGAACTGAAGGCATCAGTCGCTGGACACTGAACTTGGTGAGGAGGGGATCTGAGCACCTATGGACATGTTCGAAGTGCAATGATGATGGCCCACAAATGACTCAATATGTCATTGTGACAGCTTTAAAGAATTCTCTCTCTTTGTTGTGATTGATATACATACTGTAAATAATTCTCTCCCTTGATGTGACTGATATACATGCTGTGAAGAATTCTCTCCCTTGATGTGACTGATAAACATGCAGTAAAGTATTCTCTCTCTTGATGTGACTGATATACATGCTGTGAAGAATTCCCTCCCTTGATGTGACTGATATACATTCAGTAATGAATTCTATCCCTTGATGTGACTGATATACATACATACAGAGAAGAATTATGTTAGTGGATAATTGTTGTTGTGGATTATATGTGTAATAGTAGAGTAGACCTACCACTTTTCTATACAGTGTAGTACCTGTAAATACAGAACTTGTGGTTGCGATTTCATATTGTCATGTAATTGTAAACAAAACATGTTTCGTTTGGCAAAATTACCAAAATATATAGAAGGTTGTGAACTTGTTTTCCATTGTCATCATCATCATCATCTGGTACCATGCCTGCAGGGTAGGTGATTATGTCTCTTCACAACTTTTGATCTCGGCAGTTATCATTTCTGTTGTTGACCTTCTGCCAAACATTCTCTTAAGCTGTTTGGTTATCTTTTCTCTCTGTTTCCCTCTATCTCTCCGTCCCTCAATTTTCCAAGTTGGTCACATTATTTCCAGCTGTCCTCTTCTCATTACATGGTCAAAGAATGATGATTGTTTTATTCTAATATTGGGAATTAGCTCTCTTTTTGCTTTGGCCTCTTTCAGAATAGTTTCATTACTCTTCTTAGCTGTCCATGGTATTTTAAAAATTCTTCTGTAAAACCACTTTTCTACAGCCTCCAGTGATTTTCTTGTCTGTTATTCTATTGTCCATGATTCACATCCATATGTTAAGACTGGCTCTACATAACATTTAAGAACTCTTTTTCTTATTTGTATTGTCAAAAATGGATTGCACAGTATCTTCCTCATTTTTTGGAAAGCTGCTTTTGCCTGAGCCATTCTGCATCTCACCTCTGTTGTACATCTACCATCTGAGATTAATATAACGATTGTGCATTTATAAATTATTATTATTATTATTATTACAAATTCACAGCTAACTCAGTATATAGTTCAAGTAATAAATAGTACTTTTTCTTTATTGTATTTATTCACAAGGCAAGTCGGTATCAACCATTTTTGTTGTACCAACAAGTTTCATAATCTCCAGTAAACAATAACAAAAAAAATGAAATAAGAACATCCTGTGATATATGTTTGTTTCAAGATTGATCATTTTCAATACTTTGGTTTCTAAGCACAGTTTCTGATGTTGCATTGTGTATTGATGACCAGTTTATCTCCTATTGCAATACTTTGTAGAGTGTAGAACAACCTTCACCCTTTATTTTTGCCAGAGACTTTTTCATGTTTATATCAACAATATGGACGCTTTCAAAAGCAACCACTCTCCCTTAACTAGTGAATGCATTCCTTCCATATTTTCTATAAGTGACTCTGTATACACACCCGTCCCAAAAATGGCGTAATCTCATTTTTTTAAAAAGTGTTAATGTTATAATAATTTCTCTATTTGAACATGACATCATCTGATATAATTCAAATTTCATAATTATGTTATATTTAAGGTGACAACATTTTTTATTCCTTTTTTATTTTTTTGCATTATCCGGTACATTAATTATTAAATATTAAAAGATGCTGATCTATTGACTGGTGCGGGCGATTGGACTATCGAATATGGGACATGCCATACTTCCGTAAGTGGAGATTGTTTCTTGAACTGTTTATTTGGATATGACGTAATCAACATATTCTCTTGAAAAGTTTTGCAGTTGTTTAAATGAGTGCTAAATTAAAAACTAACAACAACCACGCCCCCCCCAAAAAAATTTATAAATAAATGAAATCAGTTAGTTAATTATTAAGATATTGAAGGAATGAAAATAATTCACAACTGCATCTAAATGCAATTAAAACCTCAGTATATTTTTTTTTATTTGGGACATTCATTCAGTGTATATATAGTAAAAAAACAATGTGATATCTTTCAGGGAAACAAAAAGCCGTTTCAATTGGGCAAGATCTGAATTAATAATGAGTAGAGATAGCTTTCATTAATGGATGCTTACGCAGAATAAAAGGATGGAAATGGCAGGACAAAATCACTAATAGAATTATGGAAATGTACCATTCAAATACCATTGGATAAAAAGATACAGTGAAAACAATGGCGCTGGATAGGACACACACTGCTGAAGTCAACTGAGAGTATTACACAACAGGCCCTTTTTTGGAATCCCCAGGGAAAAAGACAAAGAGGAAGACCAAGGAATTCTTGGAGAAGACAGGTGGAAGCAGAGATGAAGATGATGGGAAGACATGGAACGATCTTAAAAGAATTGCAAGAAACAGAACGGCTTGGAAAGTGTTTGTGGAAGACCTATGCTCCACAGGGAGCTGAAAGGTAGAAGATGAAGAAGAGCTAGCTATTTTTGTAAAATGAAAATATATATTACAATTACTGTCATAGCAAAAATAATTAAATAACAAGTGAACAACATATTAGAAACTTAATCTATCTATCTATTGACCTTTTGAGCAATAGCCGGCCCATAGGGCATAGATCCAGATACTCTTTCTCTTATCTAAATTTTATTCTAGCAGTTTTCAATCCTTGTAAAGATATTTTATCAAATCTCGCCATTTGTCTCTGTTCTGTGCAAGCACTCTATCTCATTGACTGCGCCGATTCCTGCTGCTCTTGTCTCTCTCATCAATGTTCTTCTCAGTGTCTCTCTGGGTCGGCCTCTTTTCCTCTTACCTGTTGTTTCCCACATGAGGGCTTGCTTTGTTATTTGGTTCATATCTCTCCTCATCACATGAGTTCAACATATGACCATCATCTTTTCTTGATTACTGAAGATATTAGTGGTTGATTGGCGATTTCTCTAATTTCTTTGTTTTGAATTCGTTCCACGCTATACCAAGTATTTTCCTTAGACATTTATTTTCGAATGCATTCAACTTTGATTCTATATCTCTTGTTGTTTTCCAGCTCTCACATGCATACGTAAGGGTAGATAGTATTTTTGATTTGAATAGTCTAAGTTTTGTGCTTGTGCTGATGAGTTTTGATTTCCACAACTTTTCAAGACTTCTTAATAGTTTACATTTTAAATATTATTAATGAAAATAAGATCTTACTTGTATTTTCTGTAAACATAAACATTTACAGCTCAATGAATTCTCTCTTAATGGAAATGTGAGTTTGGTAATTGTAAATTTCAGAATGTAATTAGAATGCTAAGTTATTATAATTTTTTTGGGGGAAAACATCCAGAATATGAGTGATTAGAAATACTCTTTATACATAAGCAATTGAATCTCTACAAAACAAAGCACAGGAGATAAAACAAAATAAAGGACCAGGGATAGATAACATACTAGAAGAAATCATAGCAGCAGCAGGTGTTACTTCGCTGCACAGAATATTCAATGCAGCATGGCACCAAAAAGCCCCGGAATACTGGCAACAGGCAGTCATCAATATGGAAAAATATGGACGCTCTATTCACTCTAAAACAGTTAGCAGAAAAGGCTATAGAACACAATCAACAATTGAAACATAGCTTTCATTGACCAGGAAAAAGCATTCATCCGAGTAAACAGAGCACAACTATAGGAGAAACTAACTACATATACAGTAGCTAACATCTAACAAACCTAATTAAAAGTCTCTACGTTAACAGCAGCTGCACAGTCAGAACAACAGCAGGCTACACAGACCACTTCATAGTTAGATCAGGAATATGACAGAGGTGCATACTATCCCACCCCTATTGTTTATTACATACATGGGCTACATATACAAGTTAGCCAACCCATCAGAGACAGAGGAGATGATGAGGTTCTATTAGCAGACGATCAGGCACTAAATCATAGAAAAATAGAAGACCTACAAGAACTCTTAAATAGACTCAACAGCACAGGCAAAAAATACATGAAAATCAATGTCAACAAAACAGGAGTCATGAATATCGCAAAAGAGAAACGGAACATCAACATAACTATAGATGAGAGACAACTAAAACAAGCAGAGGAATTTAAATACCTAGGAAATCTTGTGACAAACGACAATTCACAGCAAGCAGAAAATAGACTCAAGAAGCTTGTTAGATCATTGATCACCAATATTTTCCAACAAGGAAATAACTCTAGAGGCAAAACGGGCACTCTGCAATACAATCTTTATTTCAACGTTGTGCTACCAATGTCCATCCTGGACCCTAGATGCTAGAACAATACGAAAATAACCACCACCGAGATGAAAGTGTGTTTCACATAATACTGTCTACCATAGCTAAAGTCTTTATTGTACACTCTACAGTAGCCCCCACTATTTGAAGGTCATGAGCTTCCATTTCCTCAAATACACCTGACTTTAAAGTCATTTCATTTTCTTTCTCAGGAGGACTGGTTTGGTCACTCATTTTAAACAAATGACGGAAAACAGCCTGAGAGATAAGATCAGAAATAAAGAACTGAGAAAAAAAGCTAGGAATAACCCCCACCTTTAGAATATTAAAAAAAACAAAAGATAAGGCAGAAAGATCAAAACGTAACACAATGAGCCTTCAATAAATGTTGTGAGAACACCTGACCCAACAGCTGACGACGAAAAAAGATGGATTGAGGGAATATGAGAAACACTAGGAAATGTAGTGGAGACAAACCGAAGAGTGAAAGGCTGCAAATGATATCTCTCCTCAATGCTGAAAGGCATATAAGGAAAGAAAGAAGAATCTTTCACTATATTTGAACAATGTAGTCAACAGTTGTTGACTTGGGGTTTTTAAATTAAAAAAAAAAGGCCTTCCCCTCCCTACACTCATTGGATTACCAGGTCTTACTTTTTGCAGTAAGTTTTAAGCTTTTTCATTACATTTTATGGGTTCATCATCATCATCATCGAGTGCCATCTCCGCAACGAAGGTTGGCTACCATGGAGCGCCATTCTGCTCTGTCTCTTGCTTTGATGGTGCAGGTTGTCATAGGCTGATTTGTCCATCTTTTGATGTTACTCGTCCATGTTAGTCTTGGTCTGCCTCTGCCTCTTTTACCTTGTATTTTCCCCTCCAGGATTACTTTTAGTAGGCTGTTGTGTCTTTTAACATGACCCAAAAATCGCATTTGTCTTGTTTGAATTGTGCTTAGTAGTTCTCTTTTCATTTTTAGTTGTTTTAAGACTTCATTGTTTGTTTTCTTTTCCTTCCATCCAATTCTACCTATTCTTCTATATATCCACATTTCAAAGGCTTCAATTCTCTGTTCTGTTTTCTTGTTTAATGTCCATGTTTCTGCACCATATAGGAATATTGAGAAGATGTAACATTTTGTTATTCTTAGTTTTAGCCCTGGTGTTATCTGTTTTGATGTTAGTATGTTCTTCATGACATTAAAATTACTTTTTGCCATTCCTATTCTTTTGTTTATTTCAGTTGTACATTTTCTATCACTGGTTATAGTATGTAGTTGTAGTTCTGAACTGTTTCCAGGTCTATTCCTTCAATTTTGATATCCACTTGTGGGTTTTGAGCATTTTCTTTGTTTATGACCAATTTTTAGTCTTTTTGATATTCATATCTAGTCCATATTTTTTGCTTGTCATGTTTATTTCATTAAGTAATTGTAGATCTTTAGGATTTTCTGCTAGTAGTACAGTATCGTCAGCATATCTTAGGTTATTGAATATCTTTCCATTAATTTGTAGGCCTGGCATCAATATTTTACTATTGCTGTTTGCTCCCAGTATAGATTACATATTAGTTGTATGTCCATGTCATCTAGATGTATCTCTTTTAGGCATTCCATAAGTTGTTTGTGATGTACTCTAGCAAAAGCGTTGGTGTAGTCTATAAGTTGTTTGTGATGTACTCTAGCAAAAGCGTTGGTGTAGTCTATAAGTTGTTTGTGATGTACTCTAGCAAAGCGTTGGTGTAGTCTATAAGTTGTTTGTGATGTACTATAGCAAAAGCGTTGGTGTAGTCTATAAGTTGTTTGTGATGTACTCTAGCAAAAGCGTTGGTGTAGTCTATAAGTTGTTTGTGATGTACTCTAGCAAAAGCGTTGGTGTAGTCTATAAGTTGTTTGTGATGTACTCTAGCAAAAGCGTTGGTGTAGTCTATAAGTTGTTTGTGATGTACTCTAGCAAAAGCGTTATTGGTTTGTTTATTGTTACTTTTTTAACTAATTGTTTATTGGTTTATTTTATGGGTTACATTTGTATTTTTCCTGTAAATCAGTTTCCTATGTTTTTCTCATATCCACAAAATTATTGGATAATATTTTTAAATTTGCAGGAATATGGTTCACTAATTTTGCTTATGGCTAGTAAAAACGAACAAAATATTTATGTAGTAGTTTGGTATCCATGGGGGAATTATCTGGCTAACACAGCGTAACCTAATACTTTTGGCCTCACCAGTGTTGTGATGTGTAGAGCAATAGTTTGAATGTTTCGATCCGTGTAGTTTGTAGTAGACAGTAGTTCAAAATGAGTGATCAAACCAGTCCTTCTGAGAAAGAAAGTGAAATGACTTTAAAGTCAGGTGTATTTGAGGAAATGGGAAGCTCCTGGACCTTCATATAGTGGGGGCTACTGTAGAGTGTATAATAAAGACTTTAACTATGGTGGACAGTATAAAGGCCATCAGGAAAAGGAAAAATGTGCTTCAGAAAGCAGCAAATTATCTAGTTTTTTTGTGTAGATGTACAGCTTGTGAATTAGAACTTGTTTATCGCTGTGTTAAATGTAACCAAAGTTACCGCTGCTTAGATTGTGGCAACAAGCTATCAACATCCTTGTTTCAAGATTCTGAGATTGTAGCAAAAGTTTTGTGCAGTAAATCAAATAAGAATTATTGATAAAGAATATTCTTTCTCCAAAAAAATTGGCCAATGACTTTGTTGATATTCTTTATTACTCAGAAATGTGTAATCACTTTTTATTTTTAGCAACTGATGCTTCTAGTAAAGAGAACAGAAAAATGTTTCAAATTTGTGTATGATATTTAGACCCCCACAAAGACATTGATAATAAAATGTTGAATTTCATCAAAAGTGCCAACTATATCTTCTATATTGTTAGAAAGTCTTGGAGAGTTATATTGAATCCCAGTCACATTTCTGCATTCAGTACTGACAATGCAAATGTGAATTTTAGAAAGCATCATTCTGTATTTCAGCTTCTTAAGTTACAAAATGCAAACATTGTAAAAGCTAATTACTCAAATCATGTGCTCCATAATGCCATGCTACAAACTGGAATTTAACTTTGAAAATAATGTTCACAAAATTCTCAATCACTTTTCTGTGTCTGCAAAAGGAAATAGAAGGATTGAAATCATTTTTTAAATATTTTGTGAGGTTGGAGTGGTCAGAAATTGTGTGCCATGCACTAAGAAGATGGCTTAGTTTAATACCAGCTGTTACAAGAACTACTTCAAAACTGGTCAGCTGTTAAGAGCTATTTTCTAACCAAAATTTTTTTTTAATGTTCCAAAACGATGATACAAATTCGGACATATATCTTCAGTTGTATTTTAATTTCTTTATTAATGTAGGAGAGCAGCTTCATATTATCACTAAAGTTGTAGAAAAAAGGTGAATTAAGTGTCTTTGAATCATTCCGATGCATGACCTCACTCAAGAATAAAATTAAGAAAAGAGTCAATGATTTTATTTTTGGAACTGCTGCTATACAACTTTAGAAATCCATGCTACACCCAGAAAAGGGTAAACTTACAGGTGAATTTTGTGAATTTGATATGAACATATTGTGTTATCTTGAAAAAGGTTATGACTTCACAGAAAATAACCTATATTCAAATGTAAATGGCTTTTCTTTGAGTGGCAAACTTGAATATTCTGCTTTTGAAAATGCTGTTGATGTATTCAAGTTGCAGGAGTTTGTGAACCCTGATGAACTGTATGAGGGATTCTGTGATAGTAGGTGTGTTTTAGTTGAATGTAGTAATTATCAAGGTATTGTTAAGGCGGCTTCACTTTTTTTAATAAAGTATCAATAAAAAATGTCCCAAATATAAAAAGAGTATAGTGTGTTCACATGTGATTGCTGATGTTTACAAATGTATATTTCAGCATTCTATCTATCTATCTATTGACCTTTCAAGCCATAGCCGGCCCATAGAGCGTAGACTAAGATACTCCTCTTATCTAAATTTTTATTCTAGCAGTTTTCAATTCTTTTAAAGATATTTTATCAAATCTCGCCATTTGTCTCTGTTTTGTGCAAGCAGCTCTATCTCACTGAGGGAGCCGATTCCTGCTGCTCTTGCCTCTCTGATCAATGTTCTTCTCAGTGTCTCTGGGTCGGCCTCTTGTTTTCTTACCTGTTGTTTCCCATATGAAAAACTCGCTTGCTTTGCTATTCAGTTATTATCTCTTCTCATCACATGTCCAACATATGACCATTGTCTTTTCTTTATTACTGAAGATATTAGTGGTTGATTGGCGATTTCTCTAATTTCTTTGTTTGTTTTGAATTCGTTCCACGCTATACCAAGTATTTTCCTTAGATATCTATTTTCGTATGCGTTCAACTTTGTTTCTATGTCTCTTATTGTTTTCCAGCTTTAACAAGCATACATAAGGGTTTATAGTACACCCAAGGGTCGATATTTCAGCATTCTATCAATTTGTTGCCAGCACATGTTCTTTATTATTCTTTGATCTTTGCTGTCTATGTTTATGCTTTCTAAAATTGTGATTATTTCTTGGTGCTTTACTTTGTCAAATGCTTTGTATAATCTATGAAACATAGGTATAGATCAGTTTTCACCTCAATGGCTCTTTCTTCTAAAGATCTTATGATGTATATGGCATTGCTTGTTCCTTTACCTCTTATATAGAATCTATCTATTGTCCTTTCGAGCCGAAGACGGCACATAGGGCAGAACCACAATCTCAAAAAAAGAAACCTTGCGTGCCAAAATGGCACATATTGCAGAGATCACTGCTTCTAAAATCTATGGCTGTTTCCATAAAAATAGTTTTTACAATGACAGCTTGTCAAGCCATCGATCAACCTCCTTTGTCACCTCTTACGACATGCCTGGAAGGTCACATTGTCACTATTCTTTACTTTCCTCATAATGAGGCCCTGGTAACACAGGAGATTTCAGCATTAGTCAAGTACAAATTCTTGAAAATACCTAATTATATGATCACCAACATTATGTCACAATTTTTTCCATCATATCGTGTAAGGAGGAAATATTTTTTGCTTCTCCAAAATATGGAAATATATATTAATCCTCACTTGGTTACTATTTATAAGTTTTACAGACTATATTGTGGTACCATTCACCTTGTCCTTCAAAATAACGCATGTCATGTTTCTTTTAAGGAAATCCTGCGTGAACTTGCACATAATGAAAGTGAATCACCGAACACACTAAAAAGTGACATTATTACCTCATTTTCGGAATATGTGTGCAGCATTCAGAGGCATTTCATAACTCAAAGGAACCACCTTCCTCCATAGCCATTTGGGTTCTATCCATTTCACTCACAGTCTATGTAAGACTTGCAACCATGTCCTATGGATAGATACGGTTTCCCTAGTGGTCCTTATGAGATCAGAGAAGGATTCACTTGTGCCTCGTGTAACATTATCTATGCCATCATATGTAAGCAATGTAAGATGACCTACATAGGCGAATCAGGATGTCGCCTTGGAGCCAGATGCTGTTAACATTTGTATGACATATCTTGAGATGCAGGTAACTTATGGACCTTAAAGTATCAGTATAAAGTACAAAAACAAAGGACAAAAACACTTGTTTAATGAGGGAACCACTTGTGAAGATCATCACATCACTTCCTGTTGTAATTTTATGTTGACTTTCTGATCACCATTACACCCACACATTGTGTGTCCACTTCATTGGGATGCTAGGATTATAAGACATGACAAAGGAGACCATGGACAACTTTTCACAGCTTGTCTAGTGTTACTTCTATTACAAGTTTTGTCTACAATAGATTTTCTCAAACTCATGATTATATTTCTGTGCTGTAGTCATTTATTACTATAATGTGCAGATGTACAATATCAATACAAGTAGGCCTATATCTATCAATGTAATTTTTAAAAATACACTTTATTCATATTTCAACAATTAAAGTATGTATAAAATAAACATAACAGTTATTGGTTTTTCTTGTAGCTGTTTCTTGAAATATTTAGTTTCATTAATTGTTCATGAAACAGCTGATACAATATATTTGTAAGTTAATGCCAGGAGTATATATTCTTCTGTGTCTACCAACAATTACTTCTCTTCATTCTATCTATTGTCCTTTCGAGCCGAAGACGGCACATAGGGCAGAACCACAATCTCAAAAATAGAAACCTTGCGTGCCAAAATGGCACATATTGCAGAGATCCCAACAATTACTTCTCTTCATTACCCATCCTTAATAGGAAGTTCAATGAGTACCGATGGTTGTGTTGTTGTTTACAACAGGCTGCAATATTTTTTTGTCTATGGCCCAACATATCCTTTCTCTACAGTTGTTTTTCCATTCTACTGTTGACTTGGTTGGAAGACGCCTTGTGCAATTTGAAAGCAGGAAAAGCTCCTGGACCAGATAATATAACTAAAGAAGAGATTGAAGTCATTGGTGATTTTGGAATAGAAATAACAACAAAAATATTGAATGATATCTACAACAGCAGATATATACCAGACGACCTGCTAAAATCAATATTCCTTTACCTTTATAATCACTAATTATGCTAGTCCTGTGTTGGTTATAAAAAAAAATCCTCTCATTCTTCCACTATATCACTCTGTTCTGGCAATACCGGTCTAAAATGTAGATTGGTACAATTTCGCAATTAAATTATTGAATTCTATGAAACAGATTAAATAAAACATGTTTACATTACCGGTACTTGCATGATTTAGTTTCTGTGTTGATATTCTCTTGAGACTTTGCTACTCACAATACTACATCCTACTTAGTAAATTGGTAAATAATCATGACCATTCTAAACATTTTCTCTTTAGTTTTATTATCTGAATCAAGTGACTGTTTTTTTTTAATGGCATACTCTATTTCTCCTTTAAGTATTGGTGTCCATCCCTATTATCTTCAATATGTACTTCTAGTCGTACATCTTTCCCTTTTGCTTCCTAGCAGTTCTCCTTTCTTTGATTTTCATGCGCTAATATTTGTTTCCTGTTTTGCCCTGATTACTCATGGGTTTGGCGATTGATAACATTTATTTTTCCTTTATGTGTATGTACAAGTTCATGTGACGTCTTATGTAAATATGGTACTATCTTCTAGTATTACATATAAATCCAACTATAATTTGTCTGCTAACTAACGGCTTTTGACACCGTGAGCAGAACGGGTCTATACATGGTGCTGGAAAATGTTGTTGCCCTCCTACATTACTCAAAGACGATCAAGTCAATTTACAACAATGTGTCTGCCAGTTCGACGCCAGATCTTCTCGGCCATTTAAGATGAATTGTGGAGTCAAACAGGGACGTGTCCTTGTCTTTATCCTGTTCGGAATATTTTTCGCTGCTCTTCTACACAACGCGTTTGAAACCATCTCTGTTGACATCTACATCTGTACAAGATCTGACAGCTCCTTATTTAATCTAGCAGGTCTGAGGTCAAATTTAAAACAACTGAGACCCTAATCAAGGAGCTTCCATTCGCTGATGACGCTGCACTCGTTGCTCACAATGAGTCCGTCCTGCAGTCGATGATTGACAGTCTAGTTAGATCGTTTGATATATTCTCCCTTTCAACAAGTATCTAGAAGACTGTGGTGCTTCAACAGGTTGTAGCCCAGTCGTGCAATTATATAATTAAATAACATTCCCCCTGAATCTGTGAGAAAGTTCACAATCTCGGCTCTGTGGTCACAAACATTGTCTCCATTGAACAAGAAATAAATTCCAGAATCAGAAAGGCAGCTTCCACATTTGGTAAACTTAAAGATAGTGCTAACATCAAACTAACACTCAGAACTAAGATTTAAATTTACAAGAGTTGCGTGAGGATTATGATGTGTGCTAGTTTGATTAAAAATCCTGAATTTAGAATAATCGACTTGTTATGTTGTCTTAAGCATCATCATCATCTTCAACTACCAACACTGTTATGCAAGTTAATAGTGTTGTAACACAATATAACCAAATACTAGCCGTAACACAAGATAACCAAATACTAGCCGTAACACAAGATAACCAAATACTAGCCATAACACAATATAACCAAATACTAGCCGTAACACAAGATAACCAAATACTAGCCGTAACACAATATAACCAAATACTAGCCATAACACAATATAACCAAATACTAGCCGTAAAACAAGATAACCAAATACAGGCACAACTACAGATTAACACAACAAAGATCATGGAATGTAACAAGAATTCCCCAGTAGAATTGAAGGAGCAACAGTCAAGAAAGTGGACCACTTTACATACTAGGGCAGTACTATCGACAAAGGAGAAGAGAGTCCTCAGAGTCTTTCAGCAGAAAATAAACGAAACAAGAACAGCTTCCAACTTAATAAAGTGCACGGAGCGGCTGGGCCTAGAGCAAGCTTTATGTTATACAATGTTCATGAATCGCTCTGCTCACCAACTCCATGATTCCCGCTGTACTTCTGCTCTTGCTTATTTAAATTGGTCTTTTGTGTTCTGGCATTTTGAAGGTCAAGAAAGCTTTGTTCATATCCTCTACAAGTTTCATCGAGTTTAACAACCCTAACCCTATGAGTTTCATCGAGTTAACAACCCTAACCCTATGAGTTTCATCGAGTTTAACAACCCTAACCCTATGAGTTTCATCGAGTTTAACAACCCTAACCTATACTCTCTAAACTTAGATGAATATATACTACCAATGTGTTCAATAAACTTATTTTCCTAAATTTCTAATAACGTTAGAGAGAAGTTTCTTGTGGTATGTTCCAACATTTTGTAAATTAGATTGTTGTTGGAAAATATATGTTTATGGTTATTGTGGAAATGTGCATTTCCATTGGATACTTGGCTAACGTTGGATAGTCTCCTGGAGCTTGTTCCGTTCTGGCAATGTCCATGGACACATCTGTGGATGATTGACAATAGGCAAGTCACAACTAATGATGCCTGCGCTGATGTCAGCTTTTGAAACGAAAATATGATTCTTAAAAATAAAACAATATTAAAATCTATAAACAATATATCGGATTACCTACAACTTTAGGCACTTTCGAGTGTTGTTGTAATAACTCTCTTGGTCTACAAATTGTGTATATTTGTGTATGCCGTTTCTTGGGCCTCACACCTAAGAAATAAGTAATTCAATGAATCTTTTTTGTTTGCTAATATATAAGCCTGTTATCGCAAGTCTTGTGGCCATATTTGTCCTACGCAGCTGTGAGGTTTCTCTGTGATTCTCATGTCATGTAGACTTTCTTTTCACTGTGTAATTTATACGTGTGCTTTATTGAAATATTTTGTAAATGCACGGTTGCTTTCAAATTGTGATCAACATCTTCTAATTAAAATGATTAGAAGTAACGGGAGCTTTGCTTTACTACGAGGTTCAAAAGCCTGCGCAGCTTCCACTTGCCGGTGGTACATGTGCCCATCTCCACGGGATCCACTATAACCATTGACTTGTCTTTTGAACGCAAAACTGATAGAATTATTGTAGACTCTCGCGGCCACGAATAAACTAATTACAAGAGTTTCGGAAAATTAATGTCGACGAACACTACAATCACCGTGTATAAAACCTGGGTGTTGAGTACGCTTGTGTATGTAGTAAGATATGGACACTTGAATACAAACAGGAACATCGTCTGGGATCACGTCATATTCCTTGTCCTGGGGGGGGGGGGGGAGTGGCTGGTTGGTCTCGAGGTAAGACGCCAGCACTCGAGACAGACAGAGAGGTTGTGGGTTCAAATTCCGGCTGCACCAGTTGGAATTTTTATTTATGATTTCTCTCTGCGGCAACCACTCCTGGTCGAGGCAACCACCCCTGGTCCAGGCAACCACCCTGGTCCAGGCAACCACCCCTGGTCTCAGCAGCGAGTCCCGGCTTGAAGCGTCTGTTACTCATGGACGTAACAAATGTGAGTACATCAGAAGACGGAGTTATCTGTCTGTGCAAAAAGGCCAGGGAAAACGGATTAACGCGCAAAATTCAGTCAGTGGCGAACGAAAAAAAAAAAAAAAAATATTCCTTGTCTCAGAAGATTATTTTATATCAAGCAGACAAGGTGCCTGACAGCAACATATTTTAGAGCTGTCGACTCAGAGCTGATGGCTTGTCCAGCATCGGTGAACCAGAACCATCCAGACCCTACTCGACCTCTTCGTGGTGCTCTAGAAACAGACTAATCAGCCTAGTCTGGCCAAGCAAATAGGGATTGAAGAGGCAAGGCAAGCCGGTACTCAAAATGCCATGCTGAAGTTGGATATGTTGGGCCGAGAGGCACAGATATCACAGATCTACTGCACACCACAGCACAGCGTATTGACGCCCACTTAACGCCCTTTCAAGGATGGATGATGAAGAGGACAGTCAATTCCTGTAGAGGTCAACAGGTGAACGCTAGAAAGAGAATCATCTGGCAGGAATAGATAAAACAACGTTCTCCAAGAAGCTGACAGGCTTTGCTATATACCATTGTTGTTTACGGTGGCTAGGTCACCTGAGGAAAATGGAATATAGTAAACTGTCAGTTGATATCGTGAATAGTACGCTTGTTAGAGGATTAGACCCAGGGTTCTGCGCACTCCGAAGATGTCTGTTTCTGAGACATGAGACAAAGTGACGTGCACGTCATGGGTAAAAAAGTAAAGTGCCCCGTCACGCCAAGTGGCGTATAGAGAATATGGTGTTAGTGACCATAATTTTTACAGACCTTCGGCGCATGATTTTTGGGGTAATTTGGTCAGTATTACGCCCGTGCCGCTTTACTTTCCCAGAAAAAAATCCGGTACCCATTTAAGGCTGGGTGAACCCGGAAGCCGTCGGTTGGGATCGAACCCTGCCTCTTGTCCTTTGTAGTCCAGTTCACTAACCACTGAACTATCGCGGCTCCCGGACGTCATGGATGATTGCTACAAATGATTGTTTCAGGTAGAAAACAAATTTGAAGGAAGTTAAAACAAGAAGTAAAGGGAAAAGACACTTCACTCGGTTGAAGAAACAAATAACAACAGATATATGACATATAAGGGTACATTTTCTATGCAATGTCTTCGTAATGTGTGCCTAACACCTTTCCAAATCGGCATCTATAGTCATTAGTCAGTTATAGTCATCGACACTGCTTAAATAATCCCAATTTGCGCTATAACCCATTGGCTGAGAAGGATGTCTATTGTTACTAATAGTTCTATAACTACTACTACTACAACTACTTCCACTACTACATCTACTGCTACTACTACTACTACAACTACAACAACTACTACTACTACTACTGCTTCTGCTGCTGCTACTGCAACTACTACCACTACTACATCTACTGCTACTACTACTACTACAACTACTACAACAACTACTACTACTACTGCTGCTTCTGTTGCTGCTACTGCAACTACTACTATTACTACATCTACTACTACTACTACAACTACTACTACTACTGCTGCCTCTGCTGCTGCTACTGCAACTACAACTACTATCACCACCACCGTTTTGATACTCACAATTTAATAGAATTATCAAAGTACTGTCCTTCTGGGCACATCTTGATAAAGTAACGGCCGTAGATGCAGAGACCGTAGGCTCGACATGACCCACGACATGCATGTTTTTCCTGATAGCGTTGACATTGCTGTGTCTCACTAACACAGGGGGCGTCTAGAGTACACTGCGGTGACACCTGGCATTCTGTAGAGAGGTCAGACAGTACTTAAATAAAAGAACATGTTTTTAAGAGTGTTTGTATATCAAGGTCTTTTTAATGCCAACATAATATTAAAATATAAATCTAATAATGAATTGTGTCTCTTGGATTAACTGGCAACAAATAAACATGAAGGCCATATGGGACGGCAGCACAGCTGGAGTAGATAACATAAGAAAGTAACAAAAATGTTCAGGTTTGTGGATACAATTATCGCTTCCCTAAGTAAGCCTGTGACATTTCTTGTGATGATAGTACTCTGACAGTTCATTTTAATTCTCCAGACCATTGTAGGCCTGAAAATAGTAGTTGTTGTAGGAATGATCTCTTGCTCCTCGTATAAATACAGTCTGGTAACCCTTGAGAATCGCCTGACATCCCGCGCTGATTCTTTAATCTGGAGAAGGGTGGGGGGGGGGGAAGAGAGATTTATCTATTACTTTATTCATTCTGCTCTCGAATGACACCTCATAATCTTATATCTTATCTAAATGTTTCATTTACACGTTTCGTGGTCTATTTTTTGTTCACACTTTTAGAACCGCTCTTGTTTGATTTCATAGGTTAACGTGTATGACGTGTCATTTTGCACTTTTGCATATCTTTTGCATTCATTTTGAGTTCTTATTCAGACTCAGAACTTTTTGAGACCAAATTTTGGTTGTGTTTTTCCTCAGTTGGAGACCTTTTAGAGCCGACACGTAGGTTTGTTGAGTTTGTTTATAAAAACACTTTCTTAAGTATTAAACGGGCTTGATTCTGACAGAACGAAAATCGTAGATCGTTAAAAGTCAAATAATAAGATATATAGACTCCTTTGATCATGAATGTTGCTTGAAAGAATAATGTTTTTCACAAGCATTTAGAGGTAAGAAGACATACAATAATGTGATGAGATTCCAGGACACCACATGATTAAGTTATTGAGTTATTTGCGGGCCATCATCATTGCACTCCGAACATGTCCATAGGTGCTCAAATCCCCTCCTCAGCAATTCCCTCAGTGTCCAGCGACTGACGACTCCAGTTCTATGTTGGTTGATAAGTCTTCTTATACGGCCACTAAGTTTCTCATTTCTGGCTGTGCCCATCTTTTGCCCGTCCTCAACGACAGCGCAGCTAGCCAACCTGTCCGCTCTTTCGTTTCCCCGTACTCCCGCATGTCCAGGGACATAGACAAAGGTGACCTTACGTATTTTGGATTTCTGCAACGACTCTACCCATTGCATGCGTATAGAGCCCGCCTCCACATTTTTAATTATGCTCATCGAATCACTCATACATAGTATGCATGCGTATAGTATACATGCGTGGGTGTAGTCTTGTGACTCTAACCATTTGAATGTCTTGGTCACTGCCATTGCATCCACTGTCATGCTACTCGTGGTCATGACGTATGCACCACTGTCTTCCTTGACTATTCTGCCTGCCGAGCTGTAAATGCCCATGCACTTCTTTGGTGTCGTCTTACAGATCCATCTGTATAGATGACTGCATCTTTCTCATCGGTGTTATCGCAGATGAGACCGTTGACCTCAGCATTAACCACGACCGGGTTCTGTTCCCTACTTTTTCTGTCGAGTGACAATACACGAGAAAGTTTCCTTGAATGACGTAGGCACCGGTATCCACTCCTCACCAACGCTGATATTGGTAAGCCCACAGACCTGTTTGATGACATCTTCTGCTCGGCCCATCCATGATTTGCTTCTTTTTAGCCTGGCACCTTTCACTGTGTTGAGCACGTGGTGCAATGGATGCTCTGTATCTGTACTAATCTTCAGGTATGCTCGTGCTCTCCAGATCTTGATTCTGTCATCCGTGGTTGGAAAGTCAAGAAGATACCTCATTGCTACACAGGGAGTGTCCCTCGTACATCCCAGGATAATGCGCATGGCTTCATTTTGTATTTTCTCCAGCCTATCAATTTGAGTCGTACTGACAGTAAGAATTGCCAGGGCATACTCGATTGGTGCGAGGACTAATCCCTGGAACAGAAGAGTAAGTAGCCTCAGCTCGATGTTGGCTGCTGCCATGACCTTCAAGGCGGCTAATCCTTTGCGGGATTTTGTTATCACATGGTCGACGTGGTCCCGAAAACACAGGCTGCGATCAAACTTAACACCGAGGTGTGTCATCAACTTGTCCCTGGTCACCTCATCAGTTCCCATCCGTACTACCGGTGTGGTCGTATTAACGACATGATTGTTAAGGGAGAACCATGAAACTGATGCTTTATTAGGATTAACCAAGGCACCTGAAATCCCACACCAGGAAGAAATACGATCGAGTTCGTCTTGCATTGTGGAGGTGATTTCCCGTCTGTCTCTTCCCTGTCGATATACCAGAATATCATCAGCAAAAGTCATAGTTCTCCCCTTCCATCCAGCTGTTGTTCTGTGATCGTTATTGTGTACACGTTAAATAGAACTGGTGACAATGGTGAACCTTGTGGCAGCCCTGGACAAATGGATGTTGGCTCGGAAGACCAACTTCCACATCTGAGTATCACCTTCCTCTGAAACAGTGCCGCGGCGATCCATCTAATGAGGAAGGGGTGCACCGCCAGTTTGAGAAGCATATGCATGAGATATTCAAATGGTACCCTGTTGTATGCATCCTCCAGATCTATAGCAGCAGCACATGTCTCCTCTCGTCTGTGGAAGCCTTCGAAGACGTCATAGGCAAATACTGCCGCATTGAGCCATGTTTCTTTGTTATATCTATAACCTCCGAGTGTGGGTGGGAATGTGCGTTTCTGTTCAAGGTGACAGGTGAGGACACGGGCAACTATTTTCTCCAGCAGCTTGCCCGCAGTGTTTTGAATTGTGATGATTCTGTAGGCACTGATCTGAGAATGGTCCTTGTTTGGCTTCGGTAGCGGTAGTAAGTAGCTGTGTAGCCACTCCTCCTTAATCTGGCCACTCCGAATACTGGCATTAAACTCATTGGTCAGTTTTGTCAAGTCGTCGTCAGCTAAATCGCCTATGTCATCGTACCGAACACCATCTGGACCAGGAGCAGTGTTGTGTGACCTTTTAAGTGTCGTGCGAATGGTATCGGTTGTGATTGTGAGATCTTCTTCCAGCCCTACATCCTTACACAATTTTGACAGCGATCCCCGTATCCTCATTCTTACAGCCTTATTGCTTTGGTCCGTCTGCTCAATGTAGCGGACAAGCAGGGCCTTCCCTTTGTTCTCATCAGATTTGTGCCATATCCGGCCTGTGCTCTGAAAATCTGCTATGCCTCTGTGCCGTGTTGTGCCATTCATGCTCTGATGAAGGCGCCAGAATGTGGCTAGCGATTTTTCTGAGCA
The DNA here is from genome assembly GCA_032433765.1 of Megaustenia siamemsis. Taxonomy (NCBI): domain Eukaryota; kingdom Metazoa; phylum Mollusca; class Gastropoda; order Stylommatophora; family Ariophantidae; genus Megaustenia; species Megaustenia siamemsis. The sequence continues at coordinate 45,150,903 of JAVIAB010000106.1, read as the reverse complement.
CACTTTTTTTTTTACAGAAGTCATCCCATTTGGCATCCTTAGCCTGCTTAGCGCATAGTTTAAAGTGCATCATTTTTTGGTCGACCTCTATTTTCAGACGCTTCAAGAGCTCAGGTTTTGTTCTTCCATTCCTTCTAGCTTTCTGCCATGTCTTGGCCGTTTGTCTCTTGATGTGACTCATTACGCCAATGAGAAATAAGTTACAGCCACTGATTCTTTACTTCTTAAGCAAAGTTTAACGGAACTCCATTGTCCCATCCTTTAAAACGAGAAGAAGCTTATTTTTCAATTGCTTTATTCGAACATGAATATTATAAAATTATAAAATAATATATCAATACCGTTAAAATACTTAAAGTTTATCTGCACGCGCCGCGGACCATTTCGGCTGAAAAGCCTTCACTATAGTTATTCTATTTTAAAAATGCAACAGCATGTGCCGATAGCAAACGTCTCAATATAATGAGAACATTATTTAAATTTCTCAAACATTCTCTCCTTAAAAATGGTTGTCTTACCGGATCTAGAAGAAGAAGAGAGGATAGGTCCAGATTAGCTGACAGATTGGCTGGTGGCGGTCTGGTAGTGTTGTCCATGCGCTCCATGTAGGGAAACTCGTTGTGGTAATCACAGTGGAAAGTTAAGAAGAAACTGCCTGTTTTAAACTGAGGGAGATGGTTGATGGCTTCATAGTCAAATACATTCATTACAGCTGAAAATGAAAATAAGCATGACAATTATTGTCTGCTGTGATACATAAATAGACCTGGTGAGAAAAGACTTGGTGGGGCAAGAACTCTCTCTCTCTCTGTCTCTCTCTCTCTCTCTCTCTCTCTCTCTCTCTCTGTCGTGTGTGTGTGTGTGTTATATTTTTCTTCTTCCCCTTTTGTTCCTCGTTTGCCTTTCTGTGTTTAAGGATAAAGATGGTTTGAGTCTCTTGCTCTGCTTTTTAGTTGCCCACATTTTCTCTCACTTTTAAAAAAATGTTTCTAGTAGAGATTAAACATTCGAATCCCACTAATTGTAAAAAAGATTCAAGAATTGAAAACTTGAATCTTCGCGCTTTTGTTTTTGTTTTTTGTTTGCCATTCGAATGATTATCGGACCTACATCAAACTGTTAAAACTTTGGAAAGTTTAGTTTTAGCTTCATCAACATCAAGTAGAAACGTTTACTAAGGAAAGAAAAAAATACTTGCAACTGTTGCGAATCTGGCGGACCTGAGTAGCATTTTACTTTCAGTGTACCTTACATCGGACATTTTCAGAACTTTCTAGAAATCAACAACCGTGTGCTGTTCTTTTTTGAAAATTCTGGAAACTTGACTCTCGATAGTTCGAGAGGTTTCTAGCAACTCATGCCGGTGTATACAAACACTTGATTGCGCACATTACCATGGTAGTTGTCTACCAACTGAACTAATTAATGCTACTCAGTCTACAACTTAGAGTTGTTAGTTATACTCAACTCTCCGCAGTGTCTCACTGGCACAGGATATCAATCTACGCTTGGCATAATCCCATTTGTATTTCTTTTGGTCTCAATCCCTACAGACTTCACCCTTTATTCTTATGTAGGTTATATCGGTAAACACACACCTGCGCATATTTAGGAGCGATTTATCTTGTATCTCTCAGATTATCATAGCATCCTATATAGCCTACAATTAATGTCATCCTATGAGATGGCATCATCTCAAATAGCTGGGTTATTTCCAAATTTCAAGAGAAGAAAATTATGCGCTGTGCGATATATGTGATGCAGAAATATTCAGGTCACATAGGGGGCCTACTACATCTACAATATGGAAACAATGTTAAGTCAAACATTTCATGCAAATTTCAAAAACAAAATTAGACGTTAACCATATCCATTAATGACTTCAGATTCACCCTTGAGCCTTTTGACTATCAGAGTTGACTCCCCATTCGAAGATAATGATGAGCCAGATGATCCAGCTATTGTTGGGAGTCCAACAGTTAGTTCAACTCCTAGTTCAGCTGTTGTTGGGAGTCCAACAGTTAGTTCAACTCCTAGTTCAGCTGTTGTTGGGAGTCCAACAGTTAGTTCAACTCCTAGTTCAACTGTTGTTGGGAGTCCAACAGTTAGTTCAACTCCTAGTTCAACTGTTGTTGGGAGTCCATCAGTTAGTTCAACTCCTAGTTCAGCTGTTGTTGGGAGTCCAACAGTTAGTTCAACTCCTAGTTCAACTGTTGTTGGGAGTCCAACAGTTAGTTCAACTCCTAGTTCAACTGTTGTTGGGAGTCCAACAGTCAGTTCAACTCCTAGTTCAACTGTTGTTGGGAGTCCATCAGTTAGTTCAACTCCTAGTTCAACTGTTGTTGGGAGTCCAACAGTTAGTTCAACTCCTAGTTCAACTGTTGTTGGGAGTCCATCAGTTTGTTCAACTCCGAGTCCAACAGTTAGTTCAACTCCTAGTTCAGCTACTGCTGGTAGTCCTGCGTCAGTTAGTTAAACTCCTAGTTCAGCTACTGCTGGTAGTCCTGCATCAGTTAGTTCAACTCCTAGTTCAGCTACTGCTGGTAGCCCTGCATCAATTAGTTCAACTGATGTTGGGAGTCCTGCATCAGTTAGTTCAACTCCTAGTTCAGCTACTGCTGATAGTCCTGCGTCAATTAGTTCAACTCCTAGTTCAGCTGCTGCTGGTAGCCCTGCATCAGTTAGTTCAACTCCTAGTTCAGCTACTGCTGGTAACCCTGCATCAATTAGTTCAACTGATGTTGGGAGTCCTGCATCAGTTAGTTCAACTCCTAGTTCAGCTACTGCTGGTAACCCTGCATCAATTAGTTCAACTGATGTTGGGAGTCCTGCATCAGTTAGTTCAACTCCTAGTTCAGCTACTGCTGGTAGCCCTGCATCAGTTAGTTCAACTCCTAGTTCAGCTACTGCTGGTAACCCTGCATCAATTAGTTCAGCTGTTGTTGGGAGTTCATCATCAATTAGTTCAACTCCTAGTTCAACTGATGTTGGGAGTCCTGCATCAGTTAGTTCAACTCCTAGTTCAGCTACTGCTGGTAGTCCTGCGTCAGTTAGTTCAACTCCTAGTTCAGCTGCTGCTGGTAGCCCTGTATCAGTTAGTTCAACTTCTAGTTCAGCTACTGCTGGTTGCCCTGCATCAATTAGTTCAACTGATGTTGGGAGTTCTGCATCAGTTAGTTCAACTCCTAGTTCAGCTACTGCTGGTAGTCCTGCGTCAGTTAGTTCAACTCCTAGTTCAGCTACTGCTGGTAGCCCTGCATCAGTTAGTTCAACTCCTAGTTCAGCTACTGCTGGTAGCCCGGCATCAGTTAGTTCAACTCCTAGTTCAGCTACTGCTGGTAGTCCCGCATCAGTTAGTTCAACTCCTAGTTCAGCTGCTGCTGGTAGCCCGGCATTAGTTAGCTCAACTCCTAGTTCAGCTACTGCTGGTAGCCTGCATCAGTTAGTTCAACTCCTAGTTCAGCTACTGCTGGTAGCCCGCATCAGTTAGTTCAACTCCTAGTTCAGCTACTGCTGATAGTCCTGCATCAGTTAGTTCAACTCCTAGTTCAGCTACTGCTGGTAGTCCCGAATCAGTTAGTTCAACTCCTAGTTCAGCTGCTGCTGGTAGCCCCGCCTCAGTTAGTTTAATTCCTAGTTCAGCTACTGTTGGTAGCCCTGTATCAGTTCAACTCCTAGTTCAGCTGCTGCTGGTAGCCCTGCATTAGTTAGTTCAACTCCTAGTTCAGTTACTGCTGGTAGGCCTGCATCAGTTAGTTCAACTCCTAGTTCAGCTACTGCTGGTAGCCCGGCATCAGTTAGTTCAACTCCTAGTTCAGCTACTGCTGGTAGTCCCGCATCAGTTAGTTCAACTGATGTTGGGAGTCCTGCATCAGTTAGTTTAATTCCTAGTTCAGCTACTGTTGGTAGCCTTGTATCAGTTCAAATCCTAGTTCAGCTACTGCTGGTAGCCCTGCATCAGTTAGTTCAACTCCTAGTTCAGCTGCTGCTGGTAGCCCTGCATTAGTTAGTTCAACTCCTAGTTCAGCTACTGCTGGTAGCCCTGTATCAGTTAGTTCAACTCCTAGTTCAGCTACTGCTGGTAGCCCGGCATCAGTTAGTTCAACTCCTAGTTCAGCTGCTGCTGGTAGCCCCGCATCAGTTAGTTCAATTCCTAGTTCAGCTACTGTTGGTAGCCCTGTATCAGTTCAAATCCTAGTTCAGCTACTGCTGGTAGCCCTGCATCAGTTAGTTCAACTCCTAGTTCAGCTGCTGCTGGTAGCCCTGCATTAGTTAGTTCAACTCCTAGTTCAGCTACTGCTGGTAGCCCTGCATCAGTTAGTTCAACTCCTAGTTCAGCTACTGCTGGTAGCCCGGCATCAGTTAGTTCAACTCCTAGTTCAGCTACTGCTGGTAGCCCTGCATCAGTTAGTTCAACTCCTAGTTCAGCTACTGCTGGTAGTCCCGCATCAGTTAGTTCAACTCCTAGTTCAGCTGCTGCTGGTAGCCCTGCATCAGTTAGTTCAACTCCTAGTTCAGCTACTGCTGGTAGCCCTGCATCAGTTAGTTCAACTCCTAGTTCAGCTACTGTTGGTAGCCCTGTATCAGTTCAAATCCTAGTTCAGCTACTGCTGGTAGCCCTGCATCAGTTAGTTCAACTGATGTTGGGAGTCTTGCATCAGTTCAAATCCTAGTTCAGCTGTTGTTGGGAGTTCATCATCAATTAGTTCAACTCCTAGTTCAACTGATGTTGGGAGTCCTGCATCAGTTAGTTCAACTCCTAGTTCAGCTGCTGCTGGTAGCCCTGCACCAGTTAGTTCAACTCCTAGTTCAGCTACTGCTGGTAGCCCTACATCAGTTAGTTCAACTCCTAGTTCAGCTACTTTTGGTAGCCCTGTATCAGTTCAAATCCTAGTTCAGCTACTGCTGGTAGCCCTGCATCAGTTAGTTCAACTGATGTTGGGAGTCCTGCATCAGTTCAAATCCTAGTTCAGCTGTTGTTGGGAGTTCATCATCAATTAGTTCAACTCCTAGTTCAGTTGTTGTTGAGAGTCCTGCATCAGTTAGTTCAACTCATAGTCCAGCTGTTGTTGGGAGTTCTTCATCAGTTAGTTCAACTCCTAGTCCAGGTGTTGTTGGGAGTTCTTCATCAGTTAGTTCAACTCCTAGTCCAGGTGTTGTTGGGAGTTCTTCATCAGTTAGTTCAACTCCTAGTCCAGGTGTTGTTGGGAGTTCTTCATCAGTTAGTTCAACTCCTAGTCCAGGTGTTGTTGAGAGTCCTTCATCAGTTAGTTCAACTCATAGTCCAGCTGTTGGGAGTTCTTCATCAGTTAGTTCAACTCCTAGTCCAGGTGTTGTTGGGAGTTCTTCATCAGTTAGTTCAACTCCTAGTCCAGGTGTAGTTGGGAGTTCTTCATCAGTTAGTTCAACTACTAGTTCAGTTGCTGTTGGGAGTTCTTCATCAGTTAGTTCTACTACTAGTTCAGTTGCTGTTTTGGGAATTCTTCATCAGTCAGTTCAACTCCTAGTCCAGGTGTAGCCTTTTTGGGAGATCAGCATCAGTTAGTTCAACTCACAGTCCAGCTGTCGTTGGTAGTCCAGCAACCGCTAGTTTTTCCCATCCAGCAAGTTAGCAGCTTCATTAAAAAAAAACTCTGATATATCTTATTTTTTAAAATTTTTATTTATTAAACATAAATGTCCAATTTTACTGCAATTAAAATCCTAACATTAGAAGTTGAACTAGCTTCTCCTCCCCCACCCCACCCCACCTTGTTATAAATGAATTATTCGAGAGATTCGAGATTTGGAAAATTCGAAAACGTTTTTTTGGGTTCGGATTCGAGAAAAGTTCGTATTCACCTGTGGCTTCTAGTATTCAGTTTATCCATGCCTGTAGAAGACGTCCTCTGAATGCCTTGTTTTTCTAGCATTTGTTGGCTGTTATGTGTTTGCTTCTCTCATATCGTGTTACCAAATAATTTATTATCTTGTATATTTGCATATTCTAATGCGGGAGTGGGGGTGGGGAGGGGAATCCCTAGCTGTCTCTCTGGCGATTAGAAAAGATTAGCTCGAGATGTTTGTTTCTGGAAGTGCTGCCGCGAATACGAAGGTGAACACATTACTGCGTTCAATCTGAGTTCTTCACTTCCAATTCTGTCCGGCCTTTCAGTCCTCCTTTATTGATTTGTAGCTTGGTTTACTTCTTGCTTTTGTTTGTCCAGATTGTGCTTCAGAGTTGTCAATGAAAGAGGTCTTGTGAGAGGTCTTGCGAGAGGTCTTGTGAGAGGTCTTGTGAGAGGTCTTGTGAGAGGTCTTGTGAGAGGTCTTGTGAGAGGTCTTGTGAGAGGGGAGAAATCTTCAATTTGGGGAAAAAAACGAGAACCGATGTTGACAGGAGATTATGAAGACATACATGGATGCGTTAGGACATCCATACATGGATGCGTTAGGACATCCATACATGGATGCGTTAGGACATCCATACATGGATGCGTTAGGACATCCATACATGGATGCGTTAGGAAAATAAACAAATGAGATAGAATGACGGAGAAGGGAAGAAACTAGATGAAGAAAGAGATGGCGGTGAGACTAGAGCCGTTGACTCAAAGATAATTGTTTGAAGAAATAGGAAGAGAGGGAGAAGGAGATACCAGAAAAGGAGAGAGAGAGAGGGGCAGCAAGAGGGAAAATAGAAAGTTACACATAGAAAGTAAAGAGAAGGAGAAATACAGTTACAACCAGACAGATACATTTCCTAAAGACACATAGAAAGTAAAGAGAAGGAGAAATACAGTTACAACCAGACAGATACATTTCCTAAAGACACATAGAAAGTAAAGAGAAGGAGAAATACAGTTACAACCAGACAGATACATTTCCTAAAGACACATAGAAAGTAAAGAGAAGGAGAAATACAGTTACAACCAGACAGATACATTTCCTAAAGACACATAGAAAGTAAAGAGAAGGAGAAATACAGTTACAACCAGACAGATACATTTCCTAAAGACACATAGAAAGTAAAGAGAAGGAGAAATACAGTTACAACCAGACAAATACATTTCCTAAAGACACATAGAAAGTAAAGAGAAGGAGAAATACAGTAACAACCACAGATACATTTCCTAAAGACACATAGAAAGTAAAGAGAAGGAGAAATACAGTTACAACCAGACAAATACATTTCCTAAAGACACATAGAAACATAGATAAGAAGTCAAGTGAATCCACCATTATACTTGAATGTTTGTGTAGAGTTTCAGAGACGGGAGGAGACGAAAAGATCGTGTACCTTCATCATAAGTGATGCCATACATCAAAGGCTGGCCCGAGCTGACGGCAATAGCCCCCTTACACTGGCGGTACTGTCCGGTGACTGGGTCCTTGCAAGCCGCGTGACATACTCGCCCACATGAGTCGTGGGCTCTGATGATAGCTTCACTGACTCTCTCTGGCGATTAGAAAAGATTAGCTCGAGGTGTTTCTGGAAGTGCTGCCGCGAATACGAAGGTGAACACATTACTGCGTTCAATCATATCACATTACAGAGCTAAGTAACTGTTAGTCAGTTGACACCAGAGACTTGTGACTATATTACATAATGTTGGAGAAACCCTAATCAAAGTGTATTTGCATTCCAGACAAAAAATAAAAACAATAGCTTTACAAACACACAAATAACATGTCAATCACATTATCGAACATTATAGAACAACACCAAAACAAACGATACATACTTGTATACACGTCAGAAATATTCTGCCAATCGGATGGTACATAAAAAAGATAAGAAATACAGATAGATATCTGGGAAAGAAAAGAAAATTTCATTCAATCAACAGATTATGAAGAGAAAATGGAGATGGACTGGACACACGCTAAGAAAACCGTGTGCCACCATATCAAGACTGGCACTGCTATTGAACTCATGGGGAAAGAGAAAATAAGAGATCCTGAAAATATACGAAGAAGAGACAATGCCCAAGAATAGGGATGAAGTGACCCTGCCCATGCCTTATTCTTCCAAATTGAATGTGGAGCGCTTATTGACATACCAGTGCTTCATATTTCACTGTTTCCAAAGAAAAGGTCAACAAAAAAAAGAAAGAAATGTTATACTGAAGATATACGAGACAAAAAAGTTGTAATAAGACAGGAAAAGATATAAGCAAACAACAATGTTGCAGTTTTGCTTCAGTTAAGAGATGCTCTGAGGAGTGATGGTATGAGATGTGTCAGAAATAACTCATCATTAACAATCACATGAATTTGGTTATTTGGTTATGGAAGGCCCCGGTATCACTGCGAACGAATTAAAATCCATAATTGCTCAACCGCCCGTGCCAGTGGAATCATCCGAATTACTAACTCATCTCCCAAACAAAGAAAGGTAGCTGTAGTCCCCATCATAGCAGTCTTAGCACACGCCAAAAGTCATAAGGCGAAACCGCATATAAAGTGAACACGGCCAACTGTTCCCTGTCATACAATATCAGCATTTATCGTAAACAATTGGAATATCGGAACATGATCAAAACGGATGAAACACACAGCTCACGGAGTGCACAGAGCACTTAACTCAGTAGCTCCTGCAGCAAGTCGGACTTGGAATATGAAGAAACTGCAACAAGGAACACTTTTCAGACATAGCCTTCAATGGTTCCTGCCGCCTATCCACCATATTTCCCGGAAGTCCACGTCCTCCTGAAAATGATGATCGTCATAGTATTTAAATGTATAGCGCTTGATGATGTTAGGACATCGTGTTTGACTCCAACTCCGAACACACAAAACACAGTTCGTCGTCAGATTATCCCCGTTGCACACCAAACAACAGATCGCAAGATTAGCGCATGGTCGGTCTTGGGACACACGATGAGCCATTATGATGACGTAGCACGCACAAAATGGCTGCGCCCATGGATTTATGATTACTCTAGTGAATGCAGTCTACAACGAACGAAACATGGTGCAAATTCCCCAACGAGATAAAACTTCGGCTGACTTGACGGAGCCCACCACATTAATGCGTTAGAAATTGTAAATAACTTGCGGCAAACAACACCATCAACGGTCATTGAACAGCACTCATTGTGACGTAAAACGCAGATCAACACTAGACGGTGGAAGATCGCATTCACAACACTTGATTTGTCAAAACGGAGTATTGCCGTGCGTGTAACGCCAATTCATTGGCGTAAATATGATAAATAGAACATCATTTCGACTTGAATGCAGAAAATTGCAACGGAAAGCAGAAATTGATCAGATTGCAAAGCAATTTCTGCAGCGATCGAGAGAACGTGACTTAGTTCCGCCATCATAGAAACGGAAATCACATGCATATTGGCCCAGAATGGAGGTTGAGCAGAAACGTTCATGAATAAGGTGAGACATACAACAAGATATCAGCAGCACACCGGATACATTGACTTTTTGAGATGACAAGTCAGCCCTGACAGTCAAGCTTTACGATGCAACTAACGGGTACATAAAGGACACAGGTGCATGCAATAGCGAGTACCTCCCGTTGGTTTCTTGACGGCAACGAAACCCATGGAGATGGAAACTGCCTGACGCTGATCAACAATAGCAGCTTCCTTGTAGTAGCCATCGTAGTTGATTCCCCTGGAAGACAAAAACACCTGGCCTATGTTTTCATCTCCGGCACAGCGTCCGTACGTCTTAGGGTTACTCATGGGCTCAGCAATGTATCTGCATAATGGAAGTGTGTGTTTTAGTCAACTGTGACATCATGGGCTCAGCAATGTATCTGCATAATGGAAGTGTGTGTTTTAGTCAACTGTGACATTATGGGCTCAGCAATGTGTCTGCATAATGGAAGTGTGTGTTTTAGTCAACTGTGACATTATGGGCTCAGCAATGTATCTACATAATGGAAGTGTGTGTTTTAGTCAACTGTGACATTATGGGCTCAGCAATGTGTCTGCATAATGGAAGTGTGTGTTTTAGTCAACTGTGACATTATGGGCTCAGCAATGTGTCTGCATAATGGAAGTGTGTGTTTTAGTCAACTGTGACATTAGTGTATCTAGACAATGAGAGGATGTAATTTAGATGTCTCAACAGCAGCACTGATAAACCTGAACAAGGGACGGGTGTTCATCATCATCATTGAGTGCCTTCTCCGCATCGAAGGTTGGCTACCATGGATCGCCATTCTACTCTGTTTCTTGCTTTGATGGTGCCGGCTGTCATAGATTGACTTGTCCATCTTTTGATGTTACTCCTCCATGTTAGTCTTGGTCTGCCTCTGCCTCTCTTACCTTATATTTTCCCTTCCAATATTACTTTTAGTAGGCTGTTGTGTCTTTTAACATGCCCCAAAAATTTCATTTGTCTTGTCTTAATTGTATTTAGTAGTTCTCTTTTTATTTTCAGTTGTTTTAAAACTTCATCGTTTGTTATCTTTTCTTTCCATCCAATTCTACCTATTCTTCTATAAATCCACATTTCAAAGGCTTCAATTTTCTGTTCTGTTTTCTTGTCTAATGTCCATGTTTCTGCACCATACAGGAATATTGAGAAGATGTAACATTTTGCCATTCTTAGTTTCAGCCCTGTTGATATTTGTTTTGTTGTTAGTATATTTTTTCATGGCATTAAAATTACCTTTTGCCATACCTATTCTTTTGTTTATTTCAATTTTACATTTTCCATCATTGGTTATAGTATGTCCCAGGTAGTTGTAGCTCTGGACTGTCTCCAGATGTATTCCCTCAACTGTGATATTTAATTGTAGGTCTTGGGGATTTTCTTTGTTTATGATCATAGTTTTAGTCGTTTTGATATTCATTTCTAGTCCATATTTTTTGCTTGTTATGTGTATCACATTAAGCAATTGTTGTAGGGGTTTAGGATTTTCTGCTAGTAGAACAGTATCATCAGCATATCTTAGGTTATGGATTATCTTTCCATTAATGTTTAGGCCTGGCATCTCTGAGATGTTTTTAAAGATTTGCTCAGTGTATAGATTGAACAAGCTTGGTGATAGGATGCATCTTTGTCTTACTCCTCTTTTTATGTCCATGGGTGTAGAGTTCTCCTTGTTATATCTTATTATTGCTGTTTGCTCCCAGTACAAATTACATATTAGTCGTATGTCTGCGTCGTCTAGATTTATATCCTTTAGGCAGTCTATAAGTTGGTTATGGTGTATTCTATCGAAAGTTTTGGTGTAGTCTATAAAGCAGGCATATATTGGTTTGTTTACTTCTGTGTACTTTTCAATCAATGTTCTCATGCTAAATATGGCTTCTTTTGTCCCACTGTTTTTCCTGAATCCAAATTGTTGCTCATCTAATTCAGTATTGATTTATTCTGAATCCTTCCCTGTATAACTTTTAGTAAAATTTGTGTTACCTGGCTCATTAGGCTTATTGTTCTGAAATCACTGCATTCAACTGCACCATTCTTTTTAGGCAATGCAATGAAAGTTGCTGTTTTTAGATCGTTTGGTATGTAACCTGCATGCTATATGTCATATTGCATATGTCTGTGATCACTTCGATGCCAAACTCTTGTAGAGCCTGTATCATCTCTATCTGTATATTGTCAGGTCCTGCTGCCTTTCCCTGTTTCATTGTTTTTATAGCTTTTTCTACTTCAGATTTCAGGATTTTATAGTTGTATGTACATTTTATGTCTGGCTTTTTGTCCCTTTCGTCATGGAATAATTCTGGTATATATTCTTGGTGTAAAGTTAGCTATTTCAATAGCAGAGTTTATATATCTGGTTTGTGTGACTGCAAAAACATACAACAAAATAATGAGAATAGCCGTGTTTCCAATTCTCAAATCCCCATTTCTAATGTAAATGTAACTTCACTAAAGTTGTGGTGAAATAAATTAATTTGGTAAAACAAAACAAAACAATGCAAACCTGTTAGTGTGTGTGTAGGCACTAGGGGAGTAGATGTCATCTCTAATATCAACCCGTCCGTTATGCACGGGATAGCTTCTGTATTTGTGAAACTTTGGGGGCCTGACACTGATAATCTTGACTGGAATCATGACCCATTGGTTAGTGTCACACGTGTAGTCACAACAAAAGTCATTTTGAACAGGCCGGCCGTACACCTTCAAGTCCGGTCTTGAGCAGCCGGCGACCGTGTTGGTGGAAGACTGTTGGCCTGAATTGAGCCTGGGGTTCAACGTTGATGCTAGCTCGGGTTGGGCTGACACAACCCTCTCTAGGATAACGGGTACACAGCGCCCAGTTCTAGGCAAGCAAGTCAGGTGTCTGAAAGACATTGATCTCACAGCTGATTTGTGTCTTCTCAAATATATAATCTATATTACCGACTCGAAATATTAAAATGATATGAACCTACGATGCAACCTATTAAAATATACCAATATATTATAGACTATTGAATCGAACCTACAAAACAAATCAACCTATTATTTTTCACCCAACTTTATTACTGATTAAACATATTACATAATCAAAATATTAACATAAAAACATGTTACAGAATAAACCTGTTTAGAGTAATTAAAATATAAACGTATTTAACACACACACACGCGCATATATATATATATATATATATATATATATATATATATATATACATACATATTAACTTATTACTGATCAAACATATTAATAATATATATTTACTGATTCAACCTTTTCGTTATCGGAACAGAAAAAAGTTTCACCTATTAAAATATATCAATCTCTGGTTTCAACCTACTAAAATAAATTAACATACAACTGGTACATTGTTTAGCTTATAAAAACATGTGGATCTTTATTCGCCTTTGGCCCTGTGGCAAGTTTTGTTGCACTGTTTGTATCCAAATATATCAATTACAATACTTTTTTTAAGCGGCCCAAATGCAGACAAGGGCCACAAATGCGCTATCGATTGGCTACAATAAAAGTAATGGGGAATAACAACAACATGACTAGCCTTCACTCAAGGGTGACTTTTAGAAATGGTGATTTTAACATTGAACCACATTAAGGGGTGACTATATAGATCAGCAGTTGGAGAAGTTGAATGACATTCAGCAATCACAGGTTATATTATTTACCTTTAACTACATCCAGGGGTGATCCATTTTTGTCTTGTCAGACGGTTTAGTGGAGACGAGAGTGTATTTTTTAGGAGGTTTTGTGTTTTTGTCGAATAGCTTCTCTCGTAGCTGATTTTAGCAATGTTTGAGAAACACACTCCGCCACAGCCCCCTGATCCACAGGGTTTTCCATTTTTTTTCATGAGTCTTTTTCTCTTCCATGTTTTGCCATAGTACAGTCTCGCGTGATGTCAGTTTTTTTTTATACAGACTGTCTATGATGTGCGACCTCATGCCAGATGTTCCCAGTCATTTTCACAGATGGAGAGGTCATTTAGAGATCTCTCATATAATATCTCTATATCGTAATTTAGGTATGCCGATTTGCCTCTTTCCGTGTATTAGTTCATTATATAGTGTTTGCTTATGAAGGCGGTTTTCTTCCATTCGCTGGACGTGCCCCAGCCATCTTAACCTTCGGCTTCTGTGCATTGACATGATTGTTGCGGTCTTAGCACGTTGCAGGACTGGTAAGTTGGATAGTTTGTCCGGCCATTTGATGTGCATTATTCTGCGAAGACATCGCATGTGGAAGATATTTAGTCTTTTTTCATGATTTGAGTATGTTGTCCAGGTTTCAGATCCACATAACAATGTGATAAGCACACAGGTCTGATATATTAAGAGTTTGGTCTTTGGTGTTAGTTTCGTGTTGTTCCCTGTCTGTGAGTTTGCCGAAAGTCGTAGCTGCCTTGCCAATTCGGCTTTTTATTGTCATCATCAAGAGAAACGGATGACATGATAGTGGATCCAAAATAGTGAATTTCTAAACTGACTCAAGTGGACAATCTTTCAAAGTGTTTAGTACAGGTTTGATGTCTCTGCGACTTGGAAGTACGGTTTTCTGAACACTAATAGGCAGTGAAAAAAAAAGTTGCATGCTTTGTCAAAGTTGTCTATCAGTGGGAGGTTTCGGTATGCATCGTTAGCATATAAAAGTTCTTTAAGTATGGCAATATTTGTTTTTGTTTTTGCGCTCAGTCGTGCTTAAGTTAAACAGTGAGCCACCTGATCTTGTGCGAATATCCCATGAACTGTTTTCAAAGGCGTAATTTAGAAGGGCAACACAAAAGATGCCAAAAAGTGTGGAGCCGAGAACGCATCCCCGTTTCACCCCGCGTTTAACTTAAGTAGTTTAGGTGGGCAGCCTAAGACATGATTTTCCCACTTAGACTTGAAAAACGTCGAATTCTTTGTGGATCTCACAAAGGCCTTCACTCAGGATATAGAGCTACAGAGGGGTGATACTATTCACCTTTAACCACATTCAGTGGTTATATTATATTCAGGAGTGGCTATTAAGTTCTGATAACATTTGATTTAGGAGTGTACCACAGAACGATAATTGTTGGTGCGGTTGTTGTGTAGCAAGCGGAAACCATGCTCAGTGTTGACTTTTAGAACAATGATGGACGATATGTTTTACCTTGAAGCACACTCAGGGAAGTTTGATGTACAACCAGGAGTCGACTGGTACTCGTAGGAATCTGTCAGAGAATTGCGATACGCATCGACCTGAAGTAGAGTATCGAAACCAGTGGCAGCCGTACTGTGATGGCGGGAATCTGGGTCCTGTAAGAAACAACAGTTGTTACAAATACCAGCACATTTATTTATTTATATAATCGTTATCATGATATGGTGTTTTCGCAAGGAAGATTGGCTGCCATGGAACGTCACTTTCTGTCTCTTGTCTTAATGAGTTGTACACGGACAGTTTTTTCAGTCCACCTCTTGCCTATATAGGCAGTCCATTACAATTTTTTCCCGTCTTTGTTTCTCTGTACTGGGAGAATTGAAAAAAAAAATATAAGAAATGGTATGGTAAAAGCTTTACGTGATTAGTAGACGACACAGATTTGAACGACGTTTCGGCTCAATAGGCCTTCAGCAGGAACAAATAACACGCACACACAGATATGTAAGTAAATAAAACTAATCCTACATAGCTAACTAGTAACGAAATACCCAAAACAAAATAATCGAAACTGGTTAAAGAAAAGAAAAATGACTTCCCTGTGTCGTGGACCGTGGTCAGAATGGGAAAGAAATAGTCACACGGGTGTAGCTGTTACTATACATATATCTTCTTTCCTTTCTCATTTGCCTTTCAGCGTCGAGGCGAAATATAATTTGTGGTCTTTTGCTCTTTTGTTCGCCACTGCTGCTGTTAAGTTTCGTAATGTTTCTAATATTCTGCTAATCCATCTTTTTCGTGGTCGGCCCT
Organism: Megaustenia siamemsis; assembly: GCA_032433765.1. NCBI lineage: Eukaryota > Metazoa > Mollusca > Gastropoda > Stylommatophora > Ariophantidae > Megaustenia > Megaustenia siamemsis. The sequence continues at coordinate 45,135,581 of JAVIAB010000106.1, read as the reverse complement.
TGGGTCTGGTGTTCTGGCGACGTTTGGTCTGGCGACGTTTATTAAAGGCTCGTTGTATTGTGTTTCGATATTTCTGTCTTCTTACGTAGCCAAACCATTTATCTATTGTTTCTTTAATAGCTCACGGTTGGGGTTATTCCTAGCTTTTTTCTCAGTTCTTCATTCCTGATCTTATCTCTCAGGCTGTTTCCTGTCTAAAACATTTAATCTCGGTAGTGGTTATTTTTTTTGTTCTTGCATCTAGGGTCCAGAACTGGCATTGGTAGCACAACGTTGGGATGAAGATTGTATTGTAGAGTGCCCGATTTGCTTTCGGGTTATTTTCTTGTTGGACAATAGTTGTAAAAGCTGTCCGATGGTTTGACAAACTTATTTCATGCAGTTAAAATCACACTTGATGCTAACCCTAGGCTTCTCTTTATCTCTGTATCACACATTCTGTCAGTTAATATTAGATATCTCAGGTAACTGTCACCTCTATCATGTTTTATTCGTTTAGTTTGATACTGATTTACAACTTCCATTTGTAATCTCTGTTTACTACCATTATTTTAGTCTCCCGAACTTTTAGCCATGAATACTAAACATCCCTTTATATTGCTATTTATGTTCCATTGATTAACTATAATCTGTTAAAAATATACCTTCCACCCCATACTCTCCCCTTTCAGCTAGTTTTAATGCAACTTTACATAGAATGAAAAAAATAATAAAAAAGGAAACACCCCCCCTCCCCAACCATACACACACCTCGTGGTCGTCGAAGTCCTGTGCTCTTCCCACATCTCGGAGCGCATTGATGTTGTCCGCCCGATCCATTGGTTGCCCGTCCTCAACAAAACCGCAGCTAGCCAACCTGTCCGCTCTTTCATTTCCCCGTACTCCCGAATGTCCAGGAATATATACAAAGGTGACCTTACGTATTTTGACTTCTGAAATGACTCTAACTATTACATGCGTACAGAGCGCGCCTCCACTTTTTTATCATGCTCATCGAATCACTCAGTATACATGCGTGGGTGTAGTCTTGTGACTCTAACCAGTTGAATGCTCTGGTCACTGCCATCACCTACATCGTCATGCTACTTGTGGTCATGACGTATACACAACTGTCTTCTTTGACTACTTTGCCTGCCGAGCTATAAATGCCCATGCACTTCTCTGGTGTCGTCTTACAGATCCGTCTGTATAGATGACTGCATCTTTCTCATCAGTGTTATTGCAAATGAGACCGCTGACCTCCGCAATGACCACGACTGAGTTATGTTCCCTACTTTTCCTGTCGAGTGTGACAATACACAAAAATGTCCCTTTGAATGACATAGGTACAAGTATCCACTCCTCACCAACGTTGATATTGGTACGCCCATAGACCTGTTCGATGACATCTTCTGCTCGGCCCACTCATGATTTGCCTCTTTTTAGCCTGGCACATTTCCCTGTGTTTAGCTCGTGGTGCAATGGATGCTCATTATCTGCACTAATCTTCAGGTATGCTCTTCCAGATGTTGATTCTGTCATCCATGGTTGGAAAGTCAAGAAGATATCTCATTGCAACACATGGACTGTCCCTTGTACATCCCAAGATAATGCGCACGGCTTCATTTTGTATTTTCTCCGGCCTATCAATTTGAGTCGTACTGACAGTAAGAATTGCCAGGGCATACTCGATTGGTGCGAGGACTAATCCCTGGAACAGAAGAGTAAGTAGCCTCTGCTCGATGTTGGCAGCTGCCATGACCTTCAAGGCGGCTAATCCTTTGCGGGATTCTGTTATCACATGGTCGACGTGGTCCCGAAAACACAGGCTGCGATCAAACTTAACTCCAAGGTGTGTCATCAACTTGTCCCTGGTCACCTCATCAGTTCCCATTCGTACTACCAGTGTGGTCGTATGAACGATATGATTGTTAAAGGAGAACCATGAAACTGATGCTTTATTAGGATTAACCAATGCACCTGAAACCCCACACCAGGAAGAAATGCGATCGAGTTCGTCTTGCATTGTGGAGATTTCCCGTCTGTCTCTTCCCTGTCGATATACCAGAATATCATAGGCAAAAGTCATAGTTCTTCCCCTCCCATCCAGCTGTTGTTCCGTGATCGTTATTGTGTACACGTTAAATAAAACTGGTGACAACAAAACGAGCCTCAGTTAAAATCAAGTTAAATTTAGATTTACTAAAATCAGACAAGAAGCTGCAAGACAAATATAAAATCACAATTCAGAACCGGTACAATGCAATAGAGAAGATACAAAGCATCGATGAACAGTGGGAAATGCTGAAGGAATCAATGCAACAAACATCAAAAGAGTTCATACCACCAGTGAGGACAAATTCAAGAAAGAAATGGATGACAGATGACATTTTGCAGCTAATGGATACAAGAAGAAGAAATAAAGAAAATAAATATGACTATAAGAGATTAAATAAATAAATTGTAGTAAAATGTAATGAAGCAAAAGAAGCATGGCTAAAAGAGAGATGCAAAGAGATTGAAATGCAACAAAAAAGAGATGCTAAAGCTATATACAAACAAATTGAGGAATTGACAGGAAGAAAAACGCAATCAAAAACTGGATGTCTAAGATCAAAGGAAGGAGAACTGTTGATTGATCAAGAAAACATAAGGTAACGATGGACAGAATACATTAAAGATCTTTATAATGATGAACGAACGGAAGTAAATATTAAGGATAATGGAGAAGGACCAGAAATACTCAGAGAAGTGGAAGACGCCTTGCGCAATATAGGCAAAGCTCCTGGACCAGATAATATAACTAAAGAAGAGATTGAAGCCATGGGTGATTTTGGAATAGAAATAATAACAAAAATATTGAATGATACCTACAACAGCGGATATATACCAGACGACATGCTCAAATCAATATTCATAGCCCTACCAAAGAAATCGGGTGTGATTGAATACGATGATCATCGCACAATAAGCCTTATGAGTCACATGACTAAGATATTACTAAGAATCATCATGCGAAGAGTGCGAAACAAAATCAGTCCAGAAATTAGCGATAAACAGTGTGTTTTTTTTTAGAGATAAAGGAACAAGCAATGCCATATATATCATAAGATCTTTAGTAGAAAGAGCCATAGAGGTGAAAACAGATCTATACCTATGTTTCATAAATTACACCAAAGCATTTGACAAAGTAAAGCACCAAGAAATAATCACAATTTTATAAAGCATAAACGTAGATAGCAGAGATCTAAGAATAATAAAGAACATGTACTGGCAACAAACAGCGGCCATAAGAACTGGAAACCAATTGGTAATGTTTCAACAAATAAAACAGGGTTCAGACAAGGTTGTGTTAGACCAGATTTGTTTAATATTTATAGTGTGATTTTTTAAAGATAGATAAGGGGCATGCCTGGAATAACAATTGGAGGTCATAATATAAATAATCTAAGGTATGCGGATGATACAGTCTTAATCGCTAAGAGTGAAAATGAGTTACAAGAAATGTTGGACATTATAGTGAAAGAAAGCAAAAATAAAGGACTCAGCCTTAATAGCAAAAAGATAGAGGTAATGGTAACAACAAAAAAAAGACATCACCTCAGTGCAAAATAAAGACAAGTGGAACAATATTAAAACAGGTAAATGAATTTAAATATTTGGGAACTTTGTTAACCTCAGACGGAAGATGTACAAAAGAGGTGAGGTGCAGAATGGCTCAGGCAAAAGCAGTTTTCCAAAAAATGAGGAAGATACTATGCAATCCATTTTTGACAATAGAAACAAGAAAACGAGTTCTTAAATGTTACGTAGAGCCAGTCTTAACATATGGATGTGAATCATGGACAATATGACAACAGACAAGAAAATCACTGGAGTCTGTAGAAATGTGGTTTTACAGAAGAATGTTGAGAGTACCATGGACAGCTAAGAAGAGTAAAGAAGATGCTCTGAGAGAGGTCAAAGCAAAAAGAGAGCTAATTTCCAATATTAGGAAGAAACAATCATCATTTTTTGGCCATGTAATGAGAAGAGAACAACTGGAATATATTGTAACAACTGGAAAAACTGAGGGACGAAGAGACAGAGCAAAGAGAAAAAATAACAGACAGCTTAAGAGAATGGCTTGACAGATGGTCAACAGCAGAAATGATAAATAGCTGCCGATATCGAAATTTTGTGGAGAGACATGATCACCTACGCCAGCAGGCCCGGTACTTGATGATGATGATGATGATGATGAAGACAATGGCGAGCCTTGTGGCAGCCCTGGACAAATGGGTGATGGCTCGGAAGACCAACCTCCACATCATCACCTTGTATCACCTTGCTGTGAAACAGTGCACCAGCGATCTATCTAATGAGTAAGAGGTGCACTGCCAGTTTGAGGAGCATGAGATATTCAAATGGTACCCTGTTGTAGGCATCCTCGAGATCTATAGCAGCAGCACATGCCTCCTCTAGTCTGTGGAAACCTTCGAAGACGTCATTGGCGAAGACTACCACATTGAGCCATGTCTCTTTGTTATATATATCTATAACCTCCGAGTGTGGGCGGGAATGCGTGTGTCTGTTCAAGGTACAGGTGGGGACACGGGCAACTATTTTCTCTCTTCAAAGTCGAAGATATTCTGCCATTGTTGTGTGTCTACCTTCACATTACAGGCGTACACATTTACAACTACGAAATGAACTGGGGTCTACACCCTAACCGCATGTACCTGCAATTCTGCATTGTCCCACGCAGACATATCAACCTCAGCTGCCACCATATTGTTGCGCACAAGGATGGCCTGCACAAGGTGTCGCCTATTGTAGAAACAATGAAATCCAGGGGCATTAACTGTCCTATCACTAAGGAAAGTTTATTGCAAAATCATCATAACGGCGCCTCACAGTAGCTTATCAAGAATGGACCATCGTTGATGTATTGACCCACAATTTCAATATGTAACGCGCACATACTTTAAGCCTAACCTCTTACACGTCGACAGTTTTTTTACCACCTCTCTTACCGTGTCTTGTTTTCCTTCTTCGATGTTGTCGTTTGGGCTGCATCTGAATACCTACCTACCGTCGTCATAGTATCATAGATGATGTCGTCGCTGGAAGTCGATGCTGTGGATGGTCTAGACTCACGTGCACTCACTCACTCAGTCGCACGGTCCAGAACCCGTTTCCACGTTATAGACTGGCCAACTCCAGTAAATCGCTCTGCAGCATGCAGTTACACTGTGAGCTTTTGACAAATAAATGAATTAAGCGTCCTTAACAACAGACCGGCGAAAACAAACCGCCATTTTTTCAACGATTTATACAACGCCAATGAATAGAAACGGAAACTGTTCATAAACATCCAAAATTTACTTGTTCAAACATGGTGCAATAATGTGCAGAGAAACTACAAAAATCACGGGAATTGCGTGAAAGATTAGCAAACGAAATATGTCAGAAATATGAAAGGGTAAGCAATATAAAATAATGGTTTGTCTAGGAGGTAGTAAATTTGTATACACCAAATAAAGAAAATTTCAAACCATACGTTTTTAATTAGGAACAAAAATATATTTGTGGGAACATTGAGATTATTATGTCATGAGCAAAATTTGAACAATTTCGATCAAATGGTTACAGAGATATTAATGATTAAATAGCGGCTAACCATTTTGAAACGGACTATAATAACTGCTTGAGTTATTTGAATTATATCACGACTATACCAAGGATTACATTTTTCGGGCACATCATGAGAAGAGGAAAGTTGGAATACTTGGTTACAACTGGCAAAATAAAAGGAAAGAGAGATCGCGGGCGACAAAGAGAGAAAATACTGGATAGCTTGGTGTCATGGCATGGAAAACAGTCAATAACAGAACTGATACGATGCACTGTAGATAGAAGATTGTGGAGGGACATGATCACCTACGCCAACCGGTATGGCACATGATGAGACCAGGGAATACAGTGGCTGGTTTTACACTGACTCACTGAGCTAGAATGTACTTGTGTTATGTATTCTGATCAAATATTATAAGATTCGTGGCCTCCGTTGCCTTATCTGAATATCACCGCTATCATGAACTCACCGTAATTTCTGGGTATTGCTCTGGGTCGACACCTATGGCTCTGAGTTTCATTCTGAAGAGCTCCCATATGTAATCTACGAAGGCATGAACTAGGAAAAATACAGGATCAAAGGCAGCAGTGTCCAGCTGACTCATCGTGCCACCACAGAACACGTGAACGCCTCCATGATGAAACTCCAAATCAAAGCGTGGCTCAACATCCGGCGAAGCAATAATATGTTCATACCTACAATAATATGTTCATATCTACAATATGTTCACACCTTCAATAATATGTTCATACCTACAATATGTTCACACCTTCAATAATATGTTCATACCTACAATATGTTCACACCTTCAATAATATGTTCATACCTACAATAATATGTTCATAGCTATAATAATGTGTTCATACCTACAATAATATGTTCATACCTACAATAATATGTTCATACCTACAATAATATGTTCATAGCTATAATATAATATGTTCATATCTACAATAATATGTTCATACCTACAATAATATGTTCATAGCTATAATATAATATGTTCATACCTACAATAATATGTTCATACCTACAATATGTTCACACCTACAATAATATGTTCATACCTACAATAATATGTTCATACCTACAATAATATGTTCATACCTATAATAATATGTTCATAGCTATAATAATATGTTCATACCTACAATAATATGTTCATACCTACAATAATAAGTTCATATATGCAATATATATGTTCATACCTGCAATCATTGTGTTCATACCTTTTTTTAATATAATTGTTTTACCTGCAATAATTGTGTTCATACCTTTAATATAATTGTTCTACCTGCAATAATTGTGTTCATACCTTTAATATAATTGTTCTACCTGCAATAATTGTGTTCATGCCTTTAATATAATTGTTCTACCTGCAATAACTGTGTTCATGCCTTTAATATAATTGTTCTACCTGCAATAATTGTGTTCATGCCTTTAATATAATTGTTCTACCTGCAATAATTGTGTTCATGCCTTTAATATAATTGTACTACCTGCAATAACTGTGTTCATGCCTTTAATATAATTGTTCTACCTGCAATAATTGTGTTCATGCCTTTAATATAATTGTTCTACCTGCAATAATTGTGTTCATGCCTTTAATATAATTGTTCTACCTGCAATAATTGTGTTCATGCCTTTAATATAATTGTTCTACCTGCAATAACTGTGTTCATGCCTTTAATATAATTGTTCTACCTGCAATAACTGTGTTCATGCCTTTAATATAATTGTTCTACCTGCAATAATTGTGTTCATGCCTTTAATATAATTGTTCTACCTGCAATAATTGTGTTCATGCCTTTAATATAATTGTTCTACCTGCAATAACTGTGTTCATGCCTTTAATATAATTGTTCTACCTGCAATAATTGTGTTCATGCCTTTAATATAATTGTTCTACCTGCAATAATTGTGTTCATGCCTTTAATATAATTGTTCTACCTGCAATAATTGTGTTCATGCCTTTAATATAATTGTTCTACCTGCAATAATTGTGTTCATGCCTTTAATATAATTGTTCTACCTGCAATAATTGTGTTCATGCCTTTAATATAATTGTTCTACCTGCAATAATTGTGTTCATGCCTTTAATATAATTGTTCTAGCTGCGATACTGTGCTGTTGCTCGCTCCAGTTGAGTACAACACACCTGCAGACTGAGAGCGTTAAATAAATCGCTATATAGTGGCCGAACCCCAATTAAATGTCTGTTCAACACAAAGATCTGTCCATGTACATAATCCCAGCTAACCGATAATTCCTCTCAGATCAGCGTATTCGCTATTTCATTGTAACGATCTTCGACAAGATTGACAATAACCACTACAATTGCGAGGCCCTTCTTTGTATACCCACCTTAATAGTCGTCTACTGTGAAAAGCAGCTTCAGACTTGTGTAGTTGCGCCTCCTCTTGTCATCATATCATATACTAGTTATTAACTGTCATTAGATACTGGTTATTAACTGTCATCATATACTAGTTATTAACTGTCATTAGATACTAGTTATTAACTGTCATCATATACTAGTTATTAACTGTCATCATATACTATAGCCCGTTCAAAAATTCATAATCACACCTGAATTAGTTTTGCGTGATATCCGTTTGCTATTTTGCTTTCAAATTTTGCATGCAATTTTAGAATATTGATGACGTTATAGAAATATTTTTTGCTCTGAGAAATTTGATCTAGTTTAAAAGTTTTCTTCTTTAGGCTATATTACATTCACCCTGTTCGAATTTGACACAATTTTAGGATATATACATTAATTTGGTGCGGTCGTTCACATAAAATAGTTTGGCTATTACAGAAACACTAACTTCAGGAAAATCGCGTGCACAAAACTGAATATTGAACGACATGACGCACCACAGCCTTGGCATTAATTACCGAAGGGAAGGCGTATCTTTATTAATTTTGTGAAGACTCAGTAGACAATTTGTTGACTTTAAATACCAACATTTATATCTAAATTACAATGAGTTTGAAATGCAAATTTATAACTATGCAAAAGGTTACTTTTTTACTATATCAGCACTTCCTTAGGGAATCCAAGATGGGGCATTTATATTGTGACATTCATGACCCAGAGAGACGAACGCAACTCGTGCTTGGTCTTAATAGATCGTCATTTTCTCGTTGGATTAAACAAGACTCAGAGTGCAGTCATGTCAATCAAGGAAGGAAAAGGAAAGTCGACAGCTTTGACATGGATGTCATAAAGCGTGAGATATTGAAAATGTTTGCTAATAATGTACTTGTTACTCTCAGGAATTTGAAATTAAAATTGCATGCAGACTGCAATATTGACATTTCTAAAAGTACTCTATGGAAGATTGTGCGAGGAGCCGGCTTCACTTTCAGAAAAACTGTTGGGGCAGGAATATTATTTGTGAAAAATCATACTTGGTCATTGCTCGAAGCAAATACCTGAGACAGATCCGTGAGCGGCGGAGTGAACGGTATGATATTGTATATTTGGACGAATCATGGATCAACGCACACCACACCTATGCTAAAGAATGGCAGTCAGTAAATGGCAAACTCAAAAGAACAATTCCGAGCAGCAAAGACCACTGCATTGTATTAACGCATGCTGGAAGCACTGAAAACGGCCTTGTCCATGATGCGGGACTTATTTTCCAATCAAAAAGTTCCGACGGTAGGGACTACCATACTGAAATGAATGGAAACATTTTCAAGCACTGGTTGGAGAATGATCTTTTACCAATCCTGGAGAGACCTTCATGCATAGTCATGGATAATGCATCATACCACAATGTCGTATCAGAGGAAGACAAAGTGCCTACTGCATCAAATACAAAATAGCAAATTAGGACATGGCTTGCGAATGAAAATGTCAAATTTGACGACACATATTTAAAACCCGAATTGTTACAATTTGTGAAGAATACGAATAAGAAAAAGGTGTACCATGTTGACAAAATCATTGAGAAATACGGCCACACCTCTCTTCGACTCCCTGCATATCATGCGCACCTTAATCCAATCGAACTTGTCTGGGCTCACGTCAAAGGACAAGTTGCAGAACAGAACAGGACGTTTAAAATATGTGATGTTGAAGTTCTGACACGCGAGCCTCTCTCAAAAATAGACGTTCCGTTATGGAAGAAGTGTGTTGAACATGTGCTGCGGGTGGAAGATGAGTACTGGAAACGAGATGGATTACTATTTGTCCAGCCAGTAATGATTATCAACCTCTTGGAATCGTCAGATTCGGAATGATTAAAATTAAGATGAATTCAATTCCAGCTGCAGTTAGGACGTACTAGGGTCTAATGGTGACCGAAGGACAAGAATAATTGTAACCAATTGAATTCATGTTTGCAAATACACATAACGAACAACACCCACAATTAAGCACTATGTAGATACGCCTCTGACAAGAATTGCAGTAAACTGGAAAATTTAACACGATTACTGTAAACTCTAAAATTTGAATCAACTTGTGTGATATCGCCGTAAAAGATCAAAGGAATTCGCTGATGTCCAAAATCTGTTGTGTTTGTGGAATAAAAAATACCAAAATCTTTGCGTCATCAATATTCTAAGATTGCAACCAAACTAAATTAATAAACTAAATTTGAAACCAAAATAACAAGCGGTTATCACTCAAAACTAATTCAGGTGTGATTATGAATTTCTGAACGGACTATAGTTATTAACTGTCATCATATACTAGTTATTAACTGTCATCATAAACTAGTTATTAACTGTCATCATATACTAGTTATTAACTGTCATCATATATTAGTTATTAACTGTCATTAGATACTAGTTATTAACTGTCATCATATACTAGTTATTAACTGTCATCATATATTAGTTATTAACTGTCATTAGATACTAGTTATTAACTGTCATCATATACTAGTTATTAACTGTCATCATATACTAGTTATTAACTGTTATTATATATTAGTTATTAAATGTCATCATATACTAGTTATTAACTGTCTTCATATACTAGTTATTAACTGTCATTAGATATTAACTAATTTACCTTGACCGTGACATAATATCCTCGATGGCAGAAGCAGAAAACAGTTCCCCATCGGCGCCAACATTTCTGATAAGCTGCACTCCTTTAGGTGTGCTCCAGTTAGCGAATGGGCCACTAACCACTGGTCCTTGAGCGGTTCCCAAAAATCCAGAGGTCCAGATTGGAGATCGTGTTGGATCATCTAATTCGTTGTCCAGAGAAGAATCCCAGTAGGGAAGACACACCGATGGATCCACTTCAATCAAAGCAGTCTCGAACCTGAGGGGACATTTCAATACCTTTATAATCTGTACGGCAACATATTATCTTGTATACTACTATCATGAAAGTTGAAATGTAAGTTACTATCGTGTAAGATGTATTGTAAGCTACTGGCCTGTGAGTTGTAATGTATGCTACCACTACACGATATCAATTGTAATGTAAACTACTATCATGCAAGTTGTAATGTAAGCTACTACTATATCATGTAAAATTGTAAAGGTAAAATTAACCTTTCTAATGCATAAACAACATAGTTGATTTCATTGGCGTATTCTTTATGTTACCGCAGCAACCGCCGGTAGCCTGAACATATTAACGAATTACAAAAGGAAATGATAATTTATTTTATTTTGTTATAGTTATATTATTAATTTTCTAATATTCTATTACACATTTCGTAGGCCAATATGATTTATTTGCTTTGATTTGCATATATTAAAGCAAGATTTTCCTATGGCCACTATAACGTTTGTGAATGAAACCGAAACTACGCTAAATTGAAACCTCTAGTTGTTAGCGGTACATTTTTCCTCTATCCGGACATAGGTCCGGATACGACCTAGACATTCAAAAATGGGAGTCAAAATAATATAGCAAGAGCTACCGCTAGAGGAATGCGGTTTCATGGGTTATTTTTAGCTTTAGCCAATCATAATCGTCACAAAGTGAAAGTGAAACTATGTCTGATTACCGGAACTTCCTAACATATTTATAACTACGTTATGCACATCAGCATCTTTAGAAAGAACTTTTTCTACTCTCAAGAGAATTAAATCTTATTGTCGCTCAACTCAGACACAAGAACGCTTTTCTGGTTTGGCATTAATGTCTATTGAGAAATCATTTCCTCAGAAACTTAGAAACCAACCCAACAGTACTTTCAATGACAAAATCATCAAGACATTTTCGTCACAAACAAGACGGATATAATTAACATATAAATAAGTAAATAATTTAAAATGTAATGATGTCATTAGAAAATATTACTTTATGTTAGCCTACTGAATATAATGTATGTTTCTATTTAGTATGTCAGCGGTAGCCCAGACCCCAAAACCAGTATACACCACTGGTTGATTTAAATAAACGTCTCATGATAACATAATTTGTCTTGAGGAGTGTCGTTGTGCGCTGTTATGACGGGTAGTTAACTAAAAAATAAGGTTAACAAGACTAACAATTCTACTTTTCTGTGCGAGATTTTGATAACCCAAATGTCCTTTATTTTCACTGGGGAGCAGTTTGTTAGTACATCTGGAGTTGTCATGAAGCTCACTGGCTCGACCTTGACATATATACTCACATCAAAAGGTAAAGCCTATGCCAGCCCAAAAAACCTGCCCCTCCGTGAGCCACGAAGACGGCCAGCTGGTGCAGTAGTGCGATGGCGTCATATTTGTTGGGCTCTACTGTCTGATGCAGATCGTACATGATAGAAGAAATAACAGGGACGTTGATTGGATAAGATTAGTGATCTCGTCAGTGAAGGATCTACATTTCATATTAACATTTGTCAAGTTACTATATATACAACATAGCATCTTCAGTTTTGTTGTCATTCCATGTAGTTAGATCTTGTACAAATGCATCACAAAAATACAGTAAAATAATTGGGAAACATTGCACAATAACTTGAATTATTCACATCATGCAAATAAAATTAAAATATTTGGCTATTATATTTCCATAAAGCTGTTTATAACTGCAATATACATGTAGTTACAATAGAAAACAAGTGGAATCGTCAGTCAGAAAAAACTATGACAAAATTGAGTTATTGAGTTAGTTATTTGCGGGTCATCATCATTGCACTCCGAACATGTCCATAGGTGCTCAGATCCCCTCCTCAGCAATTCCCTCAGTGTCCAGCGACTGACGACTCCAGTTCTATGTTGGTTGATAAGTCTTCTTACACGGCCACCAAGTTTCTCATTTCTGGATGTGCCCATCTTAACTCCCATTTCCATCATCCGAAGAAGTGACGTTGATCTGTGTTTGTCGAAGTCCTGTGCTCTTCCAACATCTCGGAGGGCATTGATGACGTCCGCCCGATCCATCGGTTGCCCGTCCTCAACGACAGCGCAGCTAGCCAACCTGTCCGCTCTCTCATTTCCCCGTACTCCCGCATGTCCAGGGACATAGACAAAGGTGACCTTACGTATTTTGGATTTCTGCAACGACTCTACCCATTGCATGCGTACAAAGCCCGCCTCCACTTTTTTTATCATGCTCATCGAATCACTCAGTATACATGCGTGGATGTAGTCTTGTGACTCTAACCATTTGAATGCCTTGGTCACTGCCATCACCTCCATTGTCATGCTACTCGTGGTCATGGCGTATGCACCACTGTCTTCCTTGGCTATTCTGCCTGCCGAACGTGCTGTAAATGCCCATGCACTTTTTTCGTGTCGTCTTACAGATCCGTCTGTATAGATGACTGCATCTTTCTCATCGGTGTTATCGCAGATGAGACCGTTGACCTCAGCATTAACCACGACTGGGTTCTGTTCCCTACTTTTCCTGTCGAGTGTGACAATACATGAGAAAGTCCCCTTGAATGACGTAGGCACCGGTATCCACTCCTCACCAACGCTGATATTGGTAAGCCCACAGACCTGTTTGATGACATCTTCTGCTCGGCCCACCCATGATTTGCCTCTTTTTAGCCTGGTACCTTTCTCTGTGTTGAGCACGTGGTGCAATGGATGCTCTGTATCTGTACTAATCTTCAGGTATGCTCGTGCTCTCCAGATCTTGATTCTGTCATCCATGGTTGGAAAGTCAAGAAGATACCTCATTGCCACACAGGGAGTGTCCCTCGTACATCCCAGGATAATGCGCATGGCTTCATTTTGTATTTTCTCCAGCCTATCAATTTGAGTCGTACTGACAGTAAGAATGGCCAGGGCATACTCGATTGGTGCGAGGACTAATCCCTGGAACAGAAGAGTAAGTAGCCTCAGCTCGATGTTGGCAGCTGCCATGACCTTCAAGGCGGCTAATCCTTTGCGGGATTTTGTTATCACATGGTCAACGTGGTCCCGAAAACACAGGCTGCGATGAAACTTAACTCCGAGGTATGTCATCAACTTGTCCCTGGTCACCTCATCAGCTCCCATTCGTACTACCGGTGTGGTCGTATTAACGATATGATTGTTAAGGGAGAACGATGAAACTGATGCTTTATTAGGATTAACCAAGGCACCTGAAACCCCACACCAGGAAGAAATGCGATCGAGTTCGTCTTGCATTGTGGAGGCGATTCCCCGTCTGTCTCTTCCCTGTCGATATACCAGAATATCATCAGCAAAAGTCATAGTTCTTCCCCTCCCATCCAGCTGTTGGGCCGTGATCGTTATTGTGTACACATTAAATAGAACTGGTGACAATGGTGAGCCTTGTGGCAGCCCAGGACAAATGGATGTTGGCTCGGAAGACCAACTTCCACATCTGAGTATCACCTTCCTCTGAAACAGTGCCGCGGCGATCCATCTTATGAGGAAGGGGTTCACCGCCAGTTTGAGAAGCATATGCATGAGATATTCAAATGGTACCCTGTTGTATGCATCCTCCAGATCTATAGCAGCAGCACATGTCTCCTCTCGTCTGTGGAAGCCTTCGAAGACGTCATAGGCAAATACTGCCGCATTGAGCCATGTCTCTTTGTTATATCTATAACCTCCGAGTGTGGATGGGAATACGCGTTTCTGTTCAAGGCGACACGTGAGGACACGGGCAACTATTTTCTCCAGCAGCTTGCCCGCAGTATTCTGCATTGTGATGATTCTGTAGGCACTGATCTGAGAATGGTCCTTGTTTGGCTTCGGTAGCGGTAGTAAGTAGCTGTGTAGCCACTCCTCCTTAATCTGGCCACTCCGAATACTGGCATTAAACTCATTGGCCAGTGTTGTCAAGTCGTCATCAGCTAAATCGCCTATGTCATCATACCGAACACCATCTGGACCAGGAGCAGTGTTGTGTGACCTTTTAAGTGTCGCGCGAATGGTATCGGTTGTGATTGTGAGATCTTCTTCCAGCCCTACATCCTCACACAAATTTGGCAAAGATCCCCGTATCCTCATTCTTACAGCCTCATTTCTTTGGTCCGTCTGCTCAATGTAGCGGGCAAGCAGGGCCTTCCCTTTGCTCTCATCAGATTTGTGCCATATCTGGTCTGTGCTCTGAAAGTCTGGTATACCTCTGTGTCGTGGTGTGCCATTCATGCACTGATAAAGGCGCCAGAATGTGGCTAGCGATTTTTCTGAGCACACTTTTTTACAGAAGTCATCCCATTTGGCATCCTTAGCCTGCTTAGCGCATAGTTTAAAGTGCATCATTTTTTGGTCGACCTCTACTTTCAGACGCTTCAAGAGCTCAGGTTGTGTTCTACCATACCTTATGGCTTTCTGCCATGTCTTGACCATTTGTCTCTTGCTCCGCCAAGCTTCCTCGACATCTACGTTCCACCAGGGTGGCTGCGTCCATCTCTCCTGCCTCCTACGAGGGGCGCTCTGTTTCCTATGTCTGATTTTGCTAATGACGTCCTGGTCTGTTTTCTCGTAGTTGAATGTGTGGAGCTTTCTTTTCTGGCGTTTCGTATGACAAAATACCTCACTATATGCTACATCTACTCACCCCTAACAAAGATGTCCACCTGAAAACATCAAACCAAAAAATAAAAACTGGATAATTGTTGGGGGCTTCAACAGCCGCTCTCCAAGTTGGGGGTACCCAGACCTCGATGCAAATGCCGAGGAGGTAGTGTTCTATGTAATAGAGAACAGTCTTGTCTTAAATAACAAATCTGAAGACGAGCAGAATTACTCAAGTTCATGGCGAACCACGAGCAGGCCAGATCTTGCCATCGCTACGGACAACATAGAGAAGACTGCAAACGTTTAACAACAACTAGGAGGCAGCGATCACAGACCCATGCTCTTTACTTTGAAAAGATCCAAGGTCACGCAGAAAGTCAATCTCTCCTCCCCCTCCCCCTCCCAGCTAGAACTATAAGAAAGCAAACTGTAACCTCTTTACCCCACAAATCGATTGTGATTTGAATAAAAATCAAAATAGAGAAAATATCCCTACACTCTAAAATCAACACTTTCAATGGGATTATTCTCCACACCGCAAGAAGAAGCATTCCCAGAGGCAGGAGGAAGGACAACCAACACTTCTGGACACTAAAACTAGAAGAACTTCACATTGAGCTCAGCCGCTGCAGGGAAAACATGGAAAATGATTCCACGGATAAAAACGTCATGCTGGACAACAAGATAAAATCAGTCTTTACCAGAGATTTAAAGAAAAGCATAAGAGAAAGTTGGCGTGAAAACAGCCAAACTCAACCTCCAGAAGGAAAAAGAAACCTGAAAATTAACGAAAAGCTTAAATGGGGACAACATAGAACGAACAAAGACAGTGCTAGTTCTCAGACTTCAACTTCGCTACCAACAATGTAGTAGCTAACCTATTGGTCAACAATGTAGTAGCTAACCTATTGGTCAACAATGTAGTAGCTAACCTATTGGTCAACAATGTAGTAGCTAACCTATTGGTCAAAACCTACCAAAGAGAAAGTAAATCACATATTTCACCAGAAAGAGTCAAAGAAGTAAGAACCCAAACCAAATTTCTTCACAATCAAGAACAATAATTTCAGAACATCAAGGTTCAGTCTACAGGTGTTAGATGACGCAATACTAAACGTAAAGGAGAGAAAGGCTCCAGGAGCAGACAGTATTACCAATGAATTTCTCAAACACCTGAGCCCCATCACCAAAAAGTTTCTCCTCAGAATCTGTAACCAAAGTTAGTACTCAGGACAGGTTCCACCAACATGGAAGGAGGCCCATACACAGCCAAACTTTAAACCAGTAGAGGACAAAAAAAGATCCCATCATTACAATGGAGATAGCAGCAGATCTTGAGCCTCTAGCCAACCATTGAAAATACAAAACTATCATCCAGTTTGAACAGTTTAAAAGGCTATCAGATCCCCAACTGCACCAAAAATTCCAAGACAGAAAAAAAATAAGGGAGAAAAAGACTCCTAAGGAAGATCCCAGATCATCTTGCATGGGAAATCTACAGACAATACTCACATGCTTTAGAAGGAAAGATCTGTACGAAGCCCTCACATACGAACCATGGTCCAACTGTAAAACTAAAACAAAAATAATCCCAGATGTTCAAGGAATAGTCTCCTATATAATTTAAAATAATTTTGAATAGTCAAAAATGAGCAATCCGAGACCGTAATGATAGCCCTATAACTCATCACGCTCCAGGAAATATATATATGGATACATGGACAGAGGTTTTCATAGATGGATCTGCAACTGAAGCCTCAAAGAAGGGAGGCAATGGTATCTATATAACCTACCCAGGTGGAAAGACAGAAACATACTCTCTCCCAGCCGGAGAAAGGTGCACACATTTTAGAGCAGAGGCAATGACACTCCACACAGACATACAAACTCTCAACACACAAAAGCTCCCATGTCCAAAAATTGTCATTTTCACCTATACGAAGTTTGTATGCAAGCAATATCAATCCCAAAACATGACAGACTCATCCAAGAAATATGAAACAACACACGTTCGCTTTCAAAAAACGACAGAACTAATCCAGCAGTGGATACCAGTACACTGTGGCATCTCTGGAAATGAGGAAGCAGATGAACTCACAAAAGCAGATGGAAGCCTTCAACAGTCCAACCAACCCTAAAGCCTCCAAGAAATAAAAACAATCCTGAAGCAAGCTAGGAAAACAGAGTTGAGGAAAATATGAACCAGAACATGGCAGACTAAACAAACTTAGCAGACACGAGCAGACTGAGATGATCAGACTCAGAACAGGTCATTGTGGTCTCAGAGCACATCTACACAAGATAGGACTCAGTGACGTTACAACATGTGACTGCGGAGCAGCCACATAAACTCCAGAGCATACACTACAGGACTGCATCACTCTAAAGACCCGAAGAGCACAAATACGGCACACAGAAACAACCCTACATGGCAAGCTATGGGGAACCGGTAGTTATAGTTGTAGTAGTTAGTCGAAGACCCCGGTATCACTGCAAACGAAGTAAAATCCATAATTGTTCACCCGCCCGTGTCAGTGGAATCATCAGAATTAATAGCTCATCTCATTGAAGGATCCGAACAAAGAAAGGCAGCTGAAAACCACATCATAGCAACTACAGCACACGACAAAAGACATAAGACGTAGCGGCATTCAAAGGGAACGCAGCTGAACTGTCCGTCATACGATAAATCATTCATCGTAAGCAATCGGAATATCGAGACACGATAGGGATGAAAACATCTGACAGCGTGGACAGAGATGGATGGGGATCCTGCCATCAAATGCACTGTCTTGTTCGTAATCCAAGCTAGTCTAAATGTCAAATATCAAGCTAGTCTAAATGTCAAATATCAAGCTGGTCTAAATGTCAAATATCAAGCTGGTCTAAATGTTAAATATCAAACTAGTCTAAATGTCAAATATCAAGCTAGTCTAAATGTCAAATATCAAGCTAGTCTAAATGTCAAATATCAAGCTGGTCTAAATGTTAAATATCAAGCTGGTCTAAATGTCAAATATCAAACTAGTCTAAATGTCAAATATCAAGCTAGTCTAAATGTCAAATATCAAGCTAGTCTAAATGTCAAATATCAAGCTGGTCTAAATGTTAAATATCAAACTAGTCTAAATGTCAAATATCAAGCTAGTCTAAATGTCAAATATCAAGCTGGTCTAAATGTTAAATATCAAGCTGGTCTAAATGTTAAATATCAAGCTGGTCTAAATGTTAAATATCAAACTAGTCTAAATGTTAAATATCAAGCTGGTCTAAATGTTAAATATCAAGCTGGTCTAAATGTCAAATATCAAACTAGTCTAAATGTCAAATATCAAACTAGTCTAAATGTCAAATATCAAGCTAGTCTAAATGTCAAATATCAAGCTAGTCTAAATGTCAAATATCAAGCTAGTCTAAATGTCAAATATCAAGCTGGTCTAAATGTTAAATATCAAGCTGGTCTAAATGTTAAATTGCTTAGCAATAGCCGATCGCTGAAGAAGTCACTTAGAAGACATTCGCACATTTGTCACTCCAGTCTGTCTACATTTTGGTAGTCATTTGTCATTTCCATTTCAATGCAGCTATTTGGATGTTCGAAGCCCTCACATCCGGTCGGTATACGAGATAAGTAATTGCTTTAGCTACTTTTATTATACTGGGGAACTAAGGCTGCTAAAATTATGAACAAAATGATAAATAATAAAAACGCTGTTCTAAATAAAAGTGACACGTTTTGCTTTTAAAATGAAGAGCCACGGAGATTATTAATGTTTGGCAACAAAATCTTTAGCGGCAAATCACATCCGTCAGGATAGGACGCACCAAGATGTAAGCTTGATCGCGTTCAAGCCATGGTGTAAACAATGTTGACTTTGAACATCACGCTATCTGTTATCACAGTTGGCGGATTTTTATACATTTAATCTCGGGTTTGATAATAAATCTTTGTACACAGTAGGTTAACCATCGCTGTAGATCAAGTCTTTATTTTGCTGGCTTCGCTCGCGACCTCGGAAGCTAATGACCTAACTTGTGCAGACGGTTGGTTTGGGGCAAATTGTACGGTACAATGTCACTGCTATAATGACTCAGTTTGTGACAAAACTACAGGGACATGCCCAAACAATGACAGTTGTCAGCACGAATATTTCGGACCCCAGTGTCAGTACTTGGATCTCGTTTACAGATGCGAGCAAAAATCTGAACCTACTTTCCTGTTTGATAACAACGACACCACATGTAATACGGACACAGATTCTACATCAGATGAGGCAACTCTCAATCAATCTTTGCCGTTCTCCTGGTTTAGGATTTATGTGAATGACTTAACCTATCCGGACAGTTTCACGGTAAAGCTAAATGGTTCTGCCTTATGTGAAAATGAATCAAGGTTTGTAGTTAGTCCGCACAAGATTGATGTCTTTTGCTCTTGGGCTGGTCTGATCAACAAGTTACGGATTGAAGGGGCGATAGTTGCAAATATCTGTTCCATCTACATTGGCGGGGGTCGGAATGTGGCTCTCAAACAGAACACAAACCAGACCGACACATTTATTGCTTGTTATACAGGAGACAGATGTGGACCAGAGGCCGCAGTTAATGGCAAAACAAAGACCAATCTCTATGACAATGACTGCACACACACACAATTGAGAAGTGGAACCAATTCTGTTTTCTGGTATCTGAAATTTGTCACGCCCCAGAAGACTCACACCATTCGAATCTATCATCGAGCTAGCACTATGATTCGGGTGAAGAATGCCACTCTAAAGGCTTTCTCTGACAGTGGCGGCGTAGTGTTCCAGTATAATGATATATCATACCCTAATATTTCTGTGAACACTATTGTAGTCAAATCACAAGCGCCAATGGCACACATTAAGATTGAGTTCTCACCGCTCATTTCGCAGGCTGACAGTGCACTGACGGTGTGTGAGGTGCAAACATTTACAGATGTGTGTGTGTGTGTGTGCGTGTGCGTGTGCGCGCGCGTGTGTGTGTGTGTTTTGGCCATGGCTCATATCTTGGTGTGTGTCATGTTAGTCATATCTCATATCTTGGTGTGTCCGTGTTAATCATGTCTCATATCTTTATGTGTGTCTGTGTTAATCATGTCTCATATCTTTATGTGTGTCTGTGTTTAGTCATATCTCATATCTTAGTGTGTATCTGTGTTAGTCATGTGTCCTATCTTTGTGTGTGCATGGCTATATTAGTCACATCTCATATTTGTGTGTGTGTGCATGTCTATGTCAGTCATATCTCATATCTTTATGTGCATGTTTATGTTAGTCATGTGTCATATATCTTGATGTGTGTCAGTGATAGTCATGCCTCGTTTCGCTGTGTGCATGTCTGTGTTAGTCACCTCTAGTGACTCGGGCAGATGGTGCTCGTAAACTTGGGAGGGCCGACCATCTAAGGGCAGAATCCCCCTACAGAAAAGACAATCTGCTGCCTTGCAGGAAGATTTGGGACAATCAAAGGCTAAGGAAAGCAAACCTGAATAAAATGCTGGCTGAAATCGGATGCACTGTGCCACTGGCGCAGAACACAGTGCAACGTTTTAACGGGTGTTCAATCAGTGTGGATCTGGCAGAATCTAATTGTGATGTTCTGTCTGTGGGGGCGATCAACACACTTAACCTGACAGCTGACTTCAAGTGAGAGTCTGGAATCCTACTCTGCTTGAGTCCTGATCGCAGAGAGAGAGAGAGAGAGACATCAATCAGCTTCTGGTTATGGCGTAGGCCGTCCTCGTGAAAATGTGCAGCATTTTGATATTCTAGTTGGTCGGAATATAGGAATCCAGAATATTCGTCACCCATTCATAATAGAGGGATCCGCGATAGCTCAGTAGTTAGTGAACTGTTCTACAAAGGACAAGAGGTAGGGTTCGATCCCAACCGACGGCTTCCGGTTCACCCAGCCTTTAATGGGTACCGGATTTTTTTTCTGGGACAGTAAAGCGGCACGGGCGTAATACCGACCACATTACCCAAAAAATTATGTGTCGAAGGTCTGTAAAATTTATGGTCACTAACTCCATATTCCCTATACGCCACTTGGCGTGACGGGGTACTTTATTTATTTTATTTTTTTTATTCATAATAGACTATCACGCACGTTTGGAATGAATTTCAAGATCTTTACAGAAATAAAGAAAACAGCAAAACTATCAAAAACCTCACTTTTAATAAGCAAGAAAAGATGAGAATGTGTCGATATGTGATGAGATGAAATAACTAGAGAAACACAAAACATGCTCTCAAATGGGAAACAACAGAAAACAAAGGAAAAGATGTCGACCATGAGAGATATTGAGCAGAACACTGACAAGAGAGGCAAAGATAGCAGTTGACTACTATTTATCGATAATCTCGCACGGAGACTTAGACGAAATAGGTTGCGAGTCCTATGTGATGTCTGACGGCACTGGAGGAATGTAAGATTTTAGAAGAGATCATGGCTAATAGAGGAGTCATTGGAAAACCAAACGGTTTTTGTATTCTGTCATGGTTAATTGATCGGTCTTTGTAAATATTAGAGGAGTCATTGGAAAACCAAACGGTTTTTGTATTCTGTCATGGTTAATTGATCGGTCTTTGTAATACCAAAGCGATTGTTCTTGACTCAGCAATGGTTCATTAAGAATGTTAACGGATAGAACTATTTAAAACATGTAAATGCCCTATCACCCTCCCTGCATCATACACAAACCTTTACGGCAGCAAATAAGCAACAGCAAGGGAACGTGAACATTCAAGCGAAGACGAAAATAAAAAATACAGAGAAGAGAGCTCAGGCATTTATCTTGTTTAAGTGTAAAGTCGAGAAAGAATGATCTCACTGTATCTGTAAGGGAAAGTGGTACTTCTACTATTTATCAACTATAATCGTGTTGTCACTATCATTGTGAGATGCATCTTTACTCCCTTGAATCCTACATTGTCGATGCTGTGTTCTATACACGTCAGCTCAGTACGCCCATGTACGACGACATCTTTAGACATCATATAGTACTTCATAGCACATTGTCAACTAAATGAATTCTGTCGTTTACGCGACCAACGCTGTCGTTTTCATACATGCCGCGGCAGCGGGTGCGTGACTGATCTCAAGGCCGGTTACTGTCATCCTAGCGGCTATAACCGGATTTCATTTCACGTGATAGAGATTTAAAAAAAAATATTATCGGGCTTTTCTAACACATTTCATTTCTCTGACCACTTTCCTTAATTCCTGACAGACCTCCTTTCTTGTGATACATGACATGAGATATAGAGTTTGATGGTATCCGTTTAATAACATCACAAAGTGTAAACATTTACAACGGTACACATGCTAGTCTAAAAAATATCACAGCCATCCTGGCATATGCTCTACACATATCTGTCTATTTACTGTTCAGCTTGCGCTAAGCAAATCACTTTATTAACAAGTCTGCTTTCACAATCTACATTTACTGTTTCTGCTAATAACATGATATGACCTGCGCTACATAAAGTCAGTTTCTACTAAGCTCACATAAATTATAGTCACTACATCACTACGTCTCTGCATTACGGGTCCTTCTGAACTTGTTCACATCCTCGGGGCCTGGTGGTAACATCATATCTTCGACTCAAGTCCTCTCACACACATCTTCTACCGTTGACAGCTCCTTTCACTTACCCAGTCACTTGTCGAATGCCTAGGATGTACACGTCTTTGTCTTCCTAATTTCGTAGTTCTCCCACATGATCCCTCAATGTTCACCCTTTTGCACAAGCTCCTCTGAACTCCTACTTCAAACAATGTCTCTTATCAAATGCGACAGCTCTCATTGTTCATTTATCTCTAGCCTCCCTTTCCTTACAAGTAAGACAACTCTCATTATTATCCTTACTCTAAACTAGTTTAGGTGTAGAGTCTAGAGAGAATTCACTCACACTGTGTTGTTTATATAAATGGACGCGAATTAGCTATTAAGTACATAGACAAGAATGCACTCAATATCTTTAGTTTAGTTAAGTACATAAACCAGATTTACACTCACTGTGTCGAGTTTAAGAGCTTTAATAGCCTCATGGAAACGGATTCTCTCTTCGTCAGTCAACATACGATACTCTTTACGCACACATCGGGGACGGTTAGCTTGTCGTTTGTTCCTAGGTCCAGAGGTAGCATTAGGAAAGCCGCCGACTGACTTGTCAAAAAGATGTTTGTAATAACTGCATGGAAGAAGAAGATTGGTAACATCTTGATATTGTTGTTTTAACAAGTTGTTGTTGTCTACATGTAGTGTCTCATTATTGCGATTGACAGATTGTGATGGGCAGTCGACAGTTATGTATGGCGTTGTCGACAGTTATGTATGGCGTTGTCGACAGTTATGTATGGCGTTGTCGACAGTTATGTATGGCGTTGGCGGCAATGAGGTGTCTACTCTATCTTACGTTTATTTGGCGGCAATGAGGTGTGTACTCTATCTTACGTTTATTTGGCGACAATGAGGTGTATACTCTATCTTACGTTTATTTGGCGACAATGAGGTGTGTACTCTATCTTACGTTTATTTGGCGACAATGAGGTGTGTACTCTATCTTACGTTTATTTGGCGACAATGAGGTGTATACTCTATCTTACGTTTATTTGGCGACAATGAGGTGTGTACTCTATCTTACGTTTATTTGGCGACAATGAGGTGTGTACTCTATCTTACGTTTATTTAGCGACAATGAGGTGTGTAGTCTATCTTAAGTTTATTTGGCGACAATGAGGTGTGTACTCTATCTTACGTTTATTTGGCGACAATGAGGTGTGTACTCTATCTTACGTTTATTTGGCGACAATGAGGTGTGTACTCTATCTTACGTTTATTTGGCGACAATGAGGTGTGTACTCTATCTTACGTTTATTTGGCGACAATGAGGTGTGTACTCTATCTTACGTTTATATAGCGACAATGATGTGTGTACTCTATCTTACGTTTATTTGGCGACAATGAGGTGTGTACTCTATCTTACGTTTACTTAGCGACAGTGAGGTGTGTACTCTATCTTACGTTTATTTGGCGACAATGAGGTGTGTACTCTATCTTACGTTTATGTAGCGACAGTGAGGTGTGTACTCTATCTTACGTTTATGTAGCGACAGTGAGGTGTGTACTCTATCTTACTTTTATTTATTTACAATGAGGTGTGTACTCTATCTTACGTTTATTTAGCGTCAATAAGGTGTGTACTCCATCTTTCGTTTATTTGGCGATAATGAGGTGTCTACTCTATCTTACGTTTATGTAGCGACAGTGAGGTGTGTACTCTATCTTACGTTTACTTAGCGACAGTGAGGTGTGTACTCTATCTTACTTTTATTTATTTACAATGAGGTGTGTACTCTATTTTACGTTTATTTGGCGACAATGAGGTGTATACACTATCTTACGTTTATTTGGCGACAATGAGGTGTGTACTCTATCTTACGTTTATTTGGCGACAATGAGGTGTGTACTCTAACTTACGTTTATTTGGCGACAATGAGGTGTGTACTCTATCTTACGTTTATTTGGCGACAATGAGGTGTGTACTCTAACTTACGTTTATTTGGCGACAATGAGGTGTGTACTCTAACTTACGTTTATTTGGCGACAATGAGGTGTGTACTCTATCTTACGTTTATATAGCGACAATGAGGTGTGTACTCTAACTTACGTTTATTTGGCGACAATGAGGTGTGTACTCTAACTTACGTTTATTTGGCGACAATGAGGTGTGTACTCTAACTTACGTTTATTTGGCGACAATGAGGTGTGTACTCTATCTTACGTTTATATAGCGACAATGAGGTGTGTACTCTATCTTACGTTTATATAGCGACAATGAGGTGTGAACTCTATCTTAAGTTTATTTGGCGACAATGAGGTGTGTACTCTATCTTACGTTTATTTGGCGATAATGAGGTGTCTACTCTATCTTACGTTTATTTGGCGACAATGAGGTGTGTACTCTATCTTCCGTTTATGTAGTGACAGTGAGATATGTAATTTATCCTACATTTATTTAGCGACAATGATGTGTGTACTCTATCTTACGTTTATTTGGCGATAATGAGGTGGGTACTCTATCTTACGTTTATTTGGCGATAATGAGGTGTCTACTCTATCTTACGTTTATGTAGCGACAGTGAGGTGTGTACTCTATCTTACGTTTATATGGCGACAATGAGGTGTGTACTCTAACTTACGTTTATTTGGCGACAATGAGGTGTGTACTCTAACTTACGTTTATATAGCGACAATGAGGTGTGTACTCTATCTTACGTTTATATAGCGACAATGAGGTGTGTACTCTATCTTACGTTTATATAGCGACAATGAGGTGTGTACTCTAACTTACGTTTATTTGGCGACAATGAGGTGTGTACTCTATCTTACGTTTATATAGCGACAATGAGGTGTGTACTCTATCTTACGTTTATTTGGCGACAATGATGTGTGTAGTCTATATTACATTTAATTAGCGACAATGAGGTGTGTGCTCTATCTTACGTTTATTTAGCGACAATGAGGTGTGTACTCTATCTTCCGTTTATGTAGCGACAGTGAGATATGTAATTTATCCTACATTTATTTAGCGACAATGATGTGTGTACTCTATCTTACGTTTATTTAGCGTCAATGAGGTGTGTACTTTATCTTTCGTTTATTTGGCGATAATGAGGTGTGTACTCTATCTTTCGTTTATTGGCGATAATGAGGTGTCTACTCTATCTTACGTTTATGTAGCGACAGTGAGGTATGTACTCTATCTTACGTTTATTTAGCGTCAATAAGGTGTGTACTCTATCTTTCGTTTATTTGGCGATAATGAGGTGTCTACTCCATCTTACGTTTATGTAGCGACAGTGAGGTGTGTACTCTATCTTACGTTTATTTGGCGACAATGAGGTGTATACACTATCTTACGTTTATTTGGCGATAATGAGGTGTGTACTCTATCTTACGTTTATTTGGCGACAATGAGGTGTGTACTCTATCTTACGTTTATTTGGCGACAATGAGGTGTATACACTATCTTACGTTTATTTGGCGATAATGAGGTGTGTACTTTATCTTACGTTTATGTAGCGATAATGAGATGTGTACTCTATCTTACGTTTATTTTGCGACAATAAAGAGTGTACTCTATCTTACGTTTATTTGGCGACAATGAGGTGTGTACTCTATCTTACGTTTATGTAGCGATAATGAGATGTGTACTCTATCTTACGTTTATTTGGCGACAATGAAGTGTGTACTCTATCATACGTTTATTAAGCGGCGATGTTAAATCAGCAACATATTACATACATGCCCCTTTATAATTGGTATATTATCGTTTTCATTAGTCATTCGTACCTGGTTTTCTGGGCGTCTATCTTTGGCGGTTCTCGGGGCTGACCTTTCTTAACAGCGCTCTCGCATAACCAGCTCAGCTGGCTGCCAACATAGCTCTGGATGTCCGCATACTGTGCCTTGTTGTAGCAGTCTTGCACTGTGTTTGGTAGAGGTATCTCCCATATTCTGGCCTCACCGAGTCCCATTAATAAAGCCGCCAAGAAACTGCGTATTATCGTCGCCATGAAATGTTCTACTGGTGGCTGAGGAGATAAAGTCGATAATATTAGAGTTAGGGCATGCTGCTGTTATCTCTGAGCAAATTATATCTGACGACCAAAAGAGATGTTTGTTTTGCTGGAGTGTGGTGGCTATTTACTGAGAAGCCACTAATATAAAGTGCACATAAAACTAAAGAATGAGCCACAAATTCCAAACCATCTCATTACTTTGAAGGTCAGGTTTATTTCTAATTACAGACTAGCAGTAGAACAGAATCACACTAATAGCAGACAAGAGACTTATCTATCTCTACCCTGGAGCAAAGGAAGAAAGAAGGACACATTTGAAGCTGCAGAACACTTCCACAAAACAGGCAATATAACTTATATGAATTATAATTGATTTTTTTTGGGTTCCATTTCGTTGACCTTTTATTACTTCATTGATTACATAACTTCCGTGGCTACGTTTCTTCCCGTTTCACGCTTGTGTTGTAATATGTAAGACTGTCCAAGAAAACTTGCTCATCTGACACCTTCTCTTCCATACCTTGTTCAGTTATTGTTCGTGCGTTCACTACTCTACTTGATCGTTCGCCTTGGAGAAGGTAAATGTAATGTGTACAGTTGATCGTGTCATTTGCACCAACCAAGTTGTGATATTTGAAAATGTCGACCTAATGCATCCGATTTCAACATGAGATTTGTGAGTACTTGATTGTCTTTCCTGTTCGATCTCCATTCGCTCGGCAAACTGTTCTCATGAGTCCTAGAGTGGGAACTCGATCACTGTTCTAGGTCACTGTTCTATGTCCCAGTTCTATGTCACTGTTGTAGGTCACTGCTGTAGGTCACTGTTCTGGGTCACAGTTATAGGTCACAGTTCTAGGTTCCTGTGCTCACAAGTCAGCTGTGTGTTTCTGTTCTCCCTCATCCTGGGTGTTGTAGTTTGTACACTTGGGCCCACCTTGAAAATATGGTACGTCATCTTGGCGCGGTTGAGCAGTGAACTACCAGAATAGTCAGGTTGAGCATTGAACTACCAGAATACTCAGGTTGAGCAGTGAACTACCAGAATACTCAGGTTGAGCAGTGAACTACCAGAATACTCAGGTTGAGCAGTGAACTACCAGAATAGTCAGGTTGAGCAGTGAACTACCAGAATACTCAGGTTGAGCAGTGAACTACCAGAATACTCAGGTTGAGCAGTGAACTACCAGAATACTCACGTTGAGCAGTGAACTACCAGAATACTCAGGTTGAGCAGTGAACTACCAGAATACTCAGGTTGAGCAGTGAACTACCAGAATACTCAGGTTGAGCAGTGAACTACCAGAATACTCAGGTTGAACAGTGAACTACCAGAATACTCATGTTGAGCACGAACTACCAGAATACTCAGGTTGAGAGGCTCCATCTTGATCGTCCGGTTCATCCAGCCTTGAAAGGGTACCTCGTCTTTCTGGGAGCCCGTCGTGACCACACCACCCATAAATATGTGCCTTGGTTGTTAGTCATGCCATATTTCCCGTATGCTTCTTAACGTGTGCAAGAAATAAACAGAAACAAAAAAAAAAAAAAGAACACAATTTGTGTGTTTTGGCAGTATTAGTAAAAAAAAATAAAGAAATCATTATCAAAGGCATTAGTTTTGTCTTCAGTTAATCCTAATAAATATTGTTCAATTCTTATTTGGCCAATGCTTTTTTAGATTTTTGCAGCTTTCTTGTGGCCTATTCAATTCCTTTTTTTTCTCTAATTTGTTTCTACTTTCATGTAATGCTTCTCTCGTTTCTTCTGTCCTTTTAATAATTTGTTTTTCTTGTATTCTTCCGCTGGTCTCATGTATCTTTTGGACGAAGGATACAATAGATCAGATAATGGCACAACAATCATTGTTTTTCTTGAATGTGTTTAAGGCTATTTTAGTCGGTAGCACATAAATACACAACAGTTAGTTTAAGGGCACTGTACCAGTAGGCCAAGTTGGCACATTTAGAACATTGTGAAAGCTGCTGGAGTATAAATGAACATATTATTCACGTTTTGTTATTGCGCTATTGGTTATACTAAATAGATATAATTATGTCGATAAAATTAAGCTCTTAAGTTGTAACAAAGCATACAATAATAGTACATTTACAAAAATAAGATTTCGTAATCCGAGCAATGAACAAGTTCATAGAGGCCCTTAGTGAGAAGAATAAGTTGTCAATTTAGTTTGTCTTTGTCATCTATAACAATTACAACTTTCTGTAAATTACACAATAAGATTGTTCAATGTATGTCAGTTTCATCTATATTATATCAAACGTGTTGCATCTTACGGTTGTATAGACAACTCTGAGGCCTACATAGGTAACTGGAGAGCAGCTTATTTATAGGACTGCTTCTAGGAACTAACGTCATTAGGGACAATAAATGAGGTCAACCGTGTCCTTTGCAAACCACAATATGTCTGTTGAGAGAAAATGTCGCATAGACTTTTATTTTAACAAAAGGTTTTTAAATGCTTAACAACAAGTCTGGATGACAAGCGTGGGCGACCTCAGAAGCCCGGTTATCTCTCAGTGACACCATCAAAGCCAATCAAAACAGGGCCACCACGTGACTTCCCCACTTGTGTACCTACCTCAAACTGTTAATTAAAAAAAAAACAAGAAACAAGAGCGACTGGGAGATGAACCTCAGACCCAGGCATGGAAGACGCCGGACAGTTCACACGATGAGAGAGGTCCTAGACCATTAGCTGACTGTTTGCGTTAGGATTAGTAAACCAAAACTGATCAAGATCCTACTCCAACTTTCCGAGGTGGCTCTGAAAACAGACTAACCAGTCTGGTCAGGCGGGTATGAATTGCAAAAGGAAGGCGAAAGCAAATACTCCAAATGCCGTGATGATGCCCTGTGGATTGGACCAAGAATATATCTTGATGCTTCCTTCGGCGCTGGACGTCAAATAGAACTTGTAGTGGTTGTCGCCATCCATCTCTATTCTGCGTGAGATGTTCGATCTTATGTAATGAGTCTATGTCTGCCAACTTTGCTTTCCTTATAAGTGTCCTTTTCAGTCTCTCTCCAGATCTTCCTCTTTTTTCTATTTCCTGATGTTTCCCTAGAATATATATATAATCCCTAATATATTATATAATATATATTTTTCCCCCTAATATATATAAGAACATACTAACATCAAAACAAATAACAGCAGGGCTAAAACTAAGAATAGCAAAATGTTATGTCTTCTCAATATTTCTATATGATGTAGAAACATGGACATTAGACAAGAAAACAGAACAGAGAATTGAAGCCTTTGAAATGTTGATATATAGAAGAATAGGTAGAATTGGATGGAAGGAAAAGAAAACAAATGATGAAGTCTTAAAACAAATAAAGATGAAAAGAGAACTACTAAACACAATTCAAACAAGACAAATGCGATTTTTGGGCCATGTTAAAAGACACAACAGCCTATTAAAAGTAATCCTGGAGGGGAAAATACAAGGTAAAAGAGGCAGAGGCAGACCAAGACTAACATGGACGAGTAACATCAAAAGATGGACAAATCAGCCTATGACAACCTCCACCATCAAAGCAAGAGACAGAGCAGAATGGCGCTCCATGGTAGTCAACCTTCGTTGCGGAGGTGGCACTCGATGTTGATGAACTAGTGATATTAACAAATGAGTCTAAGAATTAATGACTCATGTTCTTCATCATCATCATCATTGAGTGCCATCTCCCCATCGAAGATTGGCTACCATGGAGCGCCATTCCACTCTGTCTCTTGCTTTGATGGTGCAGATTGTCATAGGCTGTCCATCTTTTGATGTTACTAGTCCATGTTAGTCTTGGTCTGCCTCTTTTACCTTGTATTTTCCCTTCCAATATTACGATGTACTTTTATTAGGCCGTTGTGTCTTTTAACATAACCCAAAAATGTCATTTGTCTTGCTCTAATTTGTTTTAAAACTTCCTCGTTTGTTTTCTTTTCTTTCCATCCAATTCTACCTATTCTTCTATAAATCCACATTTCAAAGGCTTCAATTTTCTGTTCTGTTTTCTGGTCTAATGTCCATGTTTCTGCACCATACAGGAATATTGAGAAGAAGTAACATTTTGCCATTCTTAGTTTCAGCCCTGTTGATATTTGTTTGTTGTTAGTATATTTTTCATAGCATTAAAATTACTTTTTGCCATACTTATTCTTTTGTTTATTTCAATTTTGCATTTTCCATCATTGGTTATAGTGTGTCCCAGGTAGTTGTAGCTCTGAACTGTCTCAAGATGTATGTATTACTTCGACTTTGATATTTAATTGTAGGTCTTGAGAATTTTCTTTGTTTATGATCATAGTTTTAGTCTTTTTGATATTCATATCTAGTCCATATTTTTTGCTTGCCATGTTTATTACATTAAGAAATTGTTGTAGATCTTTAGGATTGTCTGCTAGTAGTACAGTATCATCAGCATATCTTAGGTTATTGATTATCTTTCCATTAATGTTTAGGCCAGGCATCTCAGTGATGTTTTTAAAGATTTGCTCAGTGTATAAATTGAACAAATTTGGTGATAGGATGCATCCTTGTCTTACTCCTCTTTTTATATCAATGGGTGTAGAGTTCTCCTTGTTATATTTTATTATTGCTGTGTGCTCCCAGTACAAATTACATATCAGTCGTATGTCTGTGTCATCCAGATTTATATCTTTTAGGCAGTCTATAAGTTGATTATGGTGTATTCTATCAAATGCTTTGGTGTAGTCTATAAAGCAGGCATCTATTGGTTTGTTTACTTCTATGTACTTTTCAATCAATGTCCTCATGCTGAATATGGCTTCTTTTGTCCCACTGTTTTTCCTGAATTCGAATTGATGCTCATCTAATTCAGTATTAATTTTATTCTGAATCCTTCCTTGTATAACTTTTAGTAAAAGTTTGGTTACCTGACTCATTAAGCTTATTGTTCTAAAATCACTGCATTCAAACTGCACAATTCTTTTTAGGCACTGCAATGAAAGTTGATGTTTTTAGTTCATTTGGTATGTATCCTGTATGGTAGATGTCATTGCATATGCCTGTGATCACTTCAATGCCAAACTCTTCTAGTGCATGTATCATCTATATCTGTATATTGTCAGGTCCTGCTGCTTTTCACTTTTTCATTGTTTTTATAGCTTTTTCTACTTTAAAAAAAAAAAAAAATAGTACCCCCGTCACGCCAAGTGGCGTATAGGGAATATGGTGTTAGTGACCATAAATTTTACAGACCTTCGGCACATGATTTTTGGGGTATTGTGGTCGGTATTACGCCCGTGCCGCTTTACTTTCCCAGAAAAAAAATCCGGTACCCATTAAATGTTGGGTGAACCTGGAAGCCGTCGGTTGGGATCGAATCCTACCTCTTGTCCTTTGTAGTCCAGTTCACTAACCACTGATCACGGCTCCCATTTTTTTTTCTATTTCAGATTTTAGGATTGTATAGCTGGATGTACATTTTATAAATGGTTTTTGTCCCTTTCGTCATGAAATAATTCTGTTATGTATTCCCGCCATCTATCGATTATATCTTTGTTGTCTGTTAGCATTCTTCCCTCTTTGTTTGCTATACATCCGCTTCCTGCAGCTTTTTTGTCTTTATTAGTCATTCTTTTTATTTCTGTGTGCATTCCTCTTAAATTTTGTTTACTTTCCATAGTTTCGACTTCTAGACATCTTTGGTTGAGCCAGTCTTCTTTTGCCTTTTTGCACATTTTTCTTATTTCATTATCAATTTCATTGAATCTGGCAGTGTTCTTCGCTTGTCTTCTCTCTTTCATTTTTTCTAAAATGTTGTCAGTTATTCATTTTTGCTTTTTGTCACTTTCCTTTTTGGGTAAGGTGCTGCAGGATTCTTGCATGCTGTTTTTTATGCATTACCATTTGGTTGCGACTTTTTCTTCAGGATTTTCTCTTCTGTACTGCTCAATCCCTTCTTCTAGCAGTTTCCGATATGTGTTCTTTACTTGTACAGTATAAGTTTCTTTTACATCTTTTTGATTTAAAGCTGTTATATCTATTGGTATTGCTGATTTAGTATTTTGTTTCTTTTTCTTTAATTTGATTTTCATTGTAATCATTACAGGATTGTGATCTGAATTAATATCTGCTCCTGGATAGGTTTTGGCTTTCTTGACGCTGTTCCTGAATCTGTCTTTTATCATTATGTAATCTATTTGATTCCTCTTTTTATCTCCAGGGCTTTTCCATGTGTATACTTTCCTTTTCTCTTGCTCAAAGAAGGTGTTACATATTATCAGCTTGTTTTCTTCACAAAATTGAATTAATCTTTCTCCTCTGTTATTTCTTTTTCCTAACCCATGATTTCCTATAATGGTCTTATATCTGCCTTTTCCTACTTTTGCGTTCATGTCACCCATAACAATCAAGATGTCTGAAGATTTCACTTGCTTCATAACTGTATTTAGATCTTCATAGTATGCTTCTGTTTGTTCATCTGTATAGTCTTGAGTAGGCGCGTATGTCTGCATTATTGCTATGTCAAATGGCTTTGCCTTCATTTTTATTAATATAATCCTATCATTGTATGTCAAGTGAGTATTTATATATTTTTGTAGTTCTCGTTTTATTAGTATGCCTACCCCTCTTTAGTGTTCTGTTGTGCTACCTGAGTATATAAATGTATATTTATTGTCTTGTATGTATCCAATTTCCTTCATTACATTTTGTTTCTGATATGCCTAAAATATCTATTTTTAATCGCTCTGCTTCTACCACAAGATTTTCTAGTTTTCCTTGTTGGTAAAAGGTCCTAACATTCCATGTGGCTATTTTTAGCTCGTTCCTAAAACAGTAGTTAGAATTTATCTCCATGGCTTTCTTTGTAATGTTACATGATGATGCTCCAATCTCTATCACGGTGGTTTGCCGTATTCGTCTTTCGTGTTCTGAATATGCCTCATGTGTACCACACACTTTGCTGTTTTCGCTTTCTGGGCCGTTGATCATTTCTAATTCTTCCGCCCCATCCACCGTCACAGACTTTTCACATTCGGGTTGAATATACCCGGGTGCCGGCGCCATTGTTGTCGAACCATGTGCTTGCCTATCGAACCGCGAACACACGACACAAAGGAAGAATAAATCATATTCCACTTAAATATCGGTAAAGTTCACAGTCAGAACCTAACCAGTCAGAAGTAAAACATACACCAAACGGGGAATAGCAACACATAATTTCACAACTAGACTGTCGCGTAAATCATTTAAATATATCAACAAAAGCTGAATTATAAAAACGACAACACGTAGTCGCCATGACACCGGAAGCATCCTCATGTTAACTAGTGATATTAACAAATGAGTCTAAGAATTAATGACTCATGTTAACCAGTGATATTAACAAATGAGTCTAAGAATTAATGACTCATGTTAACTAGTGATATTAACAAATGAGTCTAAGAACTAGTGACTCACTTTAACTAGTGGCATTAGCAAATGAGTCTAAGAACTAGTAAATCACGTTAACTAGGGGAATTGACCAATGAGTCTAAGAACTAGTGACTCACGTTAACTAGTGGCATTAGCAAATGAGTCTAAGAACTAGTGACTCACGTTAACTAGTGGCATTAACAAATGAGTCTAAGAACTAGTGACTCACGTTAACTAGTGGCATTAACAAATGAGTCTAAGAACTAGTGAATGACGTTAACTAGGGGCATTAACAAATGAGTCTAACAACTAGTGAATCACGTTAACTAGGGGCATTAACAAATGAGTCTAACAACTAGTCAATCACGTTAACTAGGAGCATTAACAAATGAGTCTAACAACTAGTGAATCACGTTAACTAGGGCATTAGCAAATGAATCTAACAACTAGTGAATCACGTTAACTAGGGGCATTAGCAAATGAATCTAACAACTAGTGAATCACGTTAACTAGGGGCATTAACAAATGAATCTAACAACTAGTGAATGACGTTAACTAGGGGCATTAACAAATGAGTCTAACAACTAGTGAATCACGTTAACTAGAGGCATTAACAAATGAGTCTAACAACTAGTGAATCACGTAAACTAGGGGCATTAACAAATGAGTCTAAGAACTAGTAAATCACGTTAACTAGTGGCATTAACAAATGAGTCCAAGAACTAGTGACTCACGTTAACTAGTGGCATTAACAAATGAACTAGTGAATCACGTAAACTAGTGTCATTAACAAATGAGTCTAAGAACTAGTAAATCACGTTAACCAGGGGCATTAACAAATGAATCTAACAACTAGTGAATCACGTTAACTAGGGGCATTAACAAATGAATCTAATAACTAGTGAATCACGTTAACTAGGGGCATTAGCAAATGAGTCTAACAACTAGTGAATCACGTTAACCAGGGACATTAGCAAATGAGTCTAACAACTAGTGCATCACGTTAACTAGGGACATTAGCAAATGAGTCTAACAACTAGTGAATCACGTTAACTAGGGACATTAGCAAATGAGTCTAACAACTAGTGAATCACGTTAACTAGGGGCATTAACAAATGAATCTAACAACTAGTGAATCACGTTAACTAGGGGCATTAACAAATGAGTCTAACAACTAGTGAATCACGTTAACTAGGGGCATTAGCAAATGAATCTAACAACTAGTGAATCACGTTAACTCGGGGCATTAGCAAATGAATCTAACAACTAGTCAATCACGTTAACTAGGGGCATTAACAAATGAATCTAACAACTAGTGAATCACGTTAACTAGGGGCATTAGCAAATGAGTCTAAGAACTAGTCAATCACGTTAACTAGGGGCATTAACAAATGAATCTAACAACTAGTGAATCACGTTAACTAGGGACATTAACAAATGAGTCTAACAACTAGTGAATCACGTTAACTTGGGACATTAACAAATGAGTCTAACAACTAGTGAATCAAGTTAACTAGGGACATTAACAAATGAGTGTAACAACTAGTGAATCACGTTAACCAGGGACATTAACAAATGAGTCTAAGAACTAGTCAATCACGTTAACTAGGGGCATTAACAAATGAATCTAACAACTAGTGAATCACGTTAACTAGGGACATTAGCAAATGAGTCTAACAACTAGTGAATCACGTTAACTAGGGGCATTAACAAATGAGTCTAACAACTAGTGAATCACGTTAACTAGGGGCATTAACAAATGAGTCTAAGAACTAGTCAATCACGTTAACTAGGGGCATTAACAAATGAGTCTAACAACTAGTGACTCACGTTAACTAGGGGCATTAACAAATGAGTCTAAGAACTAGTCATCACGTTAACTAGGGGCATTAGCAAATGAGTCTAACAACTTGTACATAACGTTAACTAGGGGCATTAACAAATGAATCTAACAACTAGTGAATCACGTTAAATAGGGGCATTAACAAATGAATCTAACAACTAATGAATCACGTTAAATAGGGGCATTAACAAATGAATCTAACAACTAATGAATCACTTTAAATAGGGGCATTAACAAATGAGTCTAACAACTTGTACATAACGTTAACTAGGGGCATTAACAAATGAATCTAACAACTAGTGAATCACGTTAACCAGGGACATTAACAAATGAATCTAGGGCATTAACAAATGAGTCTAACAACTTGTACATAACGTTAACTAGGGGCATTAACAAATGAATCTAACAACTAGTGAATCACGTTAACTAGGGGCATTAACAAATGAGTCTAACAACTAGTGAATCACGTTAACTAGGGGCATTAACAAATTAGTCTAACATCTAGTGAATCACGTTAACTAGGGACATTAACAAATGAATCTAACAACTAGTGAAGCACGTTAACTAGAGGCATTAACAAATGAGTCTAACAACTAGTGAATCGCGTTAACTAGAGGCATTAACAAATTAGTCTAACAACTAGTGAATCACGTTAACTAGTGGCATTAACAAATGAGTCTAAGAACTAGTGAATCACGTAAACTAGTGGCATTAACAAATCACGTTAACTAGTGGCATTAACAAATGAGTCCAAGAACTAGTGACTCACGTTAACTAGTGGCATTAACAAATGAATCTAACAACTAGTGAATGACGTTAACTAGAGGCATTAACAAATGAGTCTAAGAACTAGTGAATCACGTAAACTAGGGGCATTAACAAATGAGTCTAAGAACTAGTGACTCACGTTAACTAGTGGCATTAACAAATGAGTCCAAGAACTAGTGACTCACGTTAACTAGTGGCATTAACAAATGAGTCTAAGAACTAGTGACTCACGTTAACTAGTGGCATTAACAAATGAGTCCAAGAACTAGTGACTCACGTTAACTAGTGGCATTAACAAATGAGTCCAAGAACTAGTGACTCACGTTAACTAGAGGCATTAACAAATGAGTCTAACAACTAGTGAATCACGTAAACTAGGGGCATTAACAAATGAGTCTAAGAACTAGTAAATCACGTTAACTAGTGGCATTAACAAATGAGTCCAAGAACTAGTGACTCACGTTAACTAGTGGCATTAACAAATGAACTAGTGAATCACGTAAACTAGTGTCATTAACAAATGAGTCTAAGAACTAGTAAATCACGTTAACCAGGGGCATTAACAAATGAATCTAACAACTAGTGAATCACGTTAACTAGTGGCATTAACAAATGAGTCTAAGAACTAGTGACTCACGTTAACTAGGGGCATTAACAAATGAGTCTAAGAACTAGTGAATCACGTTAACTGGGGGCATTAACAAATGAGTCTAAGAACTAGTGTATCACGTAAACTAGTGGCATTAACAAATGAGTCTAAGAACTAGTGAATCACGTAAACTAGTGGCATTTACAGCTTAATCCAATTTTGACATTCAGAACTGATGGATTGCCTGTTATTTTAATTACAGATTTGTAAGCTCTCAGGGTTACCTTTTAGCAACGTTTTGTACAGTTCTGATATTATGTTAAGTTCATATTATAATTTATCTACCAATATAGTGAAGGGACCATGCAAACATTGAACAACGATTTTTTACTTCTAGAGCCACGTCCTGTATCCACACCATTGGAGGTGATGTATCATTTGTTGCTGGTGCATAAACAGCTAAACATCAAATCATCATCATCATCAGGTTGCGTGTCCTTTACAGAACGTTGCATTCACAACAGCTCGTCTGAAAAAAAATCCATGTCTCTAGCCAGATCTCACACTTCTTCTTTTGTCATATTCAAGGTCTCTGTGATGTCTTGAAACCACCTTCTTCTTGGCTTGTCCCTAATACGTCGCCAGGAACCATGCCTTCCGTTATTGTTCTTTTCAGCCCGCTGTCTTTTGACGTAGCCATAGGCATTCTTTCATAGAATGGTTGTTACAAGCCAGTTAGTTTTAATATTTAAATCTTGTAATATTTCTTTATTGCTCCTTTTTCATTATCTTTATCTTATACGGATTTTTCTGCACATGAAGCATTTTGTTTCAAATGAATCGATTTTCTTTCTTGCTGTTTGCGAGGTTGTCCATGATTCAAAAAACATCAAAATGACAAATTATTACAAAAAATTACTATTGCTTTTTAGTTGTTTTGTTTGAAGCCCCATTAGTGTGACGTGGAAATGTATCATGATTCGTATTGTATTTATTATGTGTAGTAATGCCAGCGCTGTATAAAACGTTTGATCTTAACACCTGCATGCTACTGACGCAGCAAGCCTTAGATTTAAGAATAAATAATAGGTCAAATGCTTTGTGATTAGAAGGACGCCGCGTACTTGATATTGACCGCCGTTTTTATGATAAACATTTACACACGATCAACAAAGATTAAATGGAAGAAAAAAAACACACAGAATCAGGGAACAATGGAGAGTGACGCTGTCAAATCAGATTTATCACCCAGCTGTAAGATAAAGAAACGGACAAGCAACATGGCGGATAGTAACATTGGGGGGAAGGCTGGCGATAGATATCTGGTTGGTTGGTTGCGTTTGCCCGATGACTAAAGTATTCTAGAGTATCGTGGTAGACTAGAATATTCCTCTTCATCATCCGCCCTTACAAGGACGTAGTGGACATGTCTGCGTTGTGTTGTGGTTTGCAGTATAACTGTTATATTTGCGCCTTTCGGCCAGCACATCCGACTTCAGCACGACATTTTTAAGTACCGGGTTGTCTTCCCTCTTCGATCCCTGCTCTCTTGGCCAGACTAGACAAGTTAGTCTGTTACTGGAAGCACCGCGGAGAGGTGCAGCAGGGTCTGGAAGGCTTTGGTTCACCGATCCTGGCACAAGCCATCAGCTGTGGGTCGCTGACAACTTCCAGCTTTGGTGCTGATCTTAGAGAAATGATTCAGAAAGATGTGTTCCAAAGTAATAGATTTAACTATAGGTAGTTAACCGGCTCCTTAAAGAGAGATCAGCATTTTTAGGGAAGATCAGGGCTAGTACACAGATTCCATGGGAACAATTATTGATACAAGTTATTATACATGTCATACTATTGTGTGTGTGTTTTTATGTTGAGTAAAACAGTTATGTGGTTTTAATTACAGAACATAGGAGAGTGTCATAACACCGGCAGTTGCCAAGAGGAGTTCCACTAACGATATACTTGATAGATATTTAAGCGGCTAGAGCCAACACCATATGTAATGAATGACTTTTATATGGTTGTGGTTATGGAAGGCCACGGTATCACTGCAAACGAATTAAAATCCATAACTGCTCACCGCCCGTGCCAGTGGAATCATCCGAATTAATATCTCATCTCCCAAACAAAGAAAGGTAGCTGCAGTCCCCATCATAGCAGTCTCAGCACACGCCAAAAGACATATGGCGAAATCGCACAGAAAGTGAACACAACCATCCGTTCCCCGTCATATAATATTATCATTCATCGTAAGCAATTGGTATATCGAAACACGATCAAAACGGATGAAATGCACAGCTCACGGTGTGCAAAGAGCACTTAACTCAGTAGCCCCAGCAACAAGTCGGAATATGAGGAAACTGCAACAAGGAGCACTTTTCAGACACAGCCTTTAACAGTTCCTGCCGCCTATACGCCATATTGACCGGAAGTTCATGTCCTCCTGAAAATGATCGTCATATTTTTTTCTTTATGTGTAGCGCTTGATGATGTTAGGATATAGTTTTTGTCTCCAAATCCGAACATATGAAACACAGTTATGCGTCGGATTATCCTCATCATACATCGAACAACAGTTCGTAAGCTCTCCGATCTCCCCTGCAATGTGAATTTGTGAAATGATAAACCAGTTCACAAGTCTACCATCGATCTCACAGTAG
Source organism: Megaustenia siamemsis (assembly GCA_032433765.1). NCBI lineage: Eukaryota > Metazoa > Mollusca > Gastropoda > Stylommatophora > Ariophantidae > Megaustenia > Megaustenia siamemsis. The sequence continues at coordinate 45,095,218 of JAVIAB010000106.1, read as the reverse complement.
CCCTCTTGAATCTAGACAACATACCTTTTATATGCAATCAAGATGTGTCCAGGTGAATTCTGAAGTGTAACTAAATAACTGTGTTAATAAGCTTTACCAGATCTAGACGACGTCTCTCTCTCTCTCTCTCTCTCTCTCTCTCTCTCTCTCTTTCTCTCTGCAATCAAGACTCAATCAGAGTAGGATTCCAGACTCTCTCATGAAGTCAGCTGTCTGTTTAAGCGAATCGATTGCCCCATATAGTTTCTCTTCCAGGGAGGTGGGCGTGGACCACATTGCTCTTCTCAGGTTTGTGTACTGGGGGCAATCCTGTAGAACTTGTTTTGAAGTCATATTGTCCAGTGTACAGTGGCATAGGCTGGTTGTACATATTTTTAATTTGGTGAATATGTGATTTCTCATTCTATTGTGGCCAGTGTGTAGGCGAAGTATGATGACTTGATTCCTCCTTGATAGTTGGTGGTATCCGTCACTCTCGTTATGCTTTGGGTGTTCTCGTTTCCATTTTTCATGATAAATAAGACGACGTCTTAAGGTCATCATATGAAATGTTGTACAGAACATTCGGAGTTACATATTCTCTATTGTGTGTATAATTGTTCACTTTGTATTTGTTACTGTTACATTATGCACTAACAAATATTTCTTCTCACAGCCAATTGTCCTGCTAGTCTTTAAGTATTTCAAATGTTTCTTTTATATATATATATATATATACACACACACACACACATATATATATACATATATATATACATATATATACACACACACACACACACACACACACACACATATATATATAAACCAACCCTGTTAATGTAGCAGCAAATCTATCCATCCTGATTTAATTGTTTGTGATTTCTTCTCTCGCATGTTACGTGCAAAACGTCAGCATGCATCTGGACAAAGTAATGAAAACAATAAAGCACGAAATTGACAAGTGTTTCTTCTTGTAATGTCTCACTTCACACCTGAAGTTAAACCTAACGTCGTGTATTATGGCAAGTCCTTTTTGTGTTAAGCCTCACTTCACACCTGAAGTTAAACCTAACGTCGTGTATTATGGCAGGTCCTTTTTGTGTTGAGCCTCACTTCACACCTGAAGTTAAACCTAACGTCGTGTATTATGGCAGGTCCTTTTTGTGTTAAGCCTCACTTCACACCTGAAGTTAAACCTAACGTCGTGTATTATGGCAGGTCCTTTTGTGTTGAGCCTCACTTCACACCTGAAGTTAAACCTAACGTCGTGTATTATGGCAGGTCCTTTTTGTGTTGAGCCTCACTTCACCAGTGAACATATAATAACGTTTGTCCTACAATATGTGCCGTGTATGTAGCATAGCACAAATGAGGAATGTGTCATATCCTGGCCATCGCCAGTATGTGGTTGATGTTATTGTCATGCTGTATGTGCTTGTTCTGTCTCTTTGATTCAATCTATTCATCTTTTCTTGGTTCCATTTCCATCTATAGCCTTATGCAATACGCTTGTGCTGCAGATTGGTTAGGTTTCATTCTGTTCGGATGTTCAATCTATGTGACTCTTTTTCTGTTCACTGATGTCAGTGTAAAGAACATTAAATCAAGCTCTTTTTTTTATATTCAAATAATAAATAAAAAAAAAAAACCTAATAAACTTGGCCATTTTCAGTCCTTGTTCACACGTGAAACGAAATTAAAAGACATTTATTATGGCCATCCCGCTTGTTGTCCTACATTTACAACATCTGCTGTTTTTTAATTGTAGTCGTCTAACTGCGCTGTGAGTGCATTCGGAGATAGAGGAATTGATGATATGGACCTTGATGACGTCACTTACACAACTATTAAAGCAATACACGAATTATTCTGTCATAACATTCTTTGAAAGTGTGTTAAAACAAATTGCATGTAAATTTTAAAACTTGTGTACGTGAATGCACATGTGCCATTAGTTGGTGGATAAAGTACATTGGAGAATTTGAAAAGTTGTGTCAATTAAAAACATTTCCAATTCTACCATTTTCTTATTTTTGCTATCTTTCTCTTCTCCCGCTGTCTCTCTTTCTATTCATTTTTATTTTCGCAAACTCTACTATATTCTTCTCCCCCCGCCCTCCCACTTTGCAATCGCCACCCCTCCTTCTATGTATTTCCTATTATAAAAAAAATAGTGCTACAAAGCTTATGCATACATCCGAAACACGTTAAAATAAATGAACCCGGAAACTGACCAAGATTAATGTTCCCTAACCATGACATCCGGCCACAAAGTTGCCGGAGTAGACAGGTCCAAAGATATGACTGTGCCAGACCACACGTAGCTGTTGTTGCTTCACTGTTGAATGTATGGGCAGACTGCTGCTGTGGAGACGTTATGACGGACGACGATTTGCTCTCTTCCTTGATCAAGATAAATCTTTCTTTCAATGGCAGGCAAACTGCGCAGTAAACACGTGACAGGCTTTGTGGGCGATGATTCTTCGGGCCAGGATCTCAGCTTAGACATTGTGAATAGTCTATCAATGTTGTATAACTTGCTAGTGAGCAATGAGGCCAACCATACTTGTTTTCTGTTTGTTTGTTTGTTGTTAAGTTTTGACAATTAACTGAAAGAAAAGCAAAGTTAAAGATCTATGCTGTAGACAAAGAGATGATGAAGATTTCAAAACCAAGAAAATTAGCCCCATCGAACGGGATAATAAAGGCTGAAATAGAGAACAAATGTAACAAAGAGAAACAGACAAAAACGGTATCAATGATCTTTAAAGTAAGAGTGCAATTACTGAAATGGGATGGCTTAGAAGAATATAATGAGAGGGTATGGTAACAAAGATAGAAGAAGAATGTACGCGCAACCTGAAATCTGATTTCAGTACAGAAATAAGCAGGTCAATGTTTAAACATATGCTTATGGTTAGCCCCGGTATCGCTGCAAACGAATTAAAATCCATAATTGCTCAACCACCCGTGCCTGTGGAATCATCCGAATTACTAACTCATCTTCCAAACAAAGAAAGGTACCTGTAGTCCCCATCATAGCAGTCTCAGCACGCGCCAAAAGACATAAGGCGAAACCGCACAGAAAGTGAACACATCCAACTAACTGTTCCTTGTCATATGATATCATCGTTCATTGTAAACAATTGGGATATCGAAACACGATCAAAACGGATGAAACATGCAGCTCACGGTACGCACAGAGCACTTAACTCAGTAGTTCCTGCAACAAGCTGAACTTGGAATATGAGGAAACTGCAACAAGGAACACTTTTCGTACATAGCCTTCAATGGTTCCTGCCGGCTATCCACCATATTGACCGGAAGTTCATGTCCTCTTGAAGACGATGATCGTCATATTTTTTTTAAATGTATAGCGCTTGATGATTTTAGGACATCGTTTTTAACTCCAATTCCGAACTTACAAAACACAGTTAGTCGTCGGATTATCCCCGTCGCACATCAAACAACAGACCATAAGATCTTCTTGAATTGTTTGAACATATACGACCTCTAGTGTAACAACACATTCATTAATACAGCAATTTAAGTGGACATGAAGACATTTTAAATAGTTCAATTAACGAAGTATCAAACGCCATTTCAATAACGTTTGTGCTAAGTAAACTGTAGAATTCTGTTTATAACATTACATTTTCTGTCTACGGCGTCAGTCGCAAGTAACATCGGTGGCTGGATGATTAGAGTGCTCGCTACTGATTAGAGAGGTTCGAGTTCGATTCCCAGATGTAATGTTATTGTAATACAATTATATTTGTGTGTGTTTTAAGCCTGTGTTTTAAGGACCACGTCGACCATGTGATATCAAAATCCCGCCAAGGATTAGCCGCTTTGAAGGTCATGGCAGCTGCCAACATGGAGTAGAGGCTACTTACCCTTCTGTTCCAGTGAAGTCCTCGCATCAATCGAGTATGCCCTAGCAATTCTTACTGTCAGTACGATGCAAATTGACAGGCTGGAGAAAATACAGAATGAAGCTTTGCGCATTATCTTGGGGCAGGGGTGGCCAACCTAATTTTAGCTTGGGCCAGTAAATTTATTTTTTTTTATTTTGAAAGGTCATCTAACTAAATTTATATTAATACATATTTTGAATGTAAACTACAGCATTATATAAATATTAGTAAAGTATTCAGGTAAGTGTAGGGCTGTAGACCGATATATAAAGCATAATGTTTTAAAAGTAATCCAGTTATTCATATAATTTATTTTAAACAATTAAATTATCATAAAAGGAAACATTGAATTATTATAGAAATAGTCGTTAAACTAGTCTTACAGTCTTGAAGTTGTGAAGACCTGTAATGTTAATCTAATGTGATTTCTTAACTTGCTTTTCATTTATCAATATCTCAATATAAAACAGAGGATGTACTGACGCACTATTCACATTAAAACAGCTTGCAGAAAAAACGACAGAACACAATCAAAATTTATACACAGCTTTCATTGACCAGGAAAAAGCATTTGACAGAGTAAACAGGGAACAACTGAGGGAGATACTAACAACATATGAAGTAAGCCTACATCTAACCAACCTAATTAAAAGTCTCTACATCAACAGCAGCTGCAGGGTCAGAACAGCAGCAGGCTACACAGACCTCTTTGAAGTTAGATCAGGTGTAAGACAAGGGTGCGTACTATCCCCCCTACTGTTTATTACATACATGGACCATATATGCAAGCTAGCCAACCCATCAGAGACAGAGGAGATCAACGAGCTTCTATTTGCAGACAATCAGACACTAATACATGAAACAATAGAAGACCTACAAGAACACTTAAACAAACTCAACAGCTCAGACACAAAATACAACATGAAAATCAACATCAACAAAACAGAAGTCATGAATGTCGCCAAAAATAAACAGAACATCAACATAACTATAGAAGGCAGACAACTAAAACAAGTAGAGGAATTCAAATACCTAGGAAGTCTAACGACAAACGATAATTCTCAAACAGCAGAGATAGAATCAAGATGCAACAAAGCTTGTCAAATCATTGGACAGTTATCACCACTATTGTCCAACAAGGAAATAACTCTGGAGGCAAAACTAGCACTATACAATACAATCTTCATCCCAACATTGTGCTACCAATGCCAGACCTGGACCCTAGATGCAAGAACAATAAGAAAAATAACCTCTACAGAGATTAAATGTGTTAGACAAATGACAGGAAACAGTCTGAGAGATAAGATCAGAAATGAAGAACTGAGAAAAATAGCTAGGAATAGCCCCCCTCATAGAATATATAAGGAAACAACAGATAAAATGGTTTGGCCATGTGACAAGGCAGAAAGATCAAGACACAACACAACGAGCCTTCAACAAAATCATAGTCTACGCCAAAGCTTTCAGTAGAATACACCATAACCAACTTATAGACTGCCTAAAGGATATAAATCTAGACGACACAGACATACGACTAATATGTAATTTGTACTGGGAGCAAACAGCAATAATAAAATATAACAAGGAGAACTCTACACCCATTGATATAAAAAGAGGAGTAAGACAAGGATGCATCCTGTCACCAAGCTTGTTCAATCTATACACTGAGCAAATCTTTAAAAACATCTTAGAGATGCCTGGCCTAAACATTAATGGAAAGATAATCAATAACCTAAGATATGTTGATGATACTGTTCTACTAGCAGAAAATCCTAAAGACTTACAACAATTGCTTAATGTGATAAACATAACAAGCAAAAAATATGGACTAGATATGAATATCAAAAAGACTAAAACTATGATCATAAACAAAGAAAATTCTCAAGACCTACAATTAAATATCACAGTTGAGGGAATACATCTGGGGACAGTCCAGAGCTACAACTACCTGGGACATACTATAACCAATGATGGAAAATTGAAATAAACAAAAGAATAGGTATGGCAAAAAGTAATTTTAATGCCATGAAAAATATACTAGCAGCAAAACAAATATCAGCAGGGCTGAAACTAAGAATGGCAAAATGTTACATCTTCTCAATATTCCTGTATAGTGGAGAAACATGGACATTAGACAAGAAAACAGAACAGAAAATTGAAGCCTTTGAAATGTGGATTTATAGATGAATAGGTAGAATTGGGTGGAAAGAAAAGAAAACAAACGATGAAGTTTTAAAACAATTGAAAATAAAAAGAGAACTACTAAATACAATTAAGACAAGACAAATGAAATTTTTGGGGCGTGTTAAAAGACACAACAGCCTACTAAAAGTAATATTGGAAGGGAAAATACAAGGTAAAAGAGGCAGAGGCAGACCAAGACTAACATGGACAGGTAACATCAAAAGACGGACAAGTCAATCTATGACAGCCTGCACCATCAAAGCAAGAAACAGAGTACAATGGCGATCCATGGTAGTCAACCTTCGTTGCAGAGAAGGCACTCAATGACGATGATGATCTACAGGTATGCTCGTGCCCTCCAGATCTTGATTCTTTCATCCATGGTTGGAAAGTCAAGAAGATACCTCATTGCTACACAGGGAGTGTCCCTTGTACACCCCAAGATAATGCCCATAGCTCCATTGTGTATTTTCTCTAGCCTGTCTATTTGCATCTTACTGACAGTAAGAATTGCTAGGGCATACTCGATTGGTGCGAGAACTAGTCCCTGAAAACAGAAGGGTAAGTAACCTGCTCCATGTTGGCAGCTGCCATGACCTTCAAAACAGCTAATCCTTTGCGGGATTTTGTTATCACATAGTCCCGAAAACAGGCTGCAATCAACCTGTCCCTTGTCAACTCATCAGCTACCATTAGTACCACTGGTGTTTCCTTGTTAACGATATGATTGTTAAGTGAGAACCATGCAAATGATGCTTTATTAAGATTAACCAATGCACCTGATAATTCACACCAGGAAGAGATGTGATCGAGTTCGTTTTGCATGGTGGAGGCGATTTCCCTTCTGTCTCTTCTCTGTCGATATATTATCAACTGTGCAAGATATATATAATCTTGAGAACGTCTGGACCCGCATGGGTCACAGGTGTATTATGAATATTATTAATCAATCACTACTACAGTGACATAACTGATGATCTGGAACTGCTCATGAACCAAGGACACAGGAAGATCAGTAATCAACTTTATCATCTATTAAAACATGATCCTAAAGATTCAATGGAGGCAGGAAATCAAGGCAGTTATTGTGAATTATACAGTGTAGAAAAGAGTATAAGACTTGAAGTAACAATAAAGCTTGCAAGCCAAACAACAAGGCAGCTATAGAAACTGACTAGCTGGTGTACAAGCCAAACAAGGCAGCAGTAGAAACTGACCAGCTGGTGCACAAGCCAAACAACAGGGCAGCTATAGAAACTGACCAGCTGGTGCACAAGCCAAACAACAAGGCAGCTATAGAAACTGACTAGCTGGTGTACAAGCCAAACAAGGCAGCTGTAGAAACTGACCAGCTGGTGTACAAGCCAAACAAACAAGGCAGCTATAGAAACTGACCAGCTGGTGTACAAGCCAAACAAACAAGGCAGCTATAGAAACTGACCAGCTGGTGTACAAGCCAAACAACAGGGCAGCTATAGAAACTGACCAGCTGGTGTACAAGCCAAACAAACAAGGCAGCTATAGAAACTGACCAGCTGGTGTACAAGCCAAACAACAAGGCAGCTATAGAAACTGACCAGCTGGTGTACAAGCCAAACAACAAGGCAGCTATAGAAACTGACCAGCTGGTGTACAAGCCAAACAACAAAGCAGCTATAGAAACTGACCAGCTGGTGTACAAGCTAATTAGTTAATTCAACACTAATGTGGTTTCTGCAGAAAAAAAATATTCTCTGAGTTAATGAAAAGGCTTCCTCTGACACAAATTAATGGAGAACAAGGATCATGATTCTCACTCAAAAGAAAGAAGATGTATTCCAAAGAGAAAAAAACACATTGTCAGAGGTTTGGGTGTACACAGAGAAATCTTCTGACTATATATGGAAAGATGGTCTGATCACTGAGTTGTAACATAAATATTTATCTAATGAATGTACACAACTGCTGGCAATCCCACTGAGAACTGTTGTCACAATCACATGACCAGTTGATTCATCTTAACCATCAAATATATTATGGTCAGATGTGCACATGTAGGACTTTCCCTTTGTTAGAGTCAAATCAGGGAGAAATGTCCCATTTACTTCCATTTGCCTTGTCATTACTGGCTTCTAAGCCACCTTCACCACCTAGGAATAACCCACACTGATAATTGCCACTGTAGAAGAGGGAACTCTAGAACACCTGCAGCCATGCAACAACTTTGCTGAATTTTAACACCTAACCTGGGTCAATCAAAATTTGTACATAGCTTTCATTGACCAGGAAAAAGCTTTCGACAGAGTAAATAGAGAATAACTGTGGGAGATACTAACAACAAGCGGAGTAAGCAAACATCTAACCAACCTAATTAATTAAAAGTCTCTACATCAACAGCAGCTGCACAGTCAGAACAGTAGCAGGCTACACAGACCCACTTCAAAGTTACATCAAGTGTAAGACAGGGGTGCATACTATCCCCCCTTCTGTTTATTACATACATGGACTATTTATGCAAGTTAGCCAACCCATCAGAGACAGAGGAGATCAACGAACTTTTATTTGCAGACGATCAGCCACTAATACATGAAAAAAATAGACCTACAAGAACACTTAAATAAACTCAACAGCGGGGGACTGGTTGGTCTCAAGGCAAGACACCAGCCTCGAGACAGAGAGGTTGTGGGTTCATATCCCAGCTGGACCAGTTGGGATTTTTATTTATTATTTCTCTCTGCAGCAACCACCCTTGATCTCAGCAGTAAAGCCCGGCTTAAAACGTCAATTACTCATTGACGGAAAATATTAGTACCTCTGAAGTTGGAGTTATCTGCCTGTGTGGCAAGGGACCCCTGTGCACATGGCTGCCAGGGAAAAACGGATTAACACGCAAAATTCAGTTCCTAGTCTCTAGGGACTTCGTCAGCGAATGGGGTAAAAACAAAAAAAAACTCAACAGCACAGGCACAAAATACAACATGAAATCAACGAAACAGAAGTCATGAATATTGCAAAAAGAAACTGAACATCAACATAACTATAGTAGACTGACAACTAAAACAAGTAGAGGAATTCAAACACCTAGGAAGTTTGGTGACAAATGACAATTCAGACTCAAGATGCATCAAAGCTTGTCAAATCATTGGACAGCTATCATGACTAATGTCCAACAAAGGAATAGAGGCAAAACGGGCACTCTACAATACAATCTTCATTCCAATGTCAGTCCTGGACCCTAGATGCAAGAACAATAAGAAAAATAACTTCTATGGAGATGAAATGTGTTAGACAAATGACAGGAAACAGCCTGAGAGATAAGATCAGAAATGAAGAACTGGGGAAAAAGCTAGAAATAATCTCCACCATAGAATATATAAAGAAACAACACATAAAATATTTTGGCCATATGACAAGGCAGAGTGATCAAAACACAACACAATGTGCCTTCAATAAACGTTGCGAGAACACCAGACTCAAGGGTCGACCACGAAAAAGATGGATCGGCGAAATATTAAAAGCACTAGGAAACAGAACAGCAGCAGAGTCGAACAGGAGAGCAAAAACTGCAAATTATATCTCCCCTGAACGCTGAAAGGCAAATGAGGAAGGAAAGAAGAAGTACCTGGGTTCATTTCACTCCTTCGGATGAAAGAGATGGGAGTTAAGATGGGCACAGCCAGAAATGAGAAACTTAGTGGGCGTGTAAGAAGACTCATCAACCAACATAGAACTGGAGTCGTCAGTCGCTGAACACCGTGGGACTTGCTATGGAGGGGAACAAAGCACCTATGGACATGTTTGGAGTACAATGATGATGACCCGTAAATAACTCAATAACCTGGCCCAATGACATAAGCATACAATACAAATTTTGGAGACAATAAAAAGACCTGGAGAGAGCTATGAACTTCATTCTGGCAACAGGGAAACATTTTTAGACATATTTGAACAAAAATCTTCTCAAACACACAGAGAGGGGAGATCTGTCTCAAGGACAGTGAAATGCTTAAGAAGTCAAAAGTACTTTATAATTACAATAAGTAATCCATTAAACATATAAACAAGAGTCCACATTCAATATCATAATATAATTTAATAATAAAGAAATGTGCAGTTATGAACAAATTAATTTATACTAATTTAAATAGAAAGAAAATTTCATAGTGAAACTCAAATATAAAGATAATGTTAAACTTTAAAGACAAGTAAAACTGGTATCCTGTACTAAATTGTAGTATGGCAAAACAGTATATAGTGAAAATTATATTCTCAATCTATTAGTGAGTAACAAAAGTCTTTGATTGTTTTGAGTAATGCAGCAACAGTATAAAAATAGCTATTACTGAAGGAAGCAATAATTTACTCACTCATACTCAGAAAGCATAATCTAAACAATTTTCATTACATAAACCAGCAATCTCTTATACAGTAAAGCCATCAGATAATCAACATGAAAACAGACACATAATTGTACAGCTATGTCTCATACAGTAAAGCCATCAGATAATCAACATGAAAACAGACACATAATTGTACAGCACCTCCTCAAGGGCTTTGCCTGTCCCCACACAGGACCAATCTTTGTTACTGTAAATGTTTATCCTAGGTCTGGAAAATCAAAGGCCAGGGAGGAGCAAGTTAGCCCTGGTGGATAATTCACCTCCAAGAAGGAAAACTTGAGTAATCTACTATAGAAATGGCTCATCAGTCTGGTAAGACTTTCCTAAGACTTGTCTGCTTCCCTAGCAGAGAAAGTTTTGGCAACAAACAACTGCTGCCTTAGATTAATAAAAACTAAGACTAAAAAAGCAGTCAGGAGTAAATCCATGCTGAAGACAAATACATTGGACCACAAGGTGTAAAAGCATTTCAATTAATCTGATATGATAAATGTACGTAAATTGTACAAATGAGATACCAGATAACATAAAGAAGCTTGAGATTAATAATACAAGTATTTTACAAATCATTTGCTAAATTAGCAATATAAATTGCAAGATAAAATTATTTCAATATGAAGTACCCTGTTTAAAGAAGAGACATGAGGATAAACACCATAATGTATAATGGACCAAATGGTGAACTAAAAATGCTATTAACCTAAACTATCACCTAGTCTATATAAAATGCTATTAACCTAAACTATCACCTAGTCTATATAAAATGCTATTAACCTAAACTATCACCTAGTCTATATAAAATGCTATTAACCTAAACTATCACCTAGTCTATATAAAATGCTATTAACCTAAACTATCACCTAGTCTATATAAAATGCTATTAACCTAAACTATCACCTTGTCTATATAAAATGCTATTAACCTAAACTATCACCTAGTCTATATAAAATGCTATTAACCTAAACTATCACCTAGTCTATATAAAATGCTATTAACCTAAACTATCACCTTGTCTATATAAAATGCTATTAACCTAAACTATCACCTAGTCTATATAAAATGCTATTAACCTAAACTATCACCTAGTCTATATAAAATGCTATTAACCTAAACTATCACCTTGTCTATATAAAATGCTATTAACCTAAACTATCACCTAGTCTATATAAAATGCTATTAACCTAAACTATCACCTAGTCTATATAAAATGCTATTAACCTAAACTATCACCTTGTCTATATAAAATGCTATTAACCTAAACTATCACCTAGTCTATATAAAATGCTATTAACCTAAACTATCACCTAGTCTATATAAAATGCTATTAACCTAAACTATCACCTTGTCTATATAAAATGCTATTAACCTAAACTATCACCTAGTCTATATAAAATGCTATTAACCTAAACTATCACCTTGTCTATATAAAATGCTATTAACCTAAACTATCACCTTGTCTATATAAAATGCTATTAACCTAAACTATCACCTTGTCTATATAAAATGCTATTAACCTAAACTATCACCTAGTCTATATAAAATGCTATTAACCTAAACTATCACCTTGTCTATATAAAATGCTATTAACCTAAACTATCACCTAGTCTATATAAAATGCTATTAACCTAAACTATCACCTAGTCTATATAAAATGCTATTAACCTAAACTATCACCTTGTCAATATAAAATGCTATTAACCTAAACTATCACCTAGTCTATATAAAATGCTATTAACCTAAACTATCACCTAGTCTATATAAAATGCTATTAACCTAAACTATCACCTTGTCTATATAAAATGCTATTAACCTAAACTATCACCTAGTCTATATAAAATGCTATTAACCTAAACTATCACCTTGTCTATATAAAATGCTATTAACCTAAACTATCACCTAGTCTATATAAAATGCTATTAACCTAAACTATCACCTAGTCTATATAAAATGCTATTAACCTAAACTATCACCTTGTCTATATAAAATGCTATTAACCTAAACTATCACCTAGTCTATATAAATGCTATAACCTAAACTATCACCTAGTCTATATAAAATGCTATTAACCTAAACTATCACCTAGTCTATATAAATGCTATTAACCTAAACTATCACCTAGTCTATATAAAATGCTATTAACCTAAACTATCACCTAGTCTATATAAAATGCTATTAACCTAAACTATCACCTAGTCTATATAAAATGCTATTAACCTAAACTATCACCTAGTCTATATAAAATGCTATTAACCTAAACTATCACCTAGTCTATATAAAATGCTATTAACCTAAACTATCACCTAGTCTATATAAAATGCTATTAACCTAAACTATCACCTAGTCTATATAAAATGCTATTAACCTAAACTATCACCTTGTCTATATAAATGCTATTAACCTAAACTATCACCTAGTCTATATAAAATGCTATTAACCTAAACTATCACCTAGTCTATATAAAATGCTATTAACCTAAACTATCACCTTGTCTATATAAAATGCTATTAACCTAAACTATCACCTAGTCTATATAAAATGCTATTAACCTAAACTATCACCTAGTCTATATAAAATGCTATTAACCTAAACTATCACCTTGTCTATATAAAATGCTATTAACCTAAACTATCACCTAGTCTATATAAAATGCTATTAACCTAAACTATCACCTAGTCTATATAAAATGCTATTAACCTAAACTATCACCTTGTCTATATAAAATGCTATTAACCTAAACTATCACCTAGTCTATATAAAATGCTATTAACCTAAACTATCACCTTGTCTATATAAAATGCTATTAACCTAAACTATCACCTTGTCTATATAAAATGCTATTAACCTAAACTATCACCTTGTCTATATAAAATGCTATTAACCTAAACTATCACCTAGTCTATATAAAATGCTATTAACCTAAACTATCACCTAGTCTATATAAAATGCTATTAACCTAAACTATCACCTTGTCTATATAAAATGCTATTAACCTAAACTATCACCTAGTCTATATAAAATGCTATTAACCTAAACTATCACCTTGTCTATATAAAATGCTATTAACCTAAACTATCACCTAGTCTATATAAAATGGTAAAGAAATGCTAATCCTCACAGGGACAACAATTAAAGTGACAGTTTTTCTACAAATTTTGAGAAAGAAAACTAGTTCTATAGGCCCAGCAAATATTTTCTATAATATTCACATAAGACTTGCAAACCAGACTAACAATACTGACAGCTATAGAAACAGATGCACTGACTAGCTGTATGTCCCAGCTGATACCTAGTAAATTCAGTACTAATGTGGTTTCTGCAGAAAAAAATATTCTCTTGAGTTAATGAAGAGGCTTTAGATAACACAAATTAATTGAAAACAAGATCACAATTATCACCCATGAGAAATAAGATACATTCTAAAGTGAGAAAAGACACGTCAGAGGTTTGGGTGTACACAGAGAAATCTTCTGACTATGTATGGAAAGATGGTCTGATCACCAAGCTATAACAAAACAAAGTACACACAATATCTTCTACTGAAAATAAATGATAACCTATGGGCTTGAGTGAATATTGTGAAGTCAATTCTAACCACAATGAACAATAAAAGTGCATAAAAATACCATTCTGCCAATAAAGATATTAAATCCCTTGCTTCATATTTAAATACAATTTAAAACATTCTTAGTAACAAAATAACGCATCTAAAAAAATTTTTTAATATAATAAAATATAAGACTAACTTAGTGGGAAGATGAATTGTGCAAGAAATGATGTCAGCAAGAACATCAGTTCTGCGAACAAGTCAACTTCATATTGACTGGTTGATTTGGCAGGAACTTTTAAACAGAGGGTAAGTTCTGGTTGTCCAGTAACTCCACATCTTTGACTCCAGCCATCCGCACAATACCACTTTTTACCATACCATTTTGTTTTTCTTTTTTCTAAAATTGCCATCCACACAATGTTATATCATTGGATCAAGTGGAACTAGGACAAAAGAATGTGACTCAAACCTTAACAATGTGGTCTCCATTGACCCAGATGAATAACCAGATAGTGCCTTATTGTGACTAGAAGCCTAACACTTTGGTTTAAGTGTAAAGGTAGGCAAATAGCATATTGTGTTATAAAGACATGAAGTGTTTGAATTCAACAAAGTATTTGGATATACAAGAAAACAGAACAGAAAATTGAAGCATTTTGAAATGTGGGTTTATAGAGGAAAAGGAAGAATTAGATGGAAAGAAAAGAAAACAAATGATGAAGTCTAAATCAAATAAAAATGAAAAGAGAACTACTAAAAACAATTCAAACAAGACAAATGAGATTTTTGGGGAATGTTAAAAGACACAGCAGCCTGCTAAAAGTAATCTTGGAAGGGAAAACACAAAGTAAAAGATGCAGAAACAGACCAAGAGTAACATGGATGAGTAACATCAAAAGATGGACAAGTCAGCCTATGACAACCTGCACCATCAAAGGAAGAGTCAGCGTGGAATGGTGCTCCATGGTAGCCAACCTTCGATGGGGAGATGGCACTCAATGATGACTTGGATACGATCAATTTAGTGTTCTTCCTGTGGTTTTTATCTACTCTCATTGAGGGAGATACCCACTGACAGATGGATTGACTAAATCATGTTGACTATAAGGTTACAAACACAAAATCAAAAAGCCCTACATCATTTTTATGGTAACAAACACTTGAAGCAGAAGCATGATTAACAATCATGACAATGATATTTGTTTACACACAATATTATTTTCAACCACTTTGTCGATCCTTCTAACGTCTTTCCACTTTTTCTTTCTTTATTTCTTTAGCCCTCAGATCCTATCTGCTGTCACTATAACTAAATTTTCTAGGAAGTAAAAAGTCATTCTTGTTTGAGAACTTGTATACAATGTAATAATATGTAGCATCAGTAACACCAGAAGTTTGGATGTTACAAGACATGATAGTATTACTACTGTTAGGTATGCCTGGTGCCAGTCTAACAAATCCTACTTTACCACAATAAATTAATCAGTGATGCAGGTTAGAAGAAACTTAAAGCTTATTTTAGTTAGTTTTTTTAGACTTCTTGCTGGACACCTCCTCCTCAAATGAAACACCAAATTCATTTGCTCGTTTCTTGTCAACAGGGTACAACCTGGGAAGAAAGGCAAGCTTCCTATTAACTGTTTGTTTGCAATGCAAGTATTCAGCACTAAGTAAAATACATGTCTTGATAGGAAAAATACAGATATACAATTTATTGACGAGTTGTGTTCATAACCCTATCATGAGTACACAAGCGTGAAAGACATCACCAATGATAGCTACTTTTTTAGGAAGCTGAGTTTGCTGTGCGTTATAGCATTTTTTTCTCGTGGCAAGGCACTGTGTCGAGGAGTACGGGCTCGATCCTGCTATGGACTGTCTATGTTCTTTTATTTATTTTGTTTTTGATTATTTGTTATTTTTTTCAGAGTGTTGTAAACATACCTCTTACCCTGAAATTATTTGCTATCTTTCCCTGTTTTCTTTGTCCTCAATCCTCTTTTGTTGTTGGTTATGGATATCCACTCCTAAATACTTGACCAAATTAATTTTACCTTCAGTTTATTCTAGTTATCACTGTTTCTTTTGATGCTGCCTTCTTGCAATAATTCTTCTTCATTTAATTTTTTTACTGTTTCTAGTACATGGAAAATTGTTCTGAACAAAAATGTTTTTGTTATAGCAAGTCATCTTGAGCATTGTTTATCCATTCATCATTATTATATCATCGGTGAGTTATATAAACTCTTCTCATTGTTTAGACACTGGGAATTTGCTTCATATCTTTATGGCTTATTCAGTACTACATACTTTCACTCTGTACCCTTATTACATTTTTTTTTTTTTTTGTGGTTTGTTTGTTTTATCTTTTTTTTATTTGTTATTCATTTTCTCCTATTTTAATTGAATGTTTGTGTCCTGTCTGCTGGTGATCAAAAAACATGATTGTGAAGCAAAGGAAGGATGTGATGTCAAATGTGGCTAATTCCCATCCTTAATCTATAACTGATCTCCGTAAGAGAGTAATAGCCATTCTTCATGAACAGGAACAATAATGGCATTTGGCTAATTGACTGAAACTGTCATTTCAGCTGAAACTCAATTTGATTCTCCCTATACTGTATTTTTTACATGTTGTTGATATCTGCTATTTTTGGCCCACCTGAACATAGACACTCATAGAATGCACACCAAGTGAATATTTTACATTGTATTTGCTTATTGTGACTGAGAACAAAACACATTTTTACACAGCTAAAATGTTTTACAAAGATAACATTTGTTTAATGCAACACTTAGTTAATAACCTTGCCATTTTTTGTCACAATTTTTGGAGATTTGTTCAACCATATTTTATCATAGTCCAGTCATTTCTTCTTAGTATTCTTCTGTTAATTAGGTGAAATATGTTGTGTCACTAGTTGATAGTGCAATATCTGTACCTTTCAGTCCAACACATCCATCTTTGACGTAGGCAGATTTTCTCCACAGTTTTTCCCTAGGAAGTAGATATTTTTGGCCTACTCTTTTTAACTTTGAACTATCAAGGGTTTTTTAACATGCCTGGGAATGCACAGGGACTTCCAGTCAATGTGGCGGATAAGCGGCAGGAACAATTAAGGCTCAGTCTGAAAAGTGTTCCTTGTTGCAGTTTCCTCATATTCCAAGTCTGGCTTGCTGCCGGAGCTACTACTTAGTTTAGTGCTCTGTGCACACTGTGAGCTGTGCTTTTCATCCGGATTGTGTTTTGATATTTCAATTGCTTACGATGAATGATGACGAATGACAGTTCAGCTGCATTAACTTTCAGTGCTGCTTGGCCTTATCTCTTTTGGCAGCCTTATCTCTTTTGGCGTGTGCTGTAGCTGCTATGATGGGAACTGCAGGTGCCTTTCTTTGAATCCTTCAATGAGGTGAGTTTTAACTCGGATGATTCCATTGGCACGGGCTGTTGAGAGATTATGGATTTTAATTCGTTTGCGGTGATACCAGGGCCTTCAAATAACCACAACCTTTGTTTATCCATTGTCCTTAACTTCACAAGATTAATATAGAGATCTTCCTCTCTCCATTCAGTCAGTTTTGTTCATGTTATGTCACCATGTCATTGATGAAACTCTTGATCGCTTCAGTTCCCCATAGCATCCCCTCAATTTCTGCTGTATGTCACTGTCATAGATCATCAAAGATGCAAGTGTTAATAAAATTCTAGATAAATAAGTAAATACCTTAATTAAACAACAACACAGTAACATATTACACCTGTAATTATGAACTTTAAATAAT
Source organism: Megaustenia siamemsis (assembly GCA_032433765.1). Classification (NCBI taxonomy): domain Eukaryota; kingdom Metazoa; phylum Mollusca; class Gastropoda; order Stylommatophora; family Ariophantidae; genus Megaustenia; species Megaustenia siamemsis. The sequence continues at coordinate 45,077,423 of JAVIAB010000106.1, read as the reverse complement.
ACTAATTGAAAAGAATTAAATCAATTAAAAACTACAGAAGAAAGAATAAGAGTAGGTATTTTACCATCTCTGATACAAGTAGATCAAGAAAACAGCATCATCTCTGAAGCAAGCCACTCTGTGAGCAGTTGGCATGGTAATAATGAAAGCAAACACATCATCAATGAATGTATTGAAGGCCTGTTGATCATCAATAAAGCAAATGTCAGATAAGCATCTCTAGATAATCATATCAGAGAACTATTTGATTGTTGTATATATTCTGAGGTGTGTGAACATGTTTGTGTTAGAGCTTCTATTTCTACTTTATGATTTTTAGTTTGTGGAATTTTCTAGTAAGCATGCATCTGTGTGTATGTATTAAGAGTTGTTATTATGTCTGTGGTGAAGCCATTTTGACTAAACGAAGTTCTTTATCAATAACTTTTCTCTAGAGACAACTGATAACAATCTCTTGACAATGTCTTCCTAAAAAAGTAAAAATCAAACACAGGATCCTGAAGTACTTTAATACACTTTGTATCATTTATTTATCTAAGAATAATAAAGAACATGTAATGGCAACAAACAGCGGCCATAAGAACCGGAAACCAATTGGGAATGTTTCAACAAATAAAACAGGGTTTTAGACAAGGTTGTGTGCTGTCACCAGATTTGTTTAATATTTATAGTGAGATTATTTTAAGATCCATAAGGGGCATGCCTGGAATAACAATTGGCGGTCATAATATAAATAATCTAAGGTATGCTGATGATACAGTATTAATCGCTAAGAGTAAAAATGAGTTATAAGAAATTTTGGGCATTATAGTGAAAGAAAGCAAAAATAAAGGACTCAGCATTAATAGCAAAAAGACAGAAGTAATGGTAACAAAAAAGAAAAAGACATCACCTCAGTGCAAAATAAAGACAAGTGGAACAATATTAAAACAGGTAAATGAATTTAAATATTTGGGAACTTTGTTAACCTCAGACGGAAGATGTACAAAAGAGGTGAGATGCAGAATGGCCCAGGCAAAAGCAGCTTTCCAGAAAATGAGGAAGATTCTATACAATCCATTTTTGACAACAGAAACAAGAAAAAGAGTTCTTAAATGTTATGTATAGCCAGTTTTAACATATGGATGTGAATCATGGACAGTAGGACAAGACACAAGAAAATCACTGGAGGTTGTAGAAATGTGGTTTTACAGAAGAATGTTGAGAATACCATGGACAGCTAAGAAGAGTAATGAAAATGTTCTGAAAGAGGTAAAAGCAAAAAGAGAGCTAATTTCCAATATTAGGAAGAAAAAATCATCATTTTTTGGCCATGTAATGAGAAGAGAACAACTGGAATATATTGTAACAACTGGAAAAATTGAGGGATGAAGAGAGAGAGGGAAGCACAGAGAGAAAATACCAGACAGCTTAAGAGAGTTATTGAGTTATTTGCGGGTCATCATCATTGCACTCTGAACATGTAATTAGGTGCACAGATCCCCTCCTCAGCAATTCCTGCAGTGTCCAGCGACTGACGACTCCAGTTCTATGTTGGCTGATAAGTCTTCTTATATGGCCACTAAGCTTCTCATTTCTGGCTGTGCCCATCTTAACTTCCATTTCCATCATCCGAAGAAGTGACGTGGATCTGTGTTTGTCAAAGTCCTGTGCTCTTCCCACATCTCGGAGGGCATTGATGATGTCCGCCCGATCCATTGGTTGCCCTTCCTCAACAACAGCACAGCTGGCCAACCTGTCCGCACTTTCATTTCCCCGTACTCCTGCATGTCCAGGGACATAGACAAAGGTAACCTTACATATTTTGGATTTCTGCAACGACTCTACCCATTGCATGCGTATAGAGCCCGCCTCCACTTTTTTTTATCATGCTCATCGAATCACTCAGTATACATGCGTGGGTGTAGTCTTGTGACTCTAACCAGAAGAATGCCTTGGTCACTGCCATCACCTCCATTGTCATGCTACTCATGGTCATGATGTATGCACCACTGTCTTCTTTGACTATTCTGCCTGCCGAGCGTGCTGTAAATGCCCATGCACTTCTTTGGCGTCGTCTTACAGATTCGTCTGTATAGATGACTGCATCTTTCTCATCGGTGTTATCGCAGATGAGACCGTTGACCTCAGCATTAACCACGACCGGGTTCTGTTCCCTACTTTTCCTGTCGAGTGTGACAATACACGAGAAAGTCCCCTTGAACGACATAGGCACCAGTATCCACTCCTCACCAACGTTGATATTGGTAAGCCCACAGACCTGTTTGATGACATCTTCTGCTTGGCCCACCCATGATTTGCCTCTTTTTAGCCTGGCACCTTTCCCTGTGTTGAGCACGTGGTGTAATGAATGCTCTTTATCCGTACTAATCTTCAGGTATGCGCGTGCTCTCCAGATCTTGATTCTGTCATCCATGGTTGGAAAGTCAAGAAGATACCCCATTGCTACACAGGGAGTGTCCCTTGTACATCCCAAGATAATGCGCATGGCTTCATTTTGTATTTTTCCAGCCTATCAATTTGAGTCACAATGACAGTAAGAATTGCCAGGGCATACTCGATTGGTGGGAGGACTAATCTCTGGAACAGAAGAGTAAGTAGCCTCTGCTCGATGTTGGCAGCTGCCATGACCTTCAAGGCGGCTAATCCTTTGTGGGATTTTGTTATCACATGGTCGACGTGGTCCCGAAAACACAGGCTGCGATCAAACTTAACTCCGAGGTATGTCATCAACTTGTCCCTGGTCACCTCATCAGCTCCCATTCGTACTACCAGTGTGGTCGTATTAACGATATGATTATTAAGGGAGAACCATGAAACTGATGCTTTATTAGGATTAACCAAGGCACCTGAAACCCCACACCAGGAAGGAATGTGATCGAGTTCATTTTGCATTGTGGAGGCGATTCCCCGTCTGTCTCTTCCCTGTCGATATACCAGAACATCATCAGCAAAAGTCATAGTTCTTCCCCTCCCATCCAGCAACAACAGTTCCATGATCGTTATTGTGTACACGTTAAATAGAACTGGTGACAATGGTGAGCCTTGTGGCAGCCCTGGACAAATGGATGTTGGCTCGGAAGACCAACTTCCACATCTGAGTATCACCTTCCTCTGAAACAGTGCCGCAGCGATCCATCTAATGAGGAAGGGGTGTACCGCCAGTTTGAGGAGCATATGCATGAGATATTCAAATGGTACCCTGTTGTATGCATCCTCCAGATCTATAGCAGCAGCACATGTCTCCTCTCGTCTGTGGAAGCCTTCGAAGACGTCATAGGCAAAGACTGCCGCATTGAGCCATGTCTCTTTGTTATATCTATAACCTCAGAGTGTGGGTGGGAATGCACGTTTCTGTTCAAGGTGACAGGTAAGGACACGACCAACTATTTTCTCCAGCAGCTTGCCCGCAGTGTTCTGCATTGTGATGATTCTGTAGGCACTGATCTGAGAATGGTCCTTGTTTGGCTTCGGTAGCGGTAGTAAGTAGCTGTGTAGCCAATCCTCCTTAATCTGGCCACTCCGAATGTTGGCATTAAACTCATTGGCCAGTTTTGTCAAGTCGTCGTCAGCTAAATCGCCTATGTCATCGTACCGAACACCATCTGGACTAGGAGCAGTGTTGTGTGACCTTTTATGTGTCGTGTGAATGGTATTGGTTGTGATTGTGAGATCTTCTTCCAGCACTACATCCTTACACAATTTTGACAGCGATCCCTGTATCCTCATTCTTACAGCCTCATTTCTTTGGTCCGTCTGCTCAATGAAGCGGGCAAGCAGGGCCTTCCCTTTGCTCTCATCAGATTTGTGCCATATCCGGCCTGTGCTCGGAAAGTCTGGTATGCCTCTGTGTCGTGCCATCCGTGCTCTGATGAATGCGCCAGAATGTGGCTAGCGATTTTTCTGAGCACACTTTTTTACAGAAGTCATCCCATTTGGCATCCTTAGCCTGCTTAGCACATAGTTTAAAGTGCATCATTTTTTGGTCGACCTCTACTTTCAGACGCTTCAAGAGCTCAGGTTTTGTTCTTCCATTCCTTCTGGCTTTCTGCCATGTCTTGGCAGTTTGTCTCTTGATGTGACTCATTACGTCAATGAGAAATAAGTTACAGCCACTGATTTTTACTTCCTAAGCAAAGTTTAATGGAACTCCATTGTCCCATCCTTTAAAACGAGAAGAAGCTTATTTTTCAATTGCTTATATATATATATATATATATATATATCAGTACAGTTAAAATACTTAAAGTTTATCTGCACGCGCCGCGGACCATTTCGGCTGAAAAGCCTTCACTATAGTTATTCTATTTTTAAAATGCAACAGCATGTGCCGATAGCAAACGTCTCAATATAATGAGAACATTATTTAAATTTCTCAAACATTCTCTCCCTAAAAATGGTTGTCTTACCGGATCTAGAAGAAGAAGAGGATAGGTCCAGATTAGCTGACAGATTGGCTGGTGGCGGTCTGGTAGTGTTGTCCATGCGCTCCATGTAGGGAAACTCGTTGTGGTAATCACAGTGGAAAGTTAAGAAGAAACTGCCTGTTTTAAACTGAGGGAGATGGTTGATGGCTTCATAGTCAAATACATTTGCTCCGCCAAGCTTCCTCGACTTCTACATTCCACCAGGGTGGCTACGTCCATCTCTCCTGCCTCCTACGAGGGCACTCTGTTTCCTATGTCTTATTTTGCTAGTGACGTTCTGGTCTGTTTTCTCATAGTGGAATGTGTGGATCTTTCTTTTCTGGCTTCTATTTCTGCTTTTCTCAAATAGGAGGACACATGGATAATGATCACCTCTGTGGAACCCCAGTGCACACCACCTGCAAACCAGTGCGAAGGTGGAAGACACCAGTGCAAGGTCTATGACACTATCAGAGTCCCCTGTTCGAGTGGCCATTCTTGTTGCCCTTCTATCATTCAAGCATACTAAATTGACTGACACTAGTGCATTCTCTAGGTCTTCTCTCTGCTTGTTGGTTATGACGTTACCCCACTGTTTCCTATAGCATTAAAGTCTCCGCAGAAAATGACGTTCTCTTCATCGAACTCGAAGAGATTCTGCCATTGTTGTGTGTTCACCTTCCCATTACAGGTATACACTTTTACAATCACGAAATGAACTGGGGTCTGCACCCTAACCGCATGTACCTGCAATTCTGCATTGTCCCATGCAGACATATCAACCTCAGCTGCCACCATATTGTTGCGCACAAGGATGGCCTGCCCAAGGTGTCGCCTATTGTAGAAGCAATAAAAACCAGGAGTACTTACTGTCCTGTCACCAAGAAGAGTTTCTTGTAAAACCATTATATCGGCGCCGCACAGTAGCTTATTAAGAATGGGCCGTCGTTGATTTATGGACCCACAATTCCAATATGTAACGTGCACATACTTTAGGCCTAGCCTCTCACACTTAGACAGTTTAATGCCACCACACTTGCCTTATCGTGTTTTCCTTCCTCGATGTTGTCATATGGGCTGCATCTGAATACTTACTGTTGTCATAGTCTCATAGATGATTTTGTCGCTGAACGTCGATGCTGTGGATGGTCTAGACTCACGTGCACTTACTCAGTAAGGTCAAGAAGCAGTTTTCCACGTTATAAACTGGCCAATTCCAGTAAATAGCTCTGCAGCACGCGGATACACTGTGAGCCTTTTACAAATTAAATGAATTACACATACTTGACGACAGACCGGCGAAAACAAATCACCATTTTTTGACATGTTCAATAGCGCAATCAACAACAAGGATGAGTATAAGTGATTAAATAAGGAAATTGTAATAAAATGCAATGAATCAAAAGAAACAAAGTGATTTACATCAAATAGAAAGCGCGTACAATCACATGATCCCTTCAAATATCAATAAAAACAAACAAATAAACAGAAAAGTTCACTGGAAATCAGCACTTATCCGTGAGTCCTCTGAAGAAGCGAGCGAACAGGGCGCCATATTCCCCGGAAGTCCGCCTTAAAGAGCTTAAGAGAGTGGCTTGGCAGAAGGTCAACAACAGAAATGATAAACAACTGTTGAGATCGAAAGTTGTGGAGAGACATGATCACCTACACCAGCAGGCCCGGTACTTGATGATGGTGATGATCATTTATTTACTTTATATATGAAAATGAGTGCTATGAGCTTCTATGGTAGTTGGTAATGTTGTATTTGTGTATGTATATATGTGTAGAGACAATTCCCTGGATGTTCTTAGTGACAACTTATTATTTAACTTTTTAAAAAATAAACCTTACTTTGTACATGAAGGCCCTCCATGGTAAGTGGGCTACAGACTTCAGCTGAGATACAAAACAAAACACACAATTTAGTCTATTGTAGTTGAATGAAGAAACTTGCAACAAATCTTACAAAAAACTGAACTCTCCAGTGAAACAAGTAAAGAAAGAAAATAAACATAAAATGGCATTGAGCAGCTAGACTAACAGAAAGACAAGACAAACTACAATGTTTAAATTAAACATAACTTTTCTCTCCTGATTTTTCACAGAAAAAAAAATAAAAAATAGAGAGAAATTAATGTCTATTTCAAAACAGGAAAATAAAACATACCATTTGTATTACAGTACAAATATGGTGATGCGTATTTCCATATAAAATTTAAAAAAACAACAATAAAAATATTCATAATAAAAATCCATAATTTTATTCCCATCCATCGGATAAATTTACCTTGTAGTTAACAAAAAGTTGAGGTAGCATAAACAGAAAGCCAAATGCATAAACACCTGTGGATTACAAAACACATTATACATGTCGGTTGGAAAAAAATACATATAGAATCTGGTGTTATGAAAAAACATAATTTGATTATTGTCCTCTCTCTAAAATCTATAAACTATTTTGAAGACTCATGCACAATTATGAGTTATTCACACACAATGAGAGACGTGAAGAAAACAAATGTAACAGTTAATGATAAAGATATATACTGAAAGTGAAGCTGTGAAATCTATTTTTAAAATATTAATCATATTCAGAATCTATAAATGAAAACACACTAGGAATATAAATCATAAGAATGATATAAAAATATATTCAGAATTTTAAAAAATCATTAACGGTGATACAATGAAAGATTGAAATCACCAGTTTTTAACTTCTGGTGAAGCCAGACTTTTGGTTGAGGGCCTGAATTTGACATGAATAACTGTTTTGTTCCCACCACATACTGACATCCTCAAACTGAGCATTCTCAGTTGAAATATGTGCTCCTGTAAAAATACTGACACACATACTCACACTTCAAAGATACTTATATTTTTCTTATAGAGATTCTGACATTTTGACCTGGATTCTTTAACATGATAGAATGCACACACAGGATCTGCTTTTTCATTGATAGCCACTGGGCTAGGCATCGGATCTCACTACCCAGAATCCAGGGAGAAAGCCACAAAGAAGCCACTATGTAAAAACAGAAGTTCTAACTGCTCATGGCAGAATTCAAATCCAAGACCCTTGTCCAGAGACCAACATCAGATCCCAATAAAATGTAAGTAAGGTTTCCTACATGCTTTAAGATATGTATCTAATATGGTGAGTATCATTCCACCCTTCTCTCCAACAACAAAAATCTATGGTACACATTTATAGTCAGTATCATTCCACCCTTCTCCCAACAACAAAAATCTATGGTACACATTTTATAGTCAGTATCATTCCACCCTTCTCTCCAACAACAAAATCTATGGTACACATTTTATAGGTATCATTCCATTCTCTCAGTCCACATTTCTATGGTCATTTTATCAGTCAGTCTCATCCCACAACAAAAATCTATGATACACATTTTATGAGGTTAGATGGACCCTGAAGCCATGTTGGTCTGAACAAAAATGTACCACATCTGGGAACTGAAGGCTCAGACCCTTTAGGTCAATAGTGAGCACATTAACCTCTCAGCCACCACTGCACATAAAATACAGTGAGATTTTTTTAAATCATAAAGGATCATATAAAAGTAGATTGAGATCAGGGTCATACACAATACATTGAGAATCATCATTGAGTGCTGTCTCTCCATCGAAGGTTGGCTACCATGGAGCACCATTCCGCTGTCTCTTGCTTTGATGGTGCAGGTTGTCATAGGCTGACTTGTCCATCTTTTGATGTTACTCATCCATGTTTCTCTTGGTCTGCCACTGCCTCTTTTACCTTGTATTCTCCCTTCCAAGATTAATTTTAGTAGGCTGTTGTGTCTTTTAACATTCACCAAAAATCTCATTTGTCTTGTTTGAATTGTATTTAGTAGTTCTCTTTTTATTTTAAATTGTTTTAAGACTTCATAATTTATTTTTTTTTCTTTCCATCCACTTTTTCCTATTCTTCTATAAATCCACATTTCAAAGGATTTAATTTTCTGTTCTGTTTTCTTGTCTAGTGTCCATGTTTTTGCACCTTACAGAAATGTTGAAAAGACATAACATTTTATATTCTTAATTTTAGCCCTAGTGTTGTTTTCATGTTAGTATATTTTTTATGGCATTAAAATTGTTTTTTGTCATTCCCATTTCCTTTGCTTATTTCAGTTTTATATTTTCCATCACTGGTTTTTGTTTATGATCATAGTTTTAGTCTTTTTGATGTTCATATCTAATACATATTTTTTGCTTGTCATGTTTTATTTCATGAAGTATTTGTTATAGGTCTTCAGAATTTTCTGTTTAGTAGTAAAATTAGTAATACAGTATTATCAGCATATCTTAGGTTATTGATTATCTGAGATTAACATTGATAAATCATAATCATCATCATCATCATCATCATCAAGTACCGGGCCTGCTGGTGTAGGTGATCATGTCTCTCCACAACTTTCGATCTCGGCAGCTATTTATCATTTCTGTTGTTGACCTTCTGCCAAGCCATTCTCTTAAGCTGTCTGTTATTTTTTCTCTTTGCTTCCCTCTATCTCTTCGTGCCTCAATTTTTCCAGTTGTTACAATATATTCCAGTTGTTCTCTTCTCATTACATGGCCAAAAAATGATGATTGTTTCTTCCTAATATTGGTAATTAGCTCTCTTTTTGCTTTTACCTCTCTCAGAACATCTTCATTACTCTTTTTAGCTGTCCATGGTACTCTCAATATTCTTCTGTAAAACCACATTTCTACAGACTCCAGTGATCACATTAAAAGTTCACTTTTTAATTATTGTTCATATCATTTGCAGTGTGATTTGGAAGGTGAAGGAACCAAATAAGAGCACAAAAGCTCAATATATTTAAGCAAATTAGACAGAATTAACAATGAAAAGATACAATTCAGACCGACAAGTACAAGGAAATAAAAAGCAAAAATATTATTCAAATTCATATGGAATTAACAAGGCAAGTTAACAGCTAGTGTCACATGACATTATTAGTACTGAAATTCATGCAAACTTAATTATGTTAGCCTGAAGAAATTCTCTTACCATTCACTAAACTATTGATGCTCCAGGAATACCAACTGAAAATTAAGTAAAAAAGCAATGCTGTAACAATAATTTTATTATATAATATAATGGGTAATTTGTGTATGATTTCTTTATTAAGCTTTATATCATTAGGTGTGTTAGTAAAATCCATGAAATTCAAGTGATTGAATAAAGATGTTGATGAAATGTCAGAGAAGAGAGTTGAACTTGTTATTTGCTGGTCTTGCAGTTAGTTAACTCACAAGTTAGGACTCAAAAATACAAAATATTTTGGCTTGTAAATGTTCATTCTTTGTGAAATTACTGCACAGTGACAGAGTAGTAAATGTTTTAATTAATTTAGTTTGACCACAGTAATGGCAACATGCATTTCAGCTCAAGATTTTTTAAAGAACTTTATATACTCACAAAGTATAACACTTAAAATGATTGTTATTATCAATTACCAAAGTTGTAATAGTATAAACATGGAAAGCAATATTGCACTTAATAACAGACACCAAGGTGTGTCCATTATGGGTGTAATTAAAAATGGAAATTTTAGTCAAGCTCTTCAGCATGCGTAGGCATAATATTTAAAAATAAAAACATATTACCAGACTTGTGGGCAGACACAAGGTCAACATTAAGACATGGGTGTAAAGAAATATTTATTAACAGACACGTGGGCGGATAGACATGTAGGTGAGTAAAAAGGAGGGCCCAGCATATAAAAAAGCCTCACTTTCTGACCCAATTTAGAAGCAAGAGCAGTGAGCAACAACAACAGAGACACAAACCTTAGAGTTTAGCAAAGAAAGGTAGAGATAAGCACAAATTAGTGATAATGAGCGATAATTAGCAGAGAGCAATTAGTAATGCTATGATTACTGGTAGATGAGAAGTTAATAAACAGTACATGCAGTCAGTCCACAACAGGACTAGTGTTTAGTCATCTAGAAATGTGTTCTGTGATTGACTGATTCCAGGAATATGTGAATCTGATGGTTATCCCTGATAGTCTGATTATATTACTGACTGTACTTTGTTATGCGACTATATACTATAATTTGTGACTATAGGAATGTAACAATTGTACATAAATAAATATGTTTTCACATGATGGAACACCTCAAGAGTTTGTTTGATGTCAAAAATAGATATTATTTGAATGTGTTAAAGAAAGACGAATGGCCTATATGAAGTATGAAGAAACCAGCACGAGAGACATTACATTTATATTTAAAAGTTGGGTCAATCAAAACATTTTGCACTTTATCATTAAGGAGATAATGCATGTATCCAAAAACTGATTGTGAACTTTAGTCTTCTATTCACCCCATAAGGAGATACACTTCTTCACCCTCCTGATGTCTTGAACTTCTCAAATGTGGGCTCCAAACCATGTCTTCAGTTCAGGAATTAAATTCTCAAATATATCTTTCACACAGCACTCTGGCTGCACCATGTACTTGTGGGAAATTTCAACCAACAATGTATCCTTACAATAATACTTAGCATTTCCATCTAAGTTATGATTTCTTGGTAAAGTGTAAAATGTTTTGACCAACCCTTGTAACTGATTTCAATTATTAGCTGAAATCAATATTATAACATGTTCAAAAGTGCATAAAACAGATATTGAGATAAGGTTAACTCTTTCCATGCCACAATTAACTTTTGTGATTTCTGCCTTCCAGCCGAATTTAAAATGCTGGATTTTTATGAATTAGAGAAAAAATTAGTTTGAAAAAAAAATTGCAATATAAATACCAAAAATCATTGCGGATTTCCATTTGTTTGTTAAAAAATGTTTATTAATGGATATTGTTTTAAAAAATGTCAAGCAAATTGTGAAATAATCAGCCGGTCGAAAGAATATAGGCCTTGGAGATGAAATGGTATAAAAAGATATTACACATATATCATATAGACAACATATCACCACTGAAGAAGTGCGTGAAAGAATCCAATGATCCACTGGACCAATAAAAGACTAATTGTAAATAATAAAAGAGGGGAAACAGACCTGGTATGGACACGTCACACAGGACTTACTAAAACTATTCTGCAAGGCACAGTACCAGGCAAAAGAAAACTGGGACAACAAAAGAAAAGATGGGTGGATAACATTAGAGAATGGACAGGAATATCTTTTGTTGTATCACACAGAGCTACTTTAAATAATGACTATTGGAAGAAAATGTCATCTATGGTGCCCCAACAACCGACAAGGTTACGGGATAATTAAGTGATGATTAGTTAATTTAGTTAATACATGAAATGAGAAAGGAAACACATTGTTTTCATATTTACCACCACTTTATGAAATATTCAAAAATATTAACATTTTTTTGTATATTACGTGAACTATACAAAGAACTCACACTTTGCCATACGAAAGAAAATTTACTGACAAAATGTAGGACACCTATGGTGATCTCCTGAAGAAGAACAAGAGATAGAAGAAGACAAAGAAGAAGCACATAACTAGTTGAATCAAGTAGAGATAATCATAGAAACAGTCCTTTACACAAAGCTGGGGGTGACTTGGACATACAGTGCAAAAGAACTTTTGAGTCCGATCTTTTATTTTTTGCCGCACTATACACGTTTTTTGGCTTCAGAATAATCGACTAAATGGTTTCCTATGATCCTCTCAGGAGAAGCATTCTTTGATTTTCTTCCCACTCTATGAGATGGAGAAGTGATTCCAGGAGGCAGGCTGGTCACTGACACTGATAACTGACTATCAATCAGCTGCTGCTTTGTGCAGACACTGGAATTTTGTCTCTTCCTGCTTCCTTAGATTGAAGTCTCTTCAGTACAGCAGGATGTGGACATTTACCTGAGTAATCTCTAAAATTCAAGTGACTATTTTCTTCCACCACTTTATTGTTTTCCTGTTATACAAACCATAATATGAAACCATTGATCCATCCTGTCACGCCATTCATATTATGGTTGTACTATTGGACAATATGTAGTTTCACAACCTCTGTTACCCCATTCACATCATGAGTGATGTTGACAGCTGCTCCACATATTGTGGAGCAGCTGTACATCACTGTTAGTGGTATCAGTGGTTGGATTCCCAACCTTCTTGCTTGGATCAGCTAAACCCCAACCAAGGTTATTATCAACAGAAACATTTTGGGTTTGAATATCATCAGCTCTAGGTCTAATAGTGCTAGTAGTAATAAGCTCAGCCACTTCATTGTAACTGTTACTTGATATGTCTTTATCATTAGCATTATTTCTAAACATCTATAAAGCAGCTTCTGGGGATAATCTAAGATGTCTTGTTCAACCAGGAATGTAAGTGGGCATGGCCATCGTGATCACTATAGCAGAAAAAAATTCAACCAATCAATAAAGAGGCTGCAGACATTGAAAAGCAAGATAGGAAATGATTTCCTTCTTGGTCATGTGCAGAAAGCTGGTTCTGATTGACTTTTAAAACATATATGCAGACGAAACAATTATTTGATGCCTCTCTGTGGCAGGCATTTGATCTATGATGTCAAAGCAAAGCTTAGAAGTTCTAGCTTATGTGGCTTCATTTTGTAATGAAACTTTGGTATAACAACTGAAACTGAATACTAACAGAATACAAAACTGAATACTAACAGAATACAAAACTGAATACTAACAGAATACAAAACTGAATACTACCAGCAGAGTACAAACTGAATACTAACAGAATACAAAATTATTGTCTACAATATATATCCACAAACCTTTTATGCTGCACATATATTAAAGAATATACTGCTCCTCCAATACATAAAGGATAAAGTATGTAGGACAAGTATGTCATTGCCTGAAAAATAATAGTTCAACTTCTGATTATGATTTCTTGGCACTGCAGGGCTTTTAACACTTAGCTGGAATAATTTGTCTTCTTCTCTTCTACCTTTCAACTCCCTGTGGAGCATAGGTCTTCAGTTAACTTGTGCAGTGTATCCAGTGCCATCGTCTTTGCAGTATCTCTTTATCCATTGGTACTTGGCTAATCTATCTATCTAACTATTGTCCTTTCGAGCCAAAGACAGCACATAGGGCAGAACCACAATCTCAAAAACAGAAACCTTGCGTGCCAAAATGACACATATTGCAAGAGATCACTGCTCTAAAATCTATGGCGCTGTTTCCATAACAATACTTTTTACAATGACAGCTTGTCAAGCCATCGATCAACCTCTCTAGACGCCTCTTACGACATGCATGGAAGGTCACAGTGTCACTATTCTTTACCTCCCTCATAATGAGGCCCCGGTAACACACTTGGCTAGTACTTTTCCATAATTCTATGTTAGTAATTTTGTCCTGCCATTTCCATCCTTTTGAGTTATTGAGTTATTTGCGGGTCATCATCAATGCACCCCGAACATGTCCATAGGTGCTCAGATCCTCTCCTCAGCAAGTCTCGCAATGTCCAGCGACTGACGACTCCAATTCTGTGTTAGTTGATTAGTCTTCTTACACACCCACTAAGTTTATCTTTTCTGGCTGTGCCCATTTTAACTCCCATCTCTTTCATCCGAAGCAGTGACGTGGACTCATGGTTGCCGAAGTCCTGTGCCCTTCCCACTTCCCGAAGGGCATTGATGATGTCCGCCTGAGCCATAGGTCGACCATCCTCAACAATAGCACAGCCAGCCTACCTGTCTGCTCTTTCATTTCCCCATATTCCCGCATGCCCTGGGTCATAGACAAAGATGACCTTACGTATTTTTTACTTCTGCAACGACTCTACCCATTGCATACGTACACATACAGAGTCCGCCTCCACTTTTCTTATCATGCTCATCGAATCACTCAGTTTACAGGCGTGGGTGTAGTCTTATGACTCTAACCAGATGAATACCTTGGTCACTGCCATCACCTCTATCGTCATGCTACTCGTGGTCATAATGTATGCACCACTATCTTCCTTGACTATTCTGCCTGCCGAGCGTGCTGTAAATGCCCATGTACTCCTTTGGTGTCGTAATACAGATCTGTCTGTATAGAAGACTGCATCTTTTGCATCAGTGTTATCCCAGATGAAGCCGTTGACCTCCGCATTGACCACAAGTGAGGTTTGTTCCCTACATTTCCTGTCAACTGTGACAATACACGAGAATGTCCCTCTGAATGACGTAGGCACTGGTATCCACTCCTCACCAACGTTGATATTGGTAAGACCACAGACCTGTTTGATGACATCTTCTGCTCAGCCCACCCATGATTTGCCTCTTTTTATATATGGTGTTAGTGACCATAAATTTTACAGTCCTTCTGCACATGATTTTTGGGGTAATGTGGTTGGCATTACGCCTGTGCCGCTTTACTTTCCCAGAAAAAAATCTGGTACCCATTAAAGGCTGGGTGAACCCGGAAGCCATCGGTTGGAATCGAACCCTACCTCTTGTCCTTTGTAGTCCAGTTCACTAACCACTGAGCTATGGCGGCTCCCTGAGGGAGAATCATGCAACTGATGATATATTAGGATTAACCAATGCACCTGATACTCCACACCAGAAAGAGATGCGATTGAGTTCATTTTGCATTGTGGAGGCGATTTCACTTCTGTCTCTTCCCTGTCAATAAACCAAATATCATCAGCAAAAGTTATAGTTCTTCCCATTCCATCCAGCTGTTGTTCCGAAATCGCTATTGTGTACACATTAAATAGAACTGGTGACAATGGTGAGCCTTGTGGCAGCCCTGGACAAATGGGTGATGGCTCGGATGACCAACTTTCACATCTAAGTATCACCTTCCTCTGTAACAGTGCTGCAGCGATCCATCTAATGAGGAAGGGGTGCACTGCCATTTTAGAAGCATATGCATGAGATATTCAAATGGTACTCTGTTGTATACATTCTCCTGATCTATAGTAGCAGCACATGTCTCCTCTCATCCATGGAAGCCTTCGAATATGTCATAGGCGAAGACTGCCGCATTGAGCCATGTCTCTTTGTTATATCTCAAACCTCCAAGTGTGGGTGGGAATGTGTGCTTCTGTTCAAGGTGACAGGTGAGGATACTGGCAACTATTTTCTCCAGTAGCTTGCCTGCAGTGTTCTGCATCATGATGATTCTGTTGGTACTGATCTGAGAATGGTCCTTGTTTGGCTTCGGTAGTGGTAGTAAGTACCTGTGTAGTCACTCATCCTTAATCTGGCTACTCTGAAAGCTGGCATTAAACTCATTGGCTAGTTTTTGCAAGTCATCGTCGGCTAAATCGCCTGTCGTCGTACCGAACACCATCTTGACCAGGAGCAGTGTTTTGTGACCTTTTAAGTGTTGTGCGAATGGTATCGGTATGTGAGATCATCTTCCAGCACTACATCCTCACACAATTCTGAGAGGAACCCCCTTATCATTCTTACAGCCTCATTTCTTTAGGGCCTTCCCTTTGCTCTCATCAGATTTGTGCCATATCCGGCCTGTGCTCTGAAAGTCTGGTATGCCACTGTGTCATGTTGTGCCATTCATGCTCTGATGAAGGCCCCAGAATGTGGCTAGCGATTTTTCTGAACAAACATTTATACAAAAATCATCCCACTCGGCATCCTTAACCTGCTTAGCTCATAGTTTAAAGTGCATCATTTTTTGGTCGACTTCTTTTTTCAGATGCTTCAAGAACTCAAGTTGTGTTCTTCCATTCTTTCTGGCTTTCTGCCATGTCTTGGCCATTTGTCTCTTGTTCCGCAAAGCTTCCTTGACTTCTGCATTCCACCAAGGTGGCTGCGTCCATCTCTCCTGCCTCCTGAGAGGGGCGCCCTGTTTCCTATGTCTGATTTTGCTTATGATGTCCTGGTCTGTGTTCTCATAGTGGATTGTGTGGACCTTGTTTTTCTGGCTTCTATTTCTGCCTTTCTCAAATAGGAGGACACATAGATAGTGATCACTTCCGTGAAATCCCAGTACACTCCACCTGCAAACCGGTGCGAAGGCAGAAGACACCAGTGCCAGGTCTATGACACTATCAGAGTCCCCTGTTTGAGTGGCCATTCCTGGTTGCCCTTCCATCACAGCACACTAAATTGACGGAAACTAGTGCGTTCTCTAGGTCTTCTCCCTGCTTGTTGGTTATGACATTACCCCACTGGCTTCCTCTGGCATTAAAGTCTCCAAAGAAAATGATATTTTCCTCCTCGAATGCGAAGAATTCTGCCATTGTTGTGTGCCCACCTTCACATTACAGGTGTACACATTTACAACCACGAAAGGAACTGGGATCTGCACCCTAATCGCATGTACCTGTACTTCTGCATTGTCCCACACAGACATATTAACCTCAGCTGCCACCATGTTGTTTCACACAAGGATGGCCTGTCCAAGGTGTCGTCTATTGTAAAAACACTGAATTCCAGGGGTACTAACTGTCCTATCACCAAGAAGTGTATCTTGTAAAATCATTATATTCCATCCTTCTATTCTGCACTAGCATCCATTATTGAAGGTCTGTATCTTCATGATTGTCATTTTTGTTGTTCTCCATGTTTCACAGCCATATAATAGGACTGACTTAACTTCAGAGTACTGGAATAATATTGAGGGAAAAAAAGTAAATGGATTTGCTGATATTTTAAAAATAGATTCAATTTGAGCATAAACAAAATAAAAAAATACATTGCATTTTTCATGAGATAACTAAGCTTTCTACTCTCTTCTTCACTTCCTCTTGTACACATTTGGGTGTTGTTGAAGGAGATACAAAGTTCTGGTTCTTTCCCTTCTAGCAACTTCAACCAAAGCCAACTGATGTTGTAGAGTTTCTTTGATGCTGTTGGTTGATCTTACTCTGGGCTTGCCATTCTCCCCTCTACCCTTTTAATATAAGCTTTGTATGGTAAAGAACCGAATGGCATTTTTTCTAGATGGGCAAACCAGTTTATTTTTTCTTTGTGTATGTAGTTTAGGATTGGTTCAATGCCCACTCACTCTCTCATAATATCATTTCTAATTCTTTCTCTTTTGATCATTACAGTCGCTTTCTCAGACATTTTCACCTCTTTGATGACAAGCTTTCATTTAAGCTTAGACATAAGTGACCATTATGAGGTTTCTTTGTGGTAACAGCTATTACTTTGTGTTGAAGTATAGGGTAAAGCTGTCCAAATATTTGGTTTGCTGTGTTGAATTGGAAGCTAATTTCATTATCAATTTCACTATCCTCTGAGAATGTTGTTACAAAATTTTGGGAAATTGTTACTTTTTTATAACTTACTGTTAATGTTTATTTGCTTTTGTCTTCCTAATCACTAAACTATTAAATTAAAAATATTTTTTTCCTGAACTCAAGCCAATCAGTAAATTGTTTTGTTTTAGATTTTCTTTTACATTGCAACATATCAAAAATGTATTTGTTGTACTAAATTATAAAGCTTTTGAGTGAAAAAAGGCGATGAATAAGTGAAATATCTAAGACCACACAAAGCAACCATCTGTGAGGCAAATGTGAGAGGACTATCAAGAACACTACATTTTCTCTTTATGTTGATAGAAAACAAGACATTAATGATTGTACATCACCTGAGAGTCAATTGTTTCAGTTATCTTCTCTTGTTCATTACTGTCACCAGTCTTGACAAAATAGACAATTAAAAAAGTGATACACAAAATAAAATCTATTATCCTGAATAATTTGATGATATCAATGATAAACAGTTTGGTTATATCAATTACAAATAATTTTATGATAATAGTAACAAATAATTTAATTTAAAAATAGTTTAATTATATAAATGACAAATAGTTTGATAATATCAATATTTTGATATCAGTTACAAACAGTTTGATTGATATCAGTAATAAACAATTTTATGATATCAATAACAGTTTAATTATATCAGTAACAAATAGTTGTGCTACCAATGCCAGACCTGGACCCTAGATGCAAGAACAATAAGAAAAATAACCTCTACTGAGATTAAATGTGTTAGACGAATGACAAGAAACAGTCTGAGAGATAAGATCAGAAATGAAGAACTGAGAAATAAGCTAGGAATAGCCCCCGCCATAGAATATGTAAGGAAACAACAGATAAAATGGTTTGGCCACGTAACAAGGCAGAAAGATCAAAACGCATCACAAAGAGCCTTTAGCAAACGTTGTGAGAATACCAGACCCAATGGTCGACCATGAAAAAGATGGATGGATGGAATATTAGAAGCACTAAGAAACATAACAGTAGCAGAGGAAAATGGAAGAGCAAAAGACCGCAAATTATATCTCCCCTCGACGCTGAAAGGCAAATGAGGAAGGAAAGAAGAAGAAGAAGAAGTAATAAATAGTTTTATATCAGTAACACAGTAACAAATAGTTTGGTGAAAGTAACAAACAGTTCAATAAAATCAGCAACAAATAGTTTGATTATATCAGTAACAGTTTCATGATATCAGTAACGAACAGTTTAATGATATAGATGACAAATATGTCAAATATCAATGACTTCTTATTTGTCATTCATCATGTCATTTGGCAATCTCCTGTAATATCATCATATATGTCTTGCCGCGATGTCCAACTGTCCACTATCTTCTCCCACTATCATCCACAACTCCCTTTCTCTTAATTTTGTCCCTAGTCACTATGTGTTCCAATGTGATTCATCTCAAGATAAAAGAAAGTAGTTTTGTTTCGTTCTGGTGTGCTTTAGGAGCCTGCTTTTAGTGTTGGCCTCATTAACTCTTTCTGCATGTTACACCACACTATGTGGCACACTCCTTTTGGCCAAGTCTGTATTGATGCAGTGTTCATCCCGCTGCACCATTGTCAATTTAATTCACATAAAAATAGTTTTACATTTTGTTATCTCATGTAGTTTCTTGTAAACATTCTTTACTGGAGTGTTCCTTCCTGCTTCCACAAGTGGTGTTTACAAAAAAATTATGAAATAGCCTGTGATTTTTTGTTTGAATTAACAGTGTTTATTGCCAACAAAAATTAGTTGATCGAAACGGCATTACTTAGAATTATTTTCAATGCTAGAATTCAATTAATGATGACTGGAAAAGCCAATAAATTAACTATTTTTTTATGTTTTGATACTGTCTAAGCAACAATTATTACTTGAGAGGTTTCAACTTTTGGAGTTAGAAAAAGAATAAAGTTTCCTGTTGGATACATGTGATCAATAATAAATAAGATTACTGTGAAGAGGAAGTCAATAATACATTGAGATTGTTGATAACAATAGATAAGTTATTTTAATGCTATATCAATAAGTCTTTCAAGGCTGCTTGAAGATATCCTGCTAATTGTTTTTTTTCACAAAATAATTCATATCGGATTACTTTGACATGATATTTATGATGGTAAGTTGGCAATGATGATCTCAATTTTACGATTTTATTTTTTTTTTGGTCATTTATCTCTCATTTTTTTTTCTACAAGTCTTATAGCACCTTTTTATTGTTCAATTATCTAAAAATTCATATACAATATGCTATATAATGGTTGGTTGGTTGCATTCGCCCGATGACTAAAGTATTCTAGAGTATCGTGGTAGACTAGAATATTCCTCTTCATCATCCGCCCTTACAAGAACGTAGTGGACGTGTCTGCGTTGTGTTGTGGTTTGCAGTATAACTGTTATATTTGCGCCTTTCAGCCCAACACATCCGACTTCAGCACAACATTTTTGAGTACCGGGTTGTCTTCCCTCTTCGATCCCTGCAAGCTTGGCCAGACAAGACAGATTAGTCTGTTACTAGAGGCACCACAGAGAGGTGGAGCAGGGTCTGGATGGTTTTGGTTCACCGATCCTGGCACAAGCCATCAGCCGTGGGTCACTGACAACTTCCAGAAAGAATGTAGATTGATGTTTAACCATGAGGTCCATGACAAATTTTGTCTCTGAAATCTCTACTGCTGCGTTGATAAAAACGTTATATACTAAAAGAGTTAACTCCTAATGTCTGTGGGAACGCTGTCATGGTTACTTACTTACTTACATTTTGCCAATCGAACGCTGACATGGTTACTTTCATTTTGTTTCATTATAGTAAATATTATACATTTTAAGCTACCACATCTGCAAGGGATATAACTCTAATAGAATTTCCAGTCTTTAGACATGCTTGATCGATCAAAGTGTGCTTAATTTGTTTACAAAATCATCGAAACGTGTTGTTTTTTAAAGTCTTCAATCAGCTGATTCGTATTTATAAGTTAAAAATGGCTATCAGGAGTGAAGTATCTATCGCTCCTAAACGTGAATTATTAACAGCAGAAAAAGCTAGAGAATATTGTTCTGAGAACTTTAAATGTAAGAGTGATCTTAGTGACTTAGTTTTAGAAGCACTGTTGGATTAAAATGGACCCCCATTTTGGGTAGGTGACTACCATTTTTTTTTATATATATATATTTTTTTTTTTTACAAAAATTGTGATTCTTAATTGCTTAAATTCTTATCCTTCAATTTTTCTTCAAAGTATTGTTTCTGATTATGAAACTGTGTCCTTTTCCCTTCAATTTAATGCCTAATACATATGTCTATGAGTTGTTATAGTGAAAATATGAAAGATTTAGTGAAAGAAGTATTTTTCAGGAAGAAAAAATTATGGCAGAACACTACTGACTATTGAAAAGCAAAAACCTTTTGTACTTAACTTCATCGACTTCAAAAAGCATTTGATAGTATTCATAGAGATTCTTTGTGGAAAATTCTGAAGCAATATGGCTTACCATCAAAAATCATAAATATTATCAAAGACATGTATGATGGTTACACATGTGCAGTTCGAACAGAGGAAGGACTGAGCGAATGTTTCCCAATAGAAACTGGGGTTAAACAAGGATGTATTTTATCGCCCTTGTTATTTGGAATTGTTATGGACTTCATAATGAAGAAATGCTGCACTGGTAATAAAGGCATCGAATGGATACAAGGAGACCATTTGGAGGACCTGGACTTTGCTGATGACATAGTTCTCATCAGCAATCAGATAAAAACGATGCAGGAAAACACAAATGAACTATCATCAATAGCCAGCAAAATTGGGCTTGAGGTCAATCATGAAAAGACTAAAGTCATGAAAAGTTTAATTCCAACAAGTGACAAATATACATGGAAAACAAACCAGTAGAAGAGATCGATCACTTCATCTATCTTGGAAGTCACATTGATCGAGAAGGGGATACGAGCAAAGAAATTAGAATCAGACTGGCTAAAGCAGCAATGTCTTTCAGAAGCCTTGAAAAGTTGTGGAAATCAAAACTCATTAGCACAAACACAAAACTTAGGCTATTCAAATCAAATGTACTATCAACCCTTACGTATGCGTGTGAAAGCTGGAAAACAACAAGAGATATAGAACAAAGTTGAACGCATTCGAAATAAATGTCTAAGGAAAATACTTGGTATAGAATGGAACGAATTCAAAACAAACGAGGAAATTAGAGAAATCGCCAATCAATCACTAATATCTTCAGTAATAAAGAAAAGACGATGGTCATACGTTGGACATGTGATGAGAAGAGATAATAATCGAATAGCAAAGCAAGCCCTCATATGGAAACAACAGGTAAAAGAAAAAGAGGAAGACCCAGGGAGACACTGAGAAGAACATTGATGAGAGAGGCAAGAGCAGCAGGATCGGCTCCTCAATGAGATAGAACTGCTTGCACAGAACAGAGACAGATGGCGAGATTTGATAAATATCTTTAAAAAAACTGCTAGAACAAAATTCATATAGGAGAAGGTGTATCTTGGTCTACGCCCTATGGGCCGGTTACGGCTCGAAGGTCAATAGATAGATAGATAGACTACTGACAGAGTAGAAAAACACTGGACATTAAGAGTTAAGAATAAGAATTGTTTCACTGCTCAATCTGGCTGCCCTGATAACAATCAACATTCCTCTGAGAAACCACATCTCAATGGCCTCTTGTGTTCATATGTGCTACTTTATTGATATTTTTATTACACAATTAATATCAAATAAACAAATGATAACAATAATCCCAAATAATTAAATACCAATTTAAAAGAAGAGAGATGTCACTCGTTTACATCAAGCCTATGATGGAACATACATAAACATCTTTAATCTAATGTGCATATCAATAAAAACATACTTTTATTTTCATGAGAAAACTTACATGGAATTTTGGTATAAAACCACTCCAGGTCACTCTAATCTTCAAAGCTTTTGAAACTTTCCACATCTGCATAAAATAAGCCAAATAAGCTTATCATTGTGAAATTATTTCTTTTAAGAATTGTCTGTATTAATCAACTATTGACTAAAAAAATACCAAGGTAATTGCAACTATTAAATACTTGATGCTTTCAACATAACGTAACTGCAGTGAATCCTGAGTAGACATCTATCTATCTATTGACTTTTCGAGCCATAGCCGGCCCATAAGGCATAGACCCAGATACTCTTTCTCTTATCTAAATTTGTATTCTACCAGTTTTCAATCCTTGTAAAGACCATTTATAAAATCCTGCCATTTGTCTCTGTTCTGTGCAAGCAACTATATTTCATTGAGGGAGCTGATTCCTGCTGCTCTTGCCTCTCTGATCAATGTTCTCAGTGGCGATTTCTCTAATTTCCTCGTTTGTTTTGAATTCGTTCCACACTATACCAAGTATTTTCCTTAGACATTTGTTTTTGAATGTGTTCAACTTTGTTTCTATATCTCTTGTTGTTTTCCAGCTCTCACATGCATACGTAAGGATGAGTTTTGATTTCCACAACTTTTCAAGGTTTCTGAAAGACATTGCTGTTTCAGCTATTCTGATTCTAATTTCTTTACTTGTATCCCTTTCCCGATCAAGTTGGCATACAGCAACAACAAAAATCTTTTCTAAATCTTATTGAGTCCCCCCCCCCCCCCCCCAAAGTTAAAATATTTCACATATTACAAATTCCTACCTCAATGACCATACTAATACCAGTGGGAATTAGGACTAGTAAGCTTGTGTTCTCATCCATGAGATATAGGAATATTATAACTGTAGACACACAACGCCAGATAACTGCAAGAAAGGAAGATAAAATGCTCACTTGGTATTACGGGTTTCAACTTATTTTTCTTGTTATATAAATTTTACTACATGCTAGTCAAACATAAGAAATGTAGTTTTACAGAAGAATATTGAAAATACCATGGACAGCTAAGAAGAGTAATGAAAACGTTCTGAAAGAGGCCAAAGCAAAAAGAGAGCTAATTTCCAATATTAGGAAGAAACAATCATCATTTTTTGGCCATGTAATGAGAAGGGAACAGCTAGAATATATTGTAACAACTGGAAATACAGCAATCCCTCAGTTATCGTGGTTAAACGGGACCAGAACTGGCCGCAATAAGTGAAAAACAGCGAAGTAGTGTCACCCTGTCAACTTTAACATACGTACATTTTTTGTGTATGTATAATATCAATAAGTGTATATGAAACCATATAAGTGCATATGTTATCATTAGAACATTAAAGAATAGTTTCAAACATGTAAATAAAATATTAATAGTATAAATAACATACACAAAATAATGTTTTTTTTTAATAATAATTCCTCAATTTTGAATCTTTGAACAATCTACGATGTACTGAGGCCGCAATAAATGAACCGCGAAGTAGCGAGAGATGACTGTATTGAGGGACAAAGAGATAAAGGGAAGCAAAGAGAAAAAATATCAGATAGCTTAAGAGAATGGCTTGGCAGCAGGTCAACAACAGAATAAATAACTATCGAGATCAAAAGTTGTGGAGAGACATGATCACCTACGCCAGCAGGCATGGTACTTGATAATGAGTCAAACATGGAACCTAACAGCAGAAGAAAATACAAGCTATGAAGATGAAATATTATCGTAAGGTTTTAGGCATCTCTTACTAAGATCGTATCACAAAAAATTTCCAAAAGGATATATCAAGCGAAGATCATAATGATCTTTTGAATTGTGAAGATACACAAAGTAAAATTGTTTAACAATGTGTCTTGATCATTTGGCCTGGGAAAGATCATTCTGCAAGGAGCTGTGCTAAGAGGAAGAAGGAGAGGTAGACAGAGAAAAATACGGGAAGGAACGTCAAAGAATAGACAGGCTTTGACTTTGCAGAGTTGCTAAGAATGCTAGAAGACAGAGATACACAGACGGTATGTAAGTAGTCAACAACCATCCAGCCAGTAGTCCCAACAACCAACAAACCCAACAATGAGCTGAAGAAGAAAGAGACACATGTTTAGCTACAATGACATTAGTAAAAAACAACAAACTAAAATTGCATTTTCTCTAATTAAAAAAAAAAGATTTTTATCCAGAAAAATAATTGAAATAATCCTCTTGGCATTTTTCATGCAAGTGTAAGCCTAAAGAATCAAAATGTACTTCTTGTTCAATCTTCTAGGTAATAACTCTCTACCTAATAACCTTATGTAATTTAACGTTGGCAAAAAAAAAAAAAACCTATTTCTAAGCTGTATGCAAGGCAGATATGGATGAATATAGTAGACATGCCATAAACTGAAGAACCTCCACATGTCTTTGCAGACTGCTTAGAATAAAGTTGCAGGATCAAATATCAAAGTTTGCATTCAAAGACATATATCAGCTACTGTATCTTCTTCATCTTCTACCTTTCAGCTCCTTGTGAAGCATAGGTCTTCAACAAACACTTTCCAGTCGATCTGTTTCTTGCCATTCTTTTAAGATCATTCTATGTCTTCCCCATCATCTTCATCTCTGCTTCTGTCTGTCTTCTCCAAGAATTTCTTGGTCTCCCTCTTTGTCTTTTCCCCTGGGGATTCCAAAAAAGGGCCTGTTGTGTAATACTCTCAGTTGACTTCCGCAGTGTATGTCCTATCCAGCGCCATCATGTTCGCTGTATCTTTTTATCCACTGGTATTTGACTGGTACATTTCCATAATTCTATGTTAGTGATTTTGTTCTGCCATTTCCATCCTTTTATTCTGCGAAAGCATCCATTAATGAAAGTCTGTATCTTCATGATTGTCAATTTTGTTGTTCTCCATGTTTCACAGCCATATAATAGGACTGACTTAACATTGGAGTTGAAAATTGTTATTTTTGTATTTAACCTAATTTCTGTGGACTTCCATATATTTCCCAGTGCAACAAAAGCTCCTCTTGCTTTTGATATCCTTATTTTGGTATCTGTTTCTGCTCCTCCCTCTTTATCTATATTACTACCCAGATATATGTAAGTTTGTAATAATCCAATCTATGGCCAATAGAAAGAGAAATGGAGACAGAAGGCATCCCTGCCTTACTCCTGTTCTTATTTCAAATGCTTCTGTAAGCTGCCCTTCATGCACCACACTACATTTCATTCCTTCATACATTGTTTTTATCAGGTTAATTAACTTTATGGGGATTCCATAATGACTCAGCAACTTCCAAAGCTTTCCTGTGTCTAAACTGTCAAATGCCTTTTCATAATCTATGAATCCAATATAAAGTGGGGATTTTAGTTCTAAACTTTGTTCAACTATTATACGTAGAGTAGTTTTTTGATCAGCACATGATCTGTTCTTCCTAAAACCTGCTTGCTCATCTCCCAAATGTTTTTCTATGGCCTCTTTTAGTCTCTCCAGAATGATTCTGCTTAATATTTTTCCTGGCACTGATAGTAGCATAATTCCCCTATAATTTGTGCACTCATGTAAACTTCCTTTCTTTGGTAGTTTAATCATATAACATTCTTTCCAGTCCTTAGGTACATCTTCCCTCTCCCAATTTTTTTCTAATAGATTATGTAACATCTTGGTAGAGGTGTTAATATCTGCTTTGATGCCTTTGAAGGAATTTCATCTGGTCCTGTGGCTTTACCATTTTTTAATAGATTTCATTATTTCTTCTTGGCTTGGTTTTCCACAGTTAACGTGTAACTCTTAATTATTGCCTGTTAAGATGTTTCTGCAATCTCATATCCTGGTGTATATAAACCTCTCTTTCTCTCTTCCCCATTCTCTCTCATTGTCACCATCAAAGTTTCACTTCTCTGTGCTAGGACTGTCTATTTCCTACAAAGCAGTATAAAGTTTACTTGCAGAAAGTACCAGTGATAAATGTTGACATGTAAACAATATTCTAAAACTAAGTCCACCAATGAGAGGATCTCATACAATAAAGTTGAAAACTCACCAACTTTTGTGGAAAGTCCAACCATTGTTTCTCTAGCTTGCCAGTATAAAATATCATTTTTGAATGCTAAGAAGTCAAATAAAAGCTGAAAGATACACAAAGTTTTAAAAATTACTCCGTTAACAGCAGAATTACCAAAAATGATAATAATTGAACCATAGGTTACGATTTAAAAATTACCACTTCAAAAAAAAAAAATTCTTGGAATTCAGCAGTTTGCCAGTGGAAGCATTCCCCACCTCCTTAATTATATATTCTGGTGACCCCTAAGTGTTGGATTTGTTTCCTTTGATGTTGGATTTTTTTTTTTCATACACCATCATCAAAATTACAATGCTATAGTAAAAACGCTGATGTTTTTTTTAATAAATTCAGCCACATAAAAAAAAAACAAATTTCAGTAGCATACCCTTAACAAAACGCTTTTACCCCAGTAATTGTTGGATGTGTAATTGTCTAGGCATTATATGTCTGTGGTTGCCATTGCCATCTTACATTAGGCACAGTCCTGAGTATGGCAATCTCATGAATCGCAATTTATTCTGCCAATTTTCAAGAAAATTGGTTTGTTTCTTTTATTTTTTCATTTGACAAGGGAAATCTTCAGCTGTCAGTGGAAAATCTCTTCGGCCAGCAAGACATAAAACAAAACCTAACCCTAAGCAAATGTACGGGTTGGACTGAGGTCAGCATGTGAACAGACAAAGCAAGCATCTGATAGCCAAAGTGTCATGCGTTACAATTTTGGGCAATAAATCTGATCAAAGCGAGGAAATTATTACCGCATCTGATAGAGGCCAAGCTCTGGTGGTCACTTTTACCTGCCTTGTACAGATAAAATCCTAAATCCAAATTGTTTGCGCCAGTCACTCATGAACCTTCAATGTGAACGGTTGGGTTTCTTGAGTTACAGAGAGATACATCTCTCATGAACCTTCAATGTGAACGGTTGGGTTTCTTACAGAGAGATACAACTCCATTGTAAATGCATATGCCATTGACATCTGCAATAACACTTAGGATAAGAAAAAAATTGTACCCAGGTGGGATTTCACCTTGGAAATAGCAGAACTCATGAATGCACATTTGGCTGAAAGATATGACATCATGAGTTTATGACACAATGTCAAAGAAGCCCTCCCAAAAATTCTGCAATATGAACAGACAGGGGTTGATATAGTTCAACTTCAGGCTGGCACTTGCCCTTCACAAAAACATTGTTCTCTGTGTCCTGCAAAAGCCAGAAGAATGACAACAAACTTTTGTGTTGCGTGTAAAAAGGCTATTTGTCATGCAGATAATGTCAATGTTTGTTCTGGCTGTGCACCTCAATTTTTTCAATTATTTTTAAATTGTTGTCCTTCCTATCTATTATTGTTCCATGTTTTTGTTCCAAAATGTCCAACTAAATATTATTTTTTACAAATTACACAAGGTTTTATGTGAGTAGTATTTTTTACTACCTTTTGCAAAAAAAAGTGATTTACAGACAGGTATCTTAATCTAGGGTTAAATGCAATATATTTCAGTTATCTTTTTTTTTTTTAACAGCTCTCAAAACTATGAATAGTAGGCACAAAGACTTAACAATAAAGGACATATTCACACTGCCTGATTCACTTTATTCCTTTATACCTGATTCAACCACTAATATCTTCAGTAATAAAGAAAAGACGATGGTCATACGTTGGACATGTGATGAGAAGAGATAATAATCGAATAGCAAAGCAAGCCCTCATATGGGAAACAACAGGTAAAAGAAAAGAGGAAGACCCAGGAGACACTGAGAAGAACATTGATGAGAGAGGCAAGAGCAGCAGGAATCGGCTCCCTCAATGAGATAGAACTGCTTGCACAGAACAGAGACAGATGGCGAGATTTGATAAAATATCTTTAAAAGAAAACTGCTAGAACAAAAATTCATATAGGAGAAGGTGTATCTTGGTCTACGCCCTATGGGCCAGTTACGGCTCGAAAGGTCAATAGATAGATAGATAGATTCACTTTATAGACAGTTAATCGATATGCAACAAAGATAATCTGACAACTTATTACTTTTTTTTTTAACAGACAGTGACCATACGTGTAATTCCACAATGTGAAGATGTGGTGAAGAACTAATGTTGTTACTGGAGCTATTATGCACAAAAAATCATGAATGTATGTCAACTAATTATGCAGTAAGCTAAAAGCTTGAATAAGAAATGTCCTTACACATAATTTATGGATCAGAATGATCAGTAAGATTAACTCTGTTATGTATCACCTAAAAGCCAGTGGTGAGGAGTGTTAGACACTCCAAGGTGACAGTTTTACAAAGAAGGAACACAACACAATACTGACATTTCGGCTTGTGGCCTTCTTCAGAAAGCAGGGACAACGACAACAAACGATGAAGCACAATTATCTATAACTACATGTTAGATGATCAGGTGAATGGAGAGGTGGACAGAAAAGAAGAGAAGAAAGTAGGATGTTGAAATAAGAAAGGAGGCTACATGAGGGGAGGTAGGATGAGAGTCAAGATGTGTAGAATAGAAAGATAGGAAAAATGAGGATGAGATAGAATTGTCAATAGTACAAAGTGGATACTGTATCGTAAAACGTATAAGAAAAATCAAACACTTAGCTAGGATAACTTGACTGTCCGCCGTGAAGCAATCGAGAGAATGATAGGAAAAAACATGAGGCCTTGAACAGGATTGTGGGGAAACGATAGAGAGGGGAGGAGGGGGGGTTAATTAGGGGGGATGGGGGGAGAAGAAATGGCAGGTAGCCAGACTAGTGTGAAAACACTGGTGGAAATAAATAGAAAAAAAACCACAACAGAGGCTCGGGTAAGGCATGTCAGCGACCAGACAAAGGGCGGAAGGAAGAGAAGATAATAGGTCCAATAAAATTAATGGGATTATTTGATTTTATTATATTTGATTTATAAGATTAATTGCAATTATTTGCCTGTTCCCTACGTATCACCTACATAGACTACAAAGGTAATAAAGCTAACACAAACAACCTCAGAGAGCTCTTTTTACAGAACACACAATGCCTGATATCAAGTGAGTTCTATATAGTACAGTATTCCCTGCACTTAACTACCAATGCAAAACTTTGACATAAGAGCCAAAGAAGAATATACACAAAGAAAATGAGATGCATGAGAAGGAACCACAACATGATGCAAAGAAACAGAATCAGAGATGATGATATAAGTTACATCAGTGCTGGGTCATATTAAGAAAGAGTAGATCAAATGGTA
Organism: Megaustenia siamemsis; assembly: GCA_032433765.1. Taxonomy (NCBI): domain Eukaryota; kingdom Metazoa; phylum Mollusca; class Gastropoda; order Stylommatophora; family Ariophantidae; genus Megaustenia; species Megaustenia siamemsis. Next base: position 45,047,628 of record JAVIAB010000106.1, on the reverse strand, counting down.
TGACATAACATGATCAGCAACCTCAAGGAACAATAATTCTCAGAAGCAATGGGGAAAAGATATACCTCGAAGATGACTGATCAATAAAATAACAGAAATTACAATGAGCATCAAAAACATCCCTCATCATTCACTGTCCACATTCATGAATTTGATAAAGGAAGCAGGCAACTTGATATTTGCAATAATACCATACAATTTGTCATTGTCAAATTGAAGCACTTAGTAGACCCTATCTAGTTTGTCACATTTTCATGAAATGACTCTTTACAATTAGTCCATCCTTATTAAGTCACCAGTGTGTTCTTCATCATGACATATGGAGTACATGACACTCTGCTAATATTCTACCACGTCAATCTTCAGCATACTTAAGGACGGCTTCCCTGCTGGTTTTTTTTAACTTACTGCATGATGGTTGTTCTTTCATTAACATATAAGAAAAGTGTCATTATTTATATGCCTCTTAAAATAGAGAATTACTATTGGAATTACTATTACTACAATGGAATTACTATTTTTAAAACATCCTTCATATTGTTATGTAGAATGTGCACTTGTTTCATAACTGACCATATTTCTTGTTTTTTGTAGTTAAATGGCAATGACTAGTCTGGCAATAGATAGTGATGTCAAAAATTAGAAGATAGTAATTATAATGTCAATAATGGTGGTCAGAGTGATGAAGCAGTTCTAGTCAAGGCTGAAGACTTCCTTTCTTTACTTGTGTCTAATGAGACTACTAAACCCTATGATTATCTTATGCCATTGACAATAGTCAAAGAGAAGTTGTATTTTTCAATTGGCAGAAGATCAAACAAATTTGTAAGCAATACAATGTCATGTACAGACCAGGAAAGGAGATGTATGCTCAAATCATCTGGCCTGACTACCACCTAAATAAAAATGTCTAGTTTACCCTTATACTGTGAAGAGAATTAATGTTCTTACTTGAGTCTGGAAGATGAAGAAAAAAAGTTACAGCCTTAGGGTGCCAGAAAAAGAACGATACATTGATAACATGACTTCTTTTGAGTCTATGGACCCAAAAAGAAGTTATATCATATCATTAAATAACACACTCCTGGAATCTGTAAAGGTAAAGGTAAAGTACGAGAGACTTGAAACCGGCATCTTAGCACGCGAGTTTCCACTCATATGTGCTCGGCCGCCTATCCAGAAATGTTCAGAGATTTTCGGATATAGCCGCCTCAAGCACCGAAACTCACGATGCGAGGTGACATTCCTCACCTTCCCTGGGTAATACCCTGGTACCCAATTCTGCCAACAGCTGGGTCAACTGTGGGGGTATTTTTTTTCCAACCACGAGTACAATTCACGCTGCTCCCAGCAGGAATCGAACACGGGTTGTCCGAACATCAGTAATCCAGTCAGGTGGTTTTCCCAACTAGGCTACCAAGGCCCCCATGAAGGCCTCCTTGAATCTGTGATTCACCTATCTTGCTTGGTCACAACCACTGTCTCCCTTGAAGAAGAAATAAAATTCCTAAATTGGAAAAGCAGCGTCAACATTTGGTAAACTTAAAGATGAAGCATTGGCCAACATCAAACTAACACCCAGGACAAAGATTCAAATTTACCAAAGTTGTGCACTTAGTACATTTCTATAAAGATCAGAAACTTGGACTACCTATGCAAGGCAGGAGAAAAGTTTAAACAGCTTTCATGTGCATTGCCTTCAAAAGATTATGAACATCAAATGTCAGGACAAAGTAATACACTTTAATGTCTTACAATGAGCCAAACTCACATCCATCATGGCAACACTTAGGAGTTGGAGACTCAAGTGGCTGAGTCATGTAAGAATAATGGCAAACAATCATATTCCCATACAAATATTGTATGGTGAGCTTAAGGACAAAAAGAGACCGAAGGGCAGACCAGTGCTGAGATATTAGGATGTTGGCAAAGCTTTCTTAAGTAAATTCTCTATCAGTGAAAGAAATTGAGAAGATCTGGTTACAGATCTTGGCATGTAGAGAACAAAAATAAAAAAATGGCAGAGCAACATTCAAAACAGTGTTGATATCAAATTCAGAAGACAAAAGGCACAGGAGAAAGGAGACAAAGCCAGACACCATGATTACATCTTGTTCATTCTGCGGTCAAATCTATCTGTCAAATATTGGCAGATTCAGCGACGAGAGACGCTGTTCAGCAAAAACAACGTCCAGCATAAGACACTAATATAAACTAAACTACTGACATATCATGATTGCTTGCTACCAACCATCTGTCAAGACACCAAAGACATATATACACACACATGGACCCAAGGTACATATTTATGTTTCTTTAACATTAGTTTGTTTCCAAGTTTGACAGCAGGATTAAAAATTTGTTCTGTTTCAATTGATATGATTCAGTTTCAGCTGAACTATTTATATTTATTTCAATTCTAAATTTGAAGAACAATATACAATACAATAAGACATATAGTTTGTTTTTAATATTACCTTGAAATCAACATGTTTGTTAGGAGATTTTAAAATTACTTTTTCTTAGAGATAAGTCTCTTCAAGTTAGATATGTCAACAGTAAAGGGACTTAGAGGCAAAATGGTTAAAAATGAAGACTAAGTGACAGTCCATCAGAAACATTTTTGTTAAAACACTTATACTCAAATGATTGATACTTGCATGGAATGCAGCAACTGTAAAGGTTAACATCAGTAAGAAAAAGTGGGTGTCTGCAAAGATGCTTTTGATTTCATCTGTGTCTTTTTCTGTGAATCCTGGGTTGAAAAAAATACCCAATATGTTGAACATGTTTTCACAAAATTAGAGAATTTGTAAAGACAACCTCAAATGTAAAGGTAACATAAGCAAAGGTCTCTGGCAGAAAAAAGCAATGAGATAAACTTTCATCAATTACAAGATTTTGTTAAAAAAAATAAAATATAGCAGAACAACTACAGGTTTCTTTCTCAGGAAAGTAAAAGGCTAGAGAAGTATAATGTAACAGAAAACAGCCCCACTGGGTTATAGGTAAAACTAGTTAAAAGTTAGCAAAGTATAATGTAAGTAAACCAATAGATGAAGAGGGAGAAACCACAATTTCACAACTTCTAAACATCAAAGAACAATATAAAGTAAAGTAGAGAATATGATTTTAGTGCCATATTTCCTATGACCATCACCACATTTATTGATAATGTAATCAGCACTACACCAGGCTGTTTTTCTTTGCCAGAAAATCATCTCTGGTGCTCATTTATGTTTGGGGTGAACATAGATACTGGTTGGACTGGGCATTTAACCCACCTTATTGTTGTCAGTCATCCAGTGTATTAATCACTGCTTTATCATGGCAGAAGAGATGGTTAACTATCAAAGAATTATAATTGCTATAAGCCGAAATGGTGCAATAAATGTACTTACCTCAAATATGGGCAATTCATCATCATCATCATTGAGTGTCGTTTCCACATCGAAGGTTGGCTATCATGGAGCACCATTGTCTCTTGCTTTGATAGTGCAGGTTGTCATAGGCTGACTCGTCCATCTTTTTAAGTTACTTGTCCATGTTAGTCTTGGTCTGCCTCTGCTACTTTTACCTTGTATTTTCCCTTCCAAGATTACTTTTAGCAAGTTACTGTGTCTTTTAATACGCCTCAAAAATATCATATCTTGTTTGAATTGTGTTTAGAAGTTCTCTTTTTATTTTTAGTTGTTTTAAGACTTCATCGTTTGTTTTATTTTCCTTCCATCAAATTCTTCAGATTCCTCTATAAATCCATGTTTCAAAGGCTTCAATTTTTTCTTCTGTTTTCTTGTCTAATGTTTCTGCACCATACAGGAATGTTGAGAAGATAGAACATTTTGCTATTCTTAGTTTTAACCATGGTGTTATTTATTTTTATATTATATTTTTCATGGCATTAAAATTACTTTTTGTCATTACGGTTTGTTTGTTTATCTCGGTTTTACATTTTCCATCACTGGTTATAGTATATCCAAGGTAGTTGTAGCTCTGAACTGTCTCCAGGTCTATTCATTCCACTTTGGGATCCACTTGTAGGTTTTGAGTATTAACTTTGTTTAAGATCATAGTTTGTCTTTTTGATATTCATATCTATGAGCTATCTATATTCATATCTATTCAGCCTATGACAATCTGCACCATCAAAGCAAGACATAGAGTGGAATGGCGCTCCATGGTAGCCAACCATCGATGCGGAGACGGCACTCAATGATGATGATGATCTATGAGCAATTAATAGGTAACAATACTGAGGAAAACAATGTTATATACACTGATGGGTCTGTGATATGAGACAATAAGTTGGGATGGGGTTTCTCAGCTAGAGTCATTGGAGAAATATCAAACAAATTTGTAAGCAAAACAATGTCATGAACAGACCAGGAGAGGAGAAACATACTAACCACAAACACTACAGCTAAAATAAAATAACTTTGAATTCATACTGATACTCTTATGGGAATGCCTACTCAGAATCATTGCAAAGTACAGCGCCTTGCAATAACCTCTAGTATGAGAATGGAGCAGCTACAGTTAACATTAAGTGGGTCTTCTCAATGACACAAGTGAACAGAGCAATGACTGTGATGAACTCCAAATATTCAGAAATGATGTCTACAGCAAAAGTGAATAACATATATAGAAGTATCAAACATAAAAAAAAAGTGTATAGGTTTCATGTGGGAGTTCATGACAGTGGTACAGCTGACAGGCTGGACTGTGATGGAGAATAAGAGATGATGGCAACAGTTGCTTGTCATCAGAGTTTTCTCTCCTAGAAGAACAGTCTTATGAGAATAATGTGTCTTTCCTATCCAGGTTTATATAAAGGTTCTCAATGATTGCAAGCTGGATTGATACAGGATCAATGAGGATACAGATTGTATATCTTAAATCTTATTTAAGGACAAACATGTACACCAGACCAAAAAAAGTCTACACAAAGGGGAAGAAAACCTGACATGTCCATGTGTCCCCCACTTGTTCCCAGTTATAGCATGGCTGGTTGATCCTGAATTTGTTTGTCTTCTTCTTTGGAAGGCACAAAGCCATTCAACTTCTGACTATGTCTACTAGACCACAATTGCCATTAAAAAATTGTAGTCACAACTATATTTTCACTCGTTTTATGTATTCATGGTGCAACATTGTGAAAAATAATAATAGAAATGGGGTTTTCATCTTATCAAGTGTATATGAGAAAACTCTTTATAAAGACAAACAAACAGCAGTTTGTATTGAAAATGACACATCAGACTGGTTTTGTAAGGAACAAGGAGTTAGATAATGTGTATCTTATCACCATATCTATTCGACATATATGCAGAAAATATAACAAGAAATGTCAGAGAAGCAAACCATAAAGAACAATCTGATGCTCTTACAATTGGAAGTCATGCACTACTAGAAATATGATACACTGATGACACAGCACATTGATCCAACCAAATATGTTAGAATCTATTGTTTATATCCACCTCAATAAGAGTAACTGATAATATCTGTTCTGTGTAAGAGTGAAAAAATCACGTCTATCTCAATGCACAAAAACAACCATTTTTACAACAGATAAAACAGATACAAACTGATAAAGACTAGAAGAGAAACTGGACTTTGCCAGAGAACTAGCTGAAATATCACACAGCACAGAGAGCAACATTGTCTACAAAGCAGCCGCAGCCAAATACAGACGTGAGGTCATGATATCAGCAAGACAGAGTTGGATAGACAAAACAGAGAGCCTTAATCTAGACAAAAATGGTCATAAACTTGCGAAAGCTCTGAGCGACGAAAACAACTGCCGACCTCCAATATCATTAGCACACAATCAGAACATCCTCACAGGCAAAAGGGCAGCAAATCTACTGATAGAGACTTACAAAAACATTAGTAGAATAAACATTCCAATTGACAAACAGAAAGCTGCAAGACGGGAAAACCAAGATGCAAAATACATGCCTTTAGCACCAGAAGAGCATCAGATGACCATCTTTACCCCAACTGAATTAGATGTTGCCCTCAAAGGATTGAAGCTCAAAAGTTCCCCTGGTAAAGATGGAATCTCCAATGAAATGCTCCTAAATCTGGGACAGAAAGCCAAGAGCCAGCTTCTAAGGATAATAAATGCTAGCTGGAAGAGAGGTCATGTGCCGGCAATCTGGAAAGAAGCTATTATGGTGCCCATCCTCAAGCATGGAAAGGACCCACTAGACCCAAGTAGCAATGGAAAGGCTGGTTAACAGAAGACTTATGTGGCATTTGGAGACAAAACAACAAGTCGTACCACAACAAAGTGGCTTCCGTCAACACAGATCAACTGAAGACCTGGTCACTTACATTGCACAGGAAATAGAGGATGCTCTACAAGAAAAGAAACACACACTGGCAGTGTGGGTCGACATGGAGAAGGCTTTTGATAGAGTTTGGTGAGAGGGTTTAAAGAACAAGCTTATTAGACTTGGCATCCAGGGTCGTTTATTCAATTGGGTCTCTCAATACCTTCAGGATAGAACGGCCAGAGTACAAGTTCAAGGTCAACTAATTAAGAAGGTCTCTATTGAACAAGATGTCCCACAAGGCGGAGTCGTGTCCCCAACACTTTTTTAAATTTTCATAAATGACATCGTAATGGACATTCCACCCAGAATACACTCAGCAATATATGCAGATGATCTGGCGTTATGGGCTTGCGAGGAAAGTATGTCGGTGGCTGGACCCAGGAAGCAAGATGCCCTAGGTGAACTTGAAAAATGGACGAACACCTGGTTCTTACCAATCAACGAAAAAAAAACTACGTATACAATTTTCAGTCCATCAAGAAACACACTCTCTGCAAACTTGAAAATAAAAGATCATACACTCCCTACTGACCAAAACCCAACATATCTTGGCATCACCATGAATCGCAGAATGACTTGGAAAAATCAGATAGACAGAGCAAGGAAAAAACCAGAAAACGAACAAATATTATGAAGAAATTGGAAGGAATGGACTGGGGGGGGCAGACAGCAATATTTTGAAAAGACTATACGTAGGAAGAGTCAGACCAGTTCTAGAGTATGGAGTCACAGCCTGGGCTATGGCTTCCAAATCACACCTTAGCAAAATTAACAGAACACAGAACCAAGCTGCCCGTATCATCACTGGTGCTATGAAATCTACACCTATTAAGACTCTAGAAACTGTAACAGGTTTACAACCCTTAGATGACAGACGGGTCACTAAAATATTGCAACAAGTAGAGAAATATAGAAGGCTCCTTAGCCACTCCATGCACCAAAGAATAACTGGTTCCGGCATTGTACGACTAAAGAGGAGCAACTTCGCTGCAATTGCCAATGAACTAACTACTGGAGACCCAGTACTTTTCCAAACAATATCGAAACCCTTGGGCCCATCTGATATGTCTCCTCATGGAAAGCATAAAATACCAGAACTTAAGGAAAATATAACAGGAATTATGAAAAAAGGCACCCAATCAAACACAGAAAGAAAACACGTAGCAGAAAAACACATACACGATACCTACCCACAGGACTCTTGGTCCCACATATACACAGATGGCTCTGCTACAAATGTCACCAGAAATGGAGGGGGAGGTGTGTTCTTGATGCTGAATAATCAGGACGAGATCACCAAGTCAATAGCTACTGGAAAATTCTCAAACAACTTTAAAGCAGAAACTGAGGCCCTCAGAGATGCTGCAACACTGGCTACTCAACACAAAAATAACATGCACAATAAATTGGTGATTCTGACCTATGCACTGTCAATACTATCAGCTCTAAAAAGTCCCAAGAACAATGAACTAGATGACTTGAGAACAACCCTGGACCAACTATGCAATAACTTCCAGAGAGTAGTCATTCAGTGGATACCATCACACTGTAATATACACGGGAACGAATGCGCAGACAAATTAGCTAAAGAGGGAGGGAGATTACCACAAGAGAACCATCCACACAGTTATGATGAAGCCAAATCCATCCTCAAGGGTCAGTTCCATGAAAAATGGAAACGAGAACACCCAAAGCATAATGAGAGTGACATATACCACCAACTATCGAGGAGGGATCAAGTCATCATACTTTGCCTATGCACTGGCCACAATAGAATGAGAAATCACATGTTCACCAAATTCAAAATAGGTACAACAGCCTATGCCACTGTACACTGGACAATATGACTACAAAGCATGTTCTACAGGATTGCCCCCAGTACACAGACCTGAGAAGAGCAATGTGGTCCACGTCCACCTCCCTGGAAGAAAAACTATATGGGGCAATCGATTCGCTTAAACAGACAGCTGATTTCATGAGAGAGTCTGGAATCCTACTCTGATTGAGTCTTGATCGCAGAGAGAGAGAGAGGTATATGTATTAATGGACAAATATTGGAAAGAATAAACAGTTTTGAATATCTTGGTTTGTTAACAAAACAAGGAGAATCAAAAGGAGGCTGAACATAGATATGAATAAATTAAAACATCTATAAAACATTGGTAAAGAACTGATATAACAACAAAACTTAGGTTCTAAGGTAATTTTTCCCAACAGCAACATGTGGTGGTGAAATGTGGACTATTGATAGATTACTAAAAATACATGAATGCTTTCAAATGCAAATGTTTTACAGTAGAATACTCAGAATACCATGGTCAGAGAAAAAACAGACATGTCAATTTTGCAAGAACTTAACATTTTAGAAAACAAATTGATAAAGAACATAAAAAAACAAAGAAAAGAAAACATTTTGGTCACATAAAATAACAAAATGACCTAGATGGATTAACAATGGAAGACATAATTCCTTGTAAATAAGAGAGAGAAAGACCTAGAGGAAGGTTGATGCATGATATTGCAGACAAGTTGGGACTGAGTGCTACGGACACTAGACATCTTATGCAGGACAGAGAGAACTTCAGAGTAGCTGTCGAAGGAACCAAATTCCAACAGGAACAAGCTAGCTGAAGATGATGTGTATTTGTGTAGAGTGGCTGGTTTGCCATTCAAAATGTATGTTTCCTATGATTTGATTGGCTAGAACATGTATAACAACTGCCTACATTTTATTTTTGTAAAATGTGTGTAGATTTATTTTCAAAAGTAAATTTTGCAGAAGAGTCACACAAATGACCTGTTATCACTTACAAATTGCCTTGTTAGGCTTAGAAATCCATTTGTTTTTAGAAAACCCTTCAAATTAAGGTGAACCCTTCAAAAATGGATGGTATGCAAACCTTGAGACCACAATGATTTGTAATATAAATTTGAACATGTAAGATTGACACCTACAAGGGCAAGCTGGCTGCACGTACAACCAGCAAACAACTGCACAAACTTCCAACATCTGCTGAAAGTAAGTCAGCAACTATAGGATTACCTGGAGTGCTATCATGTAAGCTCTAACAAGAATGAACTATTTGTGGGGAAACCATAAACCTGGGCAATTCATAACTTGTTCAGTTTCTACTACATTTTATTATTTGACTTTATTTCATGGAACTTGTGTGTGAGTGCGTGCGTATGTGAAGTTTACAGGTTCTTTATTTTTACAACTTTTCCCAGCTATTTTTACACCCTACCACTTGCTCTTTGTTACTAGCTTTACTGCAGCACTGAAATTATTTGTCTGTTCCTTATCTAATTATTTCTTTTCTCATTTGCCCCCCAACACCAAGCCTCTCTAGCAGAACGATTCATTTTCTTACTATAGATCAGAATAGCCTGGATTCAACTTCCACACGAGAATTTGATTTGGATTCACAAGGTTCATCCAGCCTCTAAAAATAGGTACCAGTCATTTTCCTGGAAAGTAAAGGGCCTGACATGTTACTGATGACATCATCCAAAACTGCACTGCTAACCATGGGAGAATATATGGTCACTAACACCATATTGTCATATGCCTAACAAGTCATGGTGGCAATCTTTGCTTTAATTACCAGAGTGAAAGGGAGAGAGATAGTACATAAACTTCTGTTCTCTATTTGACCTTTTCTCCTGTGATATTTCTAAATACTTCTAAGATTTTGTTTATCCATTTTTTAGGACATCCTCTCAGTTTGTTGTTGTCATAGTGTTTGTTGATTATGTAAATTGTGTTGGATTGTTTCTATTTTGTTATTTAAACAAAAAATTAATTTTGTTATTTCTGTATATACTCTCCTAAGCAGGTATTTTTAGTTTTTCTTTAGATTTTCTAGAACTAATTATGAGAAAAGGAGATTATAGGCCACCACACCAATTTGCAAAATTTGTACAAATTAAACGGAGGATGTCAAGAGGTGAAAATATTGAACAGCATAATTAATATGACAAAGAAGAGAGATAACAAAATTATAGATGCCACAAGGAACAGATAGAATTTAGTTTGTACCCCTGTTATAAATTATGCTTATGGAATGTGTATTCTTCATGAATGGTATTCACATATATAATATCAGCATTCTGGATACAATCAAACACACAAAGTACCTAAATCAGTCATCATTTTCATTGATTCTTTTAGGATGATCCACAGTCTCATTTTGCCAAGAGACATTGGAGAATATGTGATTGTCAGAGGCATAACTGTGGAAGTCTCATTCACAGGCTGGGAAGAACACATAGGCAATGGTAGTATAACATTAACATTCATTACAGTCACAGGGGCAAAGCAATCTATACAGCAGTAGAAAAATAATATTTTAAACAAATAATTTGTGTAATAATTTGTTACTGACTTTATAAGTTAATCTAATTCAATGTACGTTAAATATAATTAGAGTCACAGAGTCAGGATATATAGCAGCAACAGAACCACAGTATTGGATCTGACAGAAGTAAAATGCTTATCATTCACTTTTTAGTGGATTTGCATTGCACTGCACCTTTTAAGTCCAATGTATCTGTCCTTAGCATCCTCCCAGTATGGATTTTTATTCGATTTTCTCTCCTGCCTTAGGATGAAGTCTTAATGTGAAACATGATCATCTACAATAAACTGGTGCTCAATATAGTTAATAATGGAGTTGGTTTTTAGAACAGCTAATATTTTTTAAAGTGAATGGCTTCATTTGAGGCAAGCTTGAGAAAATGTTGATCTATCTACACTTACTTAGACCCTTGAAATATTTGTGGCTTGTGTCAATTAATTTTCATTTTCACTCCAAATGACATATAATGGACTATAATAGAAGCCCAAAGACAGCCTATGAGCAGAGGTGAAGATATTCTATATGTGCCCAATTTGAAGCGATGGATGTTCACAGACCAAATTGGTGGTGAGATTTTCACACTGCTGTATACCACCAAACATGTCATTCTATTACTGGAAGACAGTGATGCTTTCACAATGACTCCAAGTAATTTGACTATGGAAGTTGTGGCTTTCACTTAAAACATTAGCTTGGCAAGTCTCACAGACATGTTTGCTTCCTCAGTGACACAATGAGCATAGTTAGGAAGAACACTGGACTGGGCTAGACTGCAGTGGTTGGAGTCTCTGGGGAGATCAAATCTAACTAAAGTCTGCTTCATTTTTGTACCGAAGCAAGCAAGTGTAAGAGGTTATAAACATGCTGACAGATTTGCTATTTTGGTTGATGTTGACTGCTGAAGGGCAAAGGACTGTACTGACATTCTGGATGTCCTCAGAGATGCTGGATGAAAAAGTGACAAAAAATTACTCTGAATCTGCAACCACGAACAGACTGCACAAATATCATGTCAAGGTGCCAGGCAGAAACACTATACATGAAGCCAAAGACAGCTTATAAACAAACACAATACCAGTGTTGTTAGTTGCAGCACACATGCTTAAAAGATCTGAGCACTAATTTTTCTGAGGTGCATTGAGGATGACCTATCAACTAAACTAAGACATGTCAGTCACTGAATGTTTTGTTAATCAATGGCTAAGAACAAGAACAAGATTAAGAATTTACATAAATATTTAATATAAAAATAAAACTCATAACAGGTGTTCTCACCAGTAAGTCTTTTATCCGGTAACCAAACTCATCTATAAAAACAATTGGGTAATAATGTTTGCCATCCTGAGTTGTCCTAGAAAAAGTATACAAAATATATTTTTAAAAAAGAAACACATGCATATATATGTATACTCCGCAACAGATAAATATAAATAAATATGTTATATACAGACAAGAGAGAAAAGTTATTCTAGGATATACTGTCTCTAATGTAAGGAGCATTAAAACCAATAAATTAGTGTTAGTATGAATGACCACTGTATGCTTGTTGACTTTGAAGAAAATAGCTTGTTCTATTTTTTTTCTCATGACAACTGCTATCCTTAAAATAGTGGAAGCTTAATTGTTACATGTTAAATGTTTGGGCACAGGATATCCAATAATACAGGTTGGCATCAAGTGATATCAGAAAGTAACATTTATTTAGATTTAAATGTTACGTATAACTTAAAGACTAATTCAAAATGATTAAAAAAAAAAATCAACACTGTAAATGATACATATAGACAACGCTTTTGAAGAACCACCTTTATGAAACATAAGGTGGTGGAATTCTCATTATAAAACATAAATATTATGCGCCCTTTTTGCCAAACACATCCGTCTATGGCACCGGTAAATTTCCTAATTTAACAATTTTTGCCTTGGCAGTAGCCATTTTTTTTCCTCACTCTTTTAACTGCTCTTTAACATACACAGAGTGCACACACAGAACCTCCTGTTTTTCATCATTATCCAAGAAAACTAAACATTTGGTCTCGTAAACCAGAGATTAGGGAATAGGTAAAGCTATAAGGAAACCAGGGATTCAAAGAGAAACATTCCCACTACTTGTGTCTTAATTTGAATCCGCGACATTTTTGTCTTACTTCTAGACCACCCAGTTCCCCAGAGTGGGGATAAGTGTGCATTGTATAAGATGTTCCTTTGTCCTGATTGGCATAGTTTTGAGTTGTAGGAAAGGGGTTAGCTGTCCCAATACTTAGTTTGCCTTACTGCACAGAATGTTAATTTCTTTATTCATTTTGTCATCTCTGGAGAATGTTGTTCCTAGATACTTGAACCTGTTTTATATCTGTATTTTCCATTAACATATTTACTTTTGTTTCTCTCTTCCCATTGGCATTACTTCAATTTTTCTGTGTTGATTCTCATATTGTTTACTTTACAATCACGGATTCATGGGCATAATTTCTCATGTATTTATTTTCTTATTTTGACAAAATTGTCTACACTTTTTGTACTTTATATTTTTTACTTTCAATTGTATATAACGATAATATTGCAAGTAACAAAACAAATTATTATGATACAGGTAACAAAATTAATGGTGATGATAATGCACAAAATAAAACAAAAGGACTATGATGCAACAAAACTGTAAAAAAAAAAATGTAACAAAAAGAATGATGATAAATTTAAAAAAAAAACAATTGTCAAAGTAATTGAACTCTAGCATGCATAAATAAGCTTTAATTCTTAATTATCCTACTAAATAACTCATATCAGGGCTCTTGATTTATCCTAGATTTACCAAAACATCATCTGAAGTCAGAATTATTCACTTCATATTTTATGTGTCTCCTTATCTTAAATCTCATATATTAAATGGATTGTAGTAACATCAGCACATGCACTCAGCTTATGACCACGCTCTGATTGGAAATACTACTGGATTTGAAAACTACTGGGCTTCATTCAGTTTCATATGCTGATCTTGTGATAAACTCGGGCAGAGAGATCCAGTTTCTGGATAATTTCTATGACACCATTACTACTTCTTTTTTCCTTCCTCATTTTCCTTTCAGCATTGAGGGGAGAGATAGTTTGCAGTCTTTTACTCTTTTGTTGACTGCTGCTATCGCATCTCTGTGGGCTTCTTGTATTCTTTCCACTTATCTTCGTCCTGGTCTGCTATCTTTGTAGTGTTTGTTGATAGCTATATAGATTTCATGTAGTTGTTTGAAATCATTACAAGATAGACAATTTCTAGTCTGGCAATCATAAAATCACCTCAAGCTAACCTGATATAGGGGTATATCTCTCCTGGTAATTTTTTCCGATCTAGGCTTATGCGATCACCAAGTACACTAATAGACAAGCGCTGCCTCCAGTGGGTATGTGGTTGTAATGTCACATCTTTCTTTTCTATGCTTTTCCCCAAAGTGTTATTCTGTTAAAAAAAAAAGCATTTTAACTATAACGATTAAGCACTACACTTGTAAAAGAAAAACTGCAAAAAGCTTTCCACAAATTATATAGAAAAATTCACTAAGCACAACAGCAAAATTACTCCTTTCCAGTTTATTACACTTGTTCATTGTTGTTGACACCACATTCTGGACAAACATATAAATGCTCAACTACTTTCAGCAGATGATAAATTGTATGCACAATGAAGGTTCCAGCAGTTCACCGGTTGTTCATGCTTACAGACTGTCTTTCTTACTTGTTCAATGTTGCATGTCAAATCATTGTATTCCAATCTATTACAAAACATTAAATCACTATAATAATTTACTTATGAGGTGGAAGAAGACAAAAGTTATTCAATTAGGTATGCGTTGCCCTTTAAAAACAAAAAACTTAGTATATGTGGGCATCAAAATAAAATAAAAACAGCAAGGCAATCCGGTACTGTCTTTGAGGGAGAAGATGAACAACACAGTGAAACAGTTGCAGTAATTTTGTTCACACAAATAACATAAACATGTTCCGAAAATGAAAACCAATAAAAGACATACTAATAAGAGGAAGACAGGAAGAATCATCAACATTACCATAAAACAATTCAATGCAGCATCAACCCAGACATATGACAGAAACAATGAGACTATGAAGTGGTTCTACCAGCAGCTGCATGTAGAAATGAAAGCCACCAGAAGATAAGGCCCAGGTTTTACTTTTAATTTTTAAGATCTTAATCAAATACACCTAGAAAAATAATGGGAAAGTGCGAAAGGGGCACAGGAAATAAAATTGGCAATAAAATGCAGTAGAATAAATAATATAGTGGCTGAAATAAATAATATAGTGACTAGAATAAATAATATGGTGACTAGAATAAATAATATGGTGACTAGAATATATAGAAGGGGATACGAGCAAAGAAATTAGAATCAGACTGGCTAAAGCAGCAATGTCTTTCAGAAGCCTTGAAAAGTTGTGGAAATCAAAACTCATTAGCACAAACACAAAACTTAGGCTATTCAAATCAAATGTACTATCAACCCTTACGTATGCGTGTGAAAGCTGGAAAACAACAAGAGATATAGAAACAAAGTTGAACGCATTCGAAAATAAATGTCTAAGGAAAATACTTGGTATAGAATGGAACGAATTCAAAACAAACGAGGAAATTAGAGAAATCGCCAATCAACCACTAATATCTTCAGTAATAAAGAAAAGACGATGGTCATACGTTGGACATGTGATGAGAAGAGATAATAATCGAATAGCAAAGCAAGCCCTCATATGGGAAACAACAGGTAAAAGAAAAAGAGGAAGACCCAGGGAGACACTGAGAAGAACATTGATGAGAGAGGCAAGAGCAGCAGGAATCGGCTCCCTCAATGAGATAGAACTGCTTGCACAGAACAGAGACAGATGGCAAGATTTGATAAAATATCTTTAAAAGAAAACTGCTAGAACAAAAATTCATATAGGAGAAGGTGTATCTTGGTCTACGCCCTATGAGCCGGTTACGGCTCGAAAGGTCAATAGATAGATAGAATATATAATATAATGACTAAAATAAATAATATAGTGACTAAAATAAATAATATAGTGATTAGAATAAATAATATAGAGACTAGAATAAATAATTTAATGACTAAAATAAATAATATAGTGACTAAAATAAATAATATAGTGACTAGAATAAATAATGATTAAAATAAATAATACAATGACTAAAATAAATAATATAGTGACTAAAATAAATAATTTAGTGACTAAAATAAATAATTTAATGACTAAAATAAATAATATAGTAATTAAAATAATTAATTTAGTGACTAGAATAATTAATTTAGTGGCTAGAATAAATAATATAGTGACTAAAATAAATAATATAGTGATTAGAATAAATAATATCTATCTATCTATTGACCTTTCGAGCCGTAACCGGCCCATAGGGCGTAGACCAAGATACACCTTCTCCTATATGGATTTTTTTGTTCTAGCAGTTTTCTTTTAAAGATATTTTATCAAATCTCGCCATCTGTCTCTGTTCTGTGCAAGCAGTTCTATCTCATTGAGGGAGCCGACTCCTGCTGCTCTTGCCTCTCTCATCAATGTTCTTCTCAGTGTCTCCCTGGGTCTTCCTCTTTTTCTTTTACCTGTTGTTTCCCATATGAGGGCTTGCTTTGCTATTCGGTTATTATCTCTTCTCATCACATGTCCAACGTATGACCATCGTCTTTTCTTTATTACTGAAGATATTAGTGGTTGATTGGCGATTTCTCTAATTTCCTCATTTGTTTTGAATTCGTTCCATGCTATACCAAGTATTTTCCTTAGACATTTATTTTCAAATGCGTTCAACTTTGTTTCTATATCTCTTGTTGTTTTCCAGCTTTCACACGCATACGTAAGGGTTGATAGTACATTTGATTTGAATAGCCTAAGTTTTGTGTTTGTGCTGATAAGTTTTGATTTCCACAACTTTTCAAGGCTTCTGAAAGACATTGCTGCTTTAGCTATTCTGATTTTAATTTCTTTGCTCGTATCCCCTTCTCGATCAATGTGACTTCCAAGATAGATAAAGTGATCGATCTCTTCTACTGGTTTGTTTTCCATGTATATTTTGTCACCTGTTGGAATTAAACTAGTCATGACTTTAGTCTTTTCATGATTGATCTCAAGCCCAATTTTGCTGGCTATTGATGATAGTTCATTTGTGTTTTCCTGCATCGTTTTTATCTGACTGCTGATGAGGACTATGTCATCAGCAAAGTCGAGGTCCTCCAAATGGTCTCCTTGTATCCATTCGATGCCTTTATTACCAGTGCAGCATTTCTTCATTATGAAGTCCATAACAATTCCAAATAACAAGGGCGATAAAATACATCCTTGTTTAACCCCAGTTTAAATAATATAGTGACTAGAATAAATAATTTAATGACTAAAATAAATAATATAGTGACTAAAATAAATAATATAGTGACTAGAATAATAATATAGGGACTAGAATAAATAATTTAGTGGCTAGAATAAATAATATAGTGACTAAAATAAATAATATAGTGACTAAAATAAATAATACAATGACTAAAATAAATAATATAGTGACTAAATAAATAATATAGTAACTAAAATAAATAATATAGTAACTAAAATAAATAATATAGTAACTAAAATAATTAATTTAGTGACTAGAATAATTAATTTAGTGGCTAGAATAAATAATATAGTGACTAAAATAAATAATATAGTGATTAGAATAAATAATATAGTGACTAGAATAAATAATTTAATGACTAAAATAAATAATATAGTGACTAAAATAAATAATATAGTGACTAGAATAAATAATATAGTGACTAGAATAAATAATTTAATGACTAAAATAAATAATATAGTAAGTAAAAAAAAGTAAAGTACCCCCCGTCACGCCGAGTGGCGTATAGGGAAATATGGTGTTAGTGACCCTATATTTTACAGACCTTCAGCACATGATTTTTGGGGTAATGTGGTCGGTATTACGCCCGTGCTGCTTTTACTTTCCCAGAAAAAATCCGGTACCCATTTAAGGCTGGGTGAACCCGGAGCCGTCGGTTGGGATCGAACCCTACCCCTTGTCCGTAGTAGTCCAGTTCACTAACCACTGAGCTATCGCGGCTCCTACTAATTTTTAGGGAATTAGTAAAACCCAGGTGTCCTCGCCAGGGTACGAACCCCGGCTGTTGCCGTGGTAAGCCAACCGCCTATCGATTGCGCTAACCGGACACCCAAATAATATAGTGACTAAAATAAATAATATAGTGACTAGAATAATTAATTTAGTGACTAGAATAAATAATTTAATGACTAAAATAAATAATATAGTAACTAAAATAAATAGTATAGTGACTAGAATAAAAATTTAATGACTAAAATAAATAATACAGTGACTAGAATAAATAAATTAGTGACTCATAATCATCAAGTGCTATCTCCACAACGAAGGTTGGCTACCATTGGAGCACCATTCTGCTCTGTCTCTTGCTTTGATGGTGCAGCTTGTCATAGGCTGATTTGTCTATCTTTTGATGTTACTCGTCCATGTTAGTCTTAGTCTACCTCTGTCTCTTTTACCCTGTATTTTCCCCTCCAAGATTACTTTTAGTAGGCTGTTGTGTCTTTTATTATGGCCAAAAAACTCATTTGTCTTGTTTGAATTGTATTTAGTAGTTCTCTTTTATTTTTAGTTGTTTCAAGACATCATCATTAGTTTTCTTTTCTTTCCATCCAATTTCTACCTATTCGTCTATATAACCACATTTCAAAGACTTCAATTTTCTGTTCTGTTTTCTTGTCTAATGTCCATGTTTCTGCACCATATAGCAATGTTGAGAAGACATAACATTTTGGTATTCTTAGTTTTAGCCTTGGTGTTATTTGTTTTGATGTTAATATGTTCTTCACGTAATTAAAATTACTTTTTGTCATTCCTATTCTTTTGTTTATTTCAGTTTTACATTTTTCATCACTAATATCATCATCATCAAGTACCGGGCCTGCTGGTGTAGGTGATCATGTCTCTCCACAACTTTCGATCTCGACAGTTATTTATCATTTCTGTTGTTGACCTTCTGCCAAGCCATTCTCTTAAGCTGTCTGGTATTTTTTCTCTTTGCTTCACTCTATCTCTTCATCCCTCAATTTTTCCAGTTGTTACAATATATTCCAGTTGTTCTCTTCTCATTACATGGCCAAAAATGATGATTGTTTCTTCCTAATATTGGAAATTAGCTCTCTTTTTGCCTTGACCTCTTTCAGAACATTTTCATTACTCTTCTTAGCTGTTCATGGTATTCTCAACATTCTTCTGTAAAACCACGTTTCTACAGACTCCAGTGATTTCCTTGTCTGTTGTCCTATTGTCCATGATTCACATCCATATGTTAAGACTGGCTCTACATAACATTTAAGAACTCTTTTTCTTGTGTATCACTAATATAGTAGCTAGAATAAATAATATAGTGACTAAAAAAAAAAATAGTGCTTCTTTTTATGTAAAGAAATTCACAAACTAACATAAGAATTGTTAAACAGATTGTGAAGAAACACACAATGAAATGGTTTAGTCACATATCCCAATCATCTGGCAAAGAACATTCTGCAAGGAACTGTGAAAGGAGAGGTCGGTAAAGAAAGTGATGGAAAGATAACAGAATACAGATAACAGATCAAAGAATGGAGAGGCCTCGACTTTGAAATCCCAAAGAATGACTGAAGATTGAGAGAATTGGGATAGTTGATGAAGTCAGTCAGTGGTGCTCCAACAAATCCCGGAGTTGTGGTATAAGAAGATACTGATGTAACAAAAATCATATAAACTATTTGTTAAAGCATATTAATAAAATTAAAACCTTTGAAAAGATGAAATGACCATTATCTAGTTCAAACTAGGATAAAAATGAAGCTCTAGGCAAACATTGGTCCAAAGATATGAAAACAGAGAAAATATAACAGTGACAAACTGAATGTCACAACTACTAGAACCTTGTTTAGAATAATCATAAGGAGATGCTACTATGAAGGAAAGAGTTTAATTTTGAGATGTGTTCAGCACAACACAAAATTCAACTTGGAATATAAAAGCAGTGCAATTGTACGGATTGGTGCTCTTGTGTGGATCTGAAAGCTGGAGAAAAACAATAAAAGCATTATATGGCCTTTGGCGTCTTGACAGATGGTTGGTAGCAAGCAATCATGATAAGCCAGTAGTTTGGTAAAGCATTAGTGTCTCATACTGGGTGCTGCTTTACTGAACATCTTTTCTCGTGGCTGAATTTGCCAACCAATCTTGGACAGACAGATCCATCCACAGAACGAACAAGGTGTACCCGTGGTACCCGGCCTTGTCTCCTTTTGTCTTCTGAATTCGACAGCAATACTGTCTTGAAAGTTGCTGTGTCATTTTTTATGTTTGCTCTCCATGTACTACGATCCGCAGCCACATTTTTCCAGTTACTTTCACTTATAGAAAATTCCCTCAAGGAAGCCCTGCAAACATCCTTATATTTTAGCACTGTTCTGCCTTTTGGTCTCTTTCCGTCCTTAAGTTCGCAATACAATATTTGTTTGTGAATACAATTGTTTGCCATTTTTCTTACATGGCTCAACCACCTTAGTCTATGAATCCTAAATGTTGCCATGATCGATGGGAGTTTGGCTCGTTGTAAGACATTAGAGTTAGTTACTTTGTCCTGCCATTTGACCTTCATAATCTAGCGAAGGCAGCGTACATGAAAGCTGATTAACCTTTTCTCTTGCCCTGCATAGGTAATCCAAGTTTCTGATCCATATAGAAGTGTACTAAGCACACAACTTTGGTAAATTTGAATCTTAGTCTTGAGTGTTAAATTGTTGGCTCTGGTGTTGGCTCTTCTTCTTTAAGTTTGCCAAATGTGGAAGCTGCCTTTCCGATTCGGGAATTTATTTCTTCTTCAAGGGAGACATTGGTTGTGACCATAGAACCAAGATAGGTGAACTTTCTCACAGGTTCAAGGAGTATGTTATTTAATGATACAGCTGCGGGGCTGGCACTTGTTGAAGCACCAGTCTTCTGGATACTTATTGATAGGAAGAATAATTCCCACGATCTAGCCAGATTATCAATCATTGACTGCAGGACAGATTCATCATGAGCAACCAAAAAGCATTAGTATTGTAACAATATCATACAACCTAACCTACCAGAGATAATTTAAAAGAATAATTTTTTGGCTAAACAATACAAACAATCAAGAACTGTTCTTGAGAGGAAATCAAGACACAGTAATAAAGAAAACTAATAAATTTACAATCCAGTTACGCTTTACATGTATACACAATCTATTTTCCAGTACAATTCATAATAAAGCTCACACATAACATGTGAGGAGGTCATTTTGATTGGTGTGCAAGTATCACAACTAGTTCACTCATAAAAATAAAAACAGCAAGAAAATTAAACTTTTAATTTAGTGCATTGTATTTTTATTACATACCTCTGTCTGATCTTTGCTTCCTAGTAGGTTTATGAATGAAGCTTGTGGCAGTGAATAAGTTGTAATCTTGGACACAGCATATGTCAAATAATTGGACTCAACTGACTGACTGCCACGAGCATATAAAAATGCATGTACATAGAGAGTCCCATTCTTGCGCGTTTTCAAAGGGATGGTAACATTCACAGTTCTGCAGACAAATAAAGAGAAAGGTAACTTTATCAGTACACAATCTGTCATGTAATATAAAACAGTTCTTCTTTAACCGCTCAAGTCTAACCATATCTTTCTCTCACATGAAACTGGCAGTATTTGTTAAGGGCTCTCTCATCATCACATGAAGCTCAGTAAGATTTGGAAGCCTAAGCCTATGCACTCCTAGAAATGTGGAAAGTCTTGAGATATGTTTCACTTGTTGCTGTTATGGATCTAGAAGTCTGTGAGCTGATGCCCTTTGGCCCAATGCCATGTAGTAATATCTGCAGGTATTTCTGAGTTCCCTTGTAGTTCCGTACAAGGTGCTCCATCTATCAGGTCTTTGAGGAAGTAGAGTGGATCTGATGTCAGTGAGCTTTGGACAGTCAAAAAGGTGATGTTTTCGACTGTTTTATGTGGGTGTCAAAGAGTAGACATGCTGGAGTTTGGTTCTGTTGTAATCTATTGATGTGGTTATTCAGTGGTACATGACCTGTTCTCAGTTTGAAGATGGTGGTTTGGTCTCTTCTTTCTAGGTTGATAATGTCATGGGGGGTTTGGCCTTGACATGTATTTAAAAAGCTCTCTCCCTGTTTTTCCCATGGCCCATCCATTCAGGAAGTCTTCTCTACTGTTAGAGTTTATGATTTGTTTGGCTGTGTTTAAAGAGATGGTGTTAAATTGTGTCTGTCTGAATCCTCTCTTAGAAATTGTACCTGCCTTATATCCTGGTCTTGAGCAGCGAGGCCCGGCTTGAAACATCAGTTACTCATCAACGGAAAAAACATGAGTACCTCAGAAGTCGGAGTTATCTGCTTGTGTGGCGAGTGACCCCTGTGCACACAGCTGCCAGGGTAAAATGAATTAACATGCAAAATTCAGTTCCTAGTCTCTAGGGACTTCGTCAGAGTTGAAAGCTGGCTAACGCAACAACAACAACAATAACATATCCTGGTGAACTGGAGTGTCCTGAGATCCATTGCATCACTAGCCTTATGTCATGTGTGTTAATGCATTTATCTATCTATGTCTATGGCGAGTTGTATGAGTTCTGGTTTGTTTGTGCTACTTCCTAGCACCTGCAGGGCTGATTTTGAATTGGTAAATATGGCTGCATTTCTTTTCTTTGATATGGTATCAAAAATAGTATTCAGATGATACACTGCTGTTTCTAAGGCTGTTACTTCTGCTTCATAACTATTACCGGCTTCACAATATGGACCACATAGACCACACAGTTCTGTTGTTCCATCTGGATAATGTATCAAAATTCCATTTCCAACTTTGACCATCAGTATATACATGTATCCAGTCGTCTGGATAAGTATCAATGGTTTTCCTTGCAGTGGTTCTTATTGATACAGGGTCGGAATTTTTATCTCTTCTGTCGTATATTTCTATACTGATTTCTTGGTTTATGTGATTTGCAGTTGATGACGGTTCTTTGATGACTCTTTGATGTTCGTTGATGTTTCTCTAGGTGGCATTTGTATTGCAAAGTAAAGTAAAGTACGAGACTTGAACCGGCATCTTAGCACGCGAGTTTACACCCATATGTGCTCGGCCACCTATACAGAAATGTTAGAAAATTTCTGGATAGTGTCGCCTCAAGCATTGAAACTCAGATGCGAGGCAATATTCCTTACCTTCCAGGGTTATACCCTGGTATTGCATGTTCCATTTACTGACTGCCTGATCTTCAAACATGGATTCATATTTGTTTTTTATTTTAAGTTTGTTATAAATATGCACCTAGATCTGTTGTAGCCATTTCTCAATAATCTTCATCATTTAGTCTATTTTGATAAATAGAAATTTATCAATGTTGCGATATCCTTTGGGTGCTCTTTATGTTCTTTTTCTTGCTGAAACACACACAAAAAACTATTCTTAAACTGAAAAAGCTGACATCTGTATAATTTAAACTCAGTTTACGGTTCAAATGAGTGCAGTACAGTCTAAATAGATCCAAACAAAGTTAAAGATAGCTACATTAATAAAAAAAATTAGATATTAATTAATTATGGCAACAACATTAATCTGTCCTAAAATCTAATACTGCAACCGATGATAAAACTAATGAACAATTTATATATTTTTTTAAAAAGCTGTCCATACTTTTCCACAACAGTGTCAATTGTAAAGTTGTCATATGTCCATATGGATGATAGTACAGCACCTTGACTATTCTGTGTGGAGGTAGAAATCTGCAACTGTCAATAAAAATAACAGTGAAGTTCAGAATCAAAGTGGAATTTGTATATACAGTAGAATACCACAGTGAATTTTGTCAAAGGATCAACAATACATCAATAATATTAATCATCATCATGTGTCATACCTGTTGGCATAAGTGATCATGTCCTTCCACAATTTTCTAACCACAGTGCATCATATCAGTATGTTGCTGACTGTTTTCCATGCCATGACACCAAGTTATTTAGCATTTTCTCACTTTGTTATTCACAATCTCTCTTCCCCGTATATTATCAGTTGTAACCAAATATTCAAATTTTCTTCTTCTCATGATGTGTGCTAAAATATTGATTGTTTCTTTCTGATGTTTTTAGGAGCTCCCTTTTTGTGTTGAGCTCCTTGAGAATTTCCTCGTTGGTATTTTTAGCTGTCCTGGGAACTTTCAATATTCTTCTGAGAAATCCCATCTCTGTGGTCTCTGGTCATCTTTTAATTTGTTTGTCTACTCTCCATGATTCTCTTCTATAGGTTAAAATTGGCTATATATATATAGCACAGATGAACTCTCTTTCTCACTTCCATTGACATAGACTTGTTGCACAAGAAGTTTTTAATTTCTGAAATGCTATTTCGACCTGAGCTATTTTGCTTTTTATTTCTGTGGTATGTCTTCCATCTGTATGCTATTTTAAGCAATTTTTTCTAAGTGTATGTTACAGTTCCTCAATAAACAAAACAAAAGGGAGAATGACAAAAGGGTGACACAAAGAAAGAAGCTGCAGGACATAACTGTGTATTTCAATATCCAATATACAAAACTGACAAACAATACTAACAAAAAATTACAGTATAAAATTCAATAACTGTCTAGTGTCAGTGAGCATGGTCCATGAATAATAAGATAAGAAAAACTGATGGTTTTAAACATCTCAATGAAATACCTAACCAACATCATCATCATATTCATCAAGTACCATGTCTGCTATAAAAGGCTTCAGTCTCTACACAGCTCTTTGTAACTTCAGTTGCTTACCAATTATTTACAATAAAATAATACAAAATTGTCTTACACACTAACACAGACAGCTTCATTGAAAAAAGATAAAACAAGCCAATGTTTTAACGATAAAAGGTTTTCAAATCAAGAACAAACAAATAAATACAAATTTCAAGATTCTCTATGAAAGTGGTTAGTCTGCAAGGCAGATGTGATACCAAACTAAAAATAAAAACACAAGAAATTAAACATCAAATGACAACCTATAGCAGAAGAAGAATCATTCTAAAAATAGATAAAGAAGAGTTGAGAAGTGTCACCAAAAAATGTAAAAAGGAACATAAAGCATCAACAGAGAAAAGAATGAACAGGATTAACTCTTTCCCTTCCCAGTAACACCTCAGTCAGTTGCAGTAGCATGACCTATGCTTTCCAACATGCGCTCTCTCCATCATACTGTGATAATGTCTGAATGGTTTGTTTCAGTTTAATTTGGTATTTACACAGACTTCCTGTGTATAGGAGAGGGTCAACACCCCCCCCCCCCACTCCACAATTTTCTGAACAATAGGCTTATTTTGTGAACAGCCTTGTGGGTTATTTTGAAGTGACATACCAAAAAAATTAATTTTTGATATATTTATTCATAAAATGGCTTCTGGGCACAACAAATCTGATACACTTAGTACTAAAAAATTATTTAATGAGCAGAAATAATAAAATTTGTGTAAACAAATAAATAGTTTGTGTACATTATAGTATATATAGTATTTGTATATATATATATATATATATATATATATATATCATCATCAAGTACCATGCCTGCTGGCATAGGTGATCATGTCTCTCCACAACTTTCGATCTCGACAGTTATTTATCATTTCTGTTGTTGACCTTCTGCCAAGACATTCTTTTAAGCTGTCTGGTATCTTTTCTCTTTGCTTCCCTCTATCTCTTCGTCCCTCAATTTTCCCAGTTGTTACAATATATTCCAGCTGCAACAGACAGATGGATCAGCACAGAATGCAGTAAAGAATGGGGGAGCAGGTGCATATATAGAGTACCCAAATAACACTAGGGATATGAATAAAATAGCAACAGGGAAATATTGTCACAATTATGATGCAGAAATACAAGCAATAAAGTTGGCAATAGAAAAACTGCTGAACAGTAATCTTAGCCCGCAGCCTGTTGTGTTTTTGACAGATGCAAGATCAGTACTCCAGGCACTACAATCCAGAAAATTACCACATCTGCAGACCTTATTGACTGAACTCTGCAAGCACCACAGGATTGCCCTGCAGTGGATCCCATCTCACTGTGGAATACCAGGAAATGAGAAAGCAGATCAGTTGGCAAAGGAAGGTTCAACAGGCACACAACTAGATACACCAGTTACATACCATCATAAGAAATAGATAATCAAATCAATCAGAAGACCACAAGCCCCAAATCAGGATGCCTTTCATAGTATGAATAGATATGAACAAGTTATCATTATACGCCTAAGAACAGGACACAATCGACTCCATTGTCACATGTATACAAAATTCAAGATCGGCACCTCAACTACTTGTACATGTGGACAGGCGCCCCAGACTGCTGAACACATACTTCAAGATTGCACTGAATATAGTAGACTGAGGAAAATCCATTGGCCCATAGATACAACACTACAGACAAAACTATGTGGGCCACTGCAAGAATTACAAAAGACAGTAACATTTATACAGGAAACAACATTGCAGATATAGACAATACTTCAGGCAAACGAAAGATAGATAGATTCCAACTGTTCTCTTTTCATTACATGACCAAAAAATGATGACTGTTTCTTCCTAATATTGGAAATTAGCTCTCTTTTTGCTTTGGCCCCTTTCAGAACATTTTCATTACTCTTCTTAGCTGTCCATGGTATTCTCAACATTCTTCTGTATAACCACATTTCTACAGACTCCAGTGATTTCCTTGTCTGTTGTCCTATTGTCCATGATTCACATCCATATGTTAAGACTGACTCCACATAACATTTAAGAACTCTTTTTCTTGTTTCTGTTGTCAAAAATGGATTGCATAGCATCTTCCTCATTTTTTGGAAAGCTGCTTTTGCCTGAGCCATTCTGCATCTCACCTCTGTTGTACATCCTCTGTCTGAGGTTAACAAAGTTCCAAAATATCTAAATTCATTTACCTGTTTTAATATTGTTCCACTTGTCTTTATTTTGCACTGAGTTGATGTCTTTTTCTTTGTTGTTACCATTACTTCCATCTTTTTGCTATTAAGGCTGAGTCCTTTATTTTTGCTTTCTTTCACTATAATGTCTGACATTTCTTGTAACTCATTTTCACTCTTAGCGATTAAGACTGTATCATCAGCATACCTTAGATTATTTATATTATAACCTTCATTTATTATTCCAGGCATGCCCCTTATGGATCTTAAAATAATCTCACTATAAATATTAAACAAATCTGGTGACAGCACACAACCTTGCATAACACCCTGTTTTATTTGTTGAAACATTCCCAATTGGTTTCCAGTTCTTATGGCCGCTGTTTGTTGCCAGTACATGTTCTTTATTATTCTTAGATCTTTGCTGTCTACATTTATGCTTTCTAAAATTGTGATTATTTCTTGGTGCTTTACTTTATGAAATGCTTTGGTATAATCTATGAGACATAGGTATAAATCTGTTTTCACCTCTATGGCTCTTTCTACTAAAGATCTTATGATGTATATGGCATTGCTCGTTCTTTTATTTCTAACAAAACCACATTATATATATATATATATATATATATATATATATATATATATATATATATATATATATATATATATGTATATATATATATATATATATATATATATATATAAATATTTATAAATTTCATCGTTGGTGTGCAATCTGATAAGGATAGGTCATAGAATATGAAATTTTCTACATTTTAAAAATGTATACTGTGTCCACATAAAATATGAATTTCACTATTATATTAAATATTCTGAGTGTGATATTCATCTAGTAAAGACATAATTGGATATACAAAAAAAAATAATAATAATACATGGAATAAAATATGCACCTGATTTTCTGGAAAAATTTCTGGATTTATAATTTGGTGAGTAAAATTTTACATTTGTCAACTTTCATTTTCCTCTTTCTTTACATTTTAAATACTTCTCCCAATGATTTTATGTCATACAAATATTATTTCATGTTGTGCAATATTCTTTCTTTTATTTGATATATGATATGTTTTTGGCATGTGCTGAGACTGCTATGATGGGGACTACAGCTACCTTTCTTTGTTTGGGAGATGAGTTAGTAATTCGGATGATTCCACTGGCACGGGCGGTTGAGCAATTATGGATTTTAATTCGTTTGCAGTGATACCGGGGCCTTCCATAACCATAAACATAACCATGATATTTTTTATTTAAAGACAAAATTTTAAAGGGATTTATACATTGGTGACATTGGATAATTAATAAATCTAAATTAGATAACTGAGGTCAAACCAGCAAAATAAGGAAGAGACAGAGTTAATCCCATCCAGGTACAAGGAATGAAAGTGTGTTATGGGCTGGTTCTCATCATTCTGTTGTTGATTTCATGCAAATATCTTAAAGCTGTTAATGTTTTCTTTGTTTTTCTCTATCTCTTACTTTCTCATCTGGTAAGGAGCATTTAAATATATTCAAGGCATATTTTTGTTTTTTTCCGGAATTGAGAAAATGACTAGTGAAATTATTAAAATAGATCAACAACTTAATTATCAAATTAAACATTTTTAAAAGAGTGTCACTCAAATTTGAACACTCACTTAGCATATTCATATTAACAGTAAACATTTCAAATTGAACAGTTGAAAGACTTACCCCAAGTTTAGGTTTTGTTACCAGGTATGATGCTATACAGTGCTGGCCTTCTGTGCACAACTGAGGCATAAAAATGCTGTACATTGTGTACACAGTGTAAGCCAGATAGCCTACAAAAGCACCGAGCAGCAATTTGGTCCATGGAATTCCAAACATTGTCAGAAATAAAATACTAAAAGTATCTTTTCACAGTTTTGAAAATGTTAGGATAGTTTACTCAAATGTTCTCTATTTGTTGTTATAGCAATAGATCTGCTTAAAGCAGAAAGAAATAAAAGACATTGAAAATTATTGTGGATAAGGTCAAATATATGATTATATATATTATATGATTAACACAAACATGTATATATACTTGTCAGTGTTAAGAAAAGCTATTTAAAATGTGTATAATGACATAAACAAAAGTACAAGAATATGAAAAATGAGACTTAACTTGGAAAGGTAACAATCATTTTTAAAACTAACAGTTGTGATGAGATATGCTACCACTTAATAACAATTATAGAATAAGGGCAATAATGCAGCAAGAAAAGACACTTTCAGTGCAAAAACTAGATATTATATTCAGAGATTCAAACCAAAAAAATATACAAAATGTAATGAATATAAAACTGGATGATGCTTGTTAAATAATTAAATGCACAGTTGTATTGTATATACACATAATTCCTTTAGCATTTTTCACCATCATTTGCAAATTACTTTTTCCAAAAGCATTCATATTCTGTGACATTTTATCTCTTGTTAGGAGGCAAGGTGTCTGAAGAGCAACAAAGATAGAAGCTGTCAGCAACTCATAGCTGATGGCTTGCAACAGATCGGTGAACCAGAACCATCCAGACCCTACTCCACCTCTTCAAGGTCCATTTAACATCAGACCAAGCAGTCTAGTCAGGCCAAGTGAGTAGGAATCAAGTGAAAGACACCAACCTGGTACTCAAAAACACTGTGCCAAAGATGGATGTTTTGGGCCTAAAGGTGCAATATCACAGTTTTTATTGTAAACAGAAAAACAATGCATTTACACCTGCTAAATGTCCATTTAAGGGTGGATGATAATGAAGGATAGCTTGTGTTGAGTTCAGTGAACCAGAACTTTCCAGGTGATTAACTATTATTTTAGCCATTGGTGAATGCAAGAGAAAGAGTATCTCTTGTTAATTGCTTTGCCTTATTTAAATAATTTCCCTAAGCTTTTTTCCAATTATTAAATTTCTTTCTTTATGAAACAAGTCTATAAACTCTCCAGTTACTGACAAATGAAACTAGGCCACTGCAGTCTGATTCATTGTTTCCACTTACATCAAATTTCTTCTTAACCTTGCATATTTTTATTTTTAATGTTATTATTATTATTATTTTTGGTCTTTCCACCCTGATTTGTACAACTTTCAAAATATACATTAATACAAAGTGGTCTACTTCTAACACTGCTCTCCCTTCCAAGCATACCTTTTGTACTTCAAGATATCCATCTGTAAATGTATCAGTTGACTACAATTAGATAGGGTAAGATATTGACCAAAACTCTGAAGAGCATCAGCAACCTCCCCATGTAGATTTTAGTGATTTGTTGTAACTCCTTAGTAGTCTTACTTGGCCTTTAGGTGAAACAGAGGCTGGTTTAAATATTTGTTGTAACTCCTTAGTAGTCTTACTTGGCACTTTAGCTGAAACAGCGGCTGGTTAAAATATTTCAACATTTGTATCTACATCTAACCATATCTTTCATGATGTGAATTGTGTGTGATTCATCCCTTAAAATCTTTGTTTTCTTTATTCTTATTTTATAATTATATATCCATACCTTTTATATTGTAAGGATTTCATATAATATCTAAGGATTTTGTAAAAATGTGGACATGTAAGCCTTACATGGTAATTTGTAAGGGAAGAAATAACATTTGTATGATTCTTTGCATCTAATCTAAAATGTGTGGAGGCAAGGTGCCTGCGAGCACTAGACCTGGAAGCTGTCAACGAGTCAAAGCTGATGGCTTGCACCAGGATCAGTGAATCAGAACCATCCAGACCCTACTTCACCTCTTCACTTTGGTTCTTTGGTTATGGAAGGCTCCAGTATTACTGCAAACGAATTAAAATCCATAATTGCTCAACCGCCCGTGCCAGTGGAATCATCCGAATTACTATCTCATCTCCTAAACAAAGAAAGGTAGCTGTATTCCCCATCATAGCAGTCTCAGCACACGCCAAAAGACATAAGACGAAACTGCACAGAAAGTGAACACAGCCAACTGTTCCCTGTCATACAATATCATCACTCATCGTAAACAATCGGAATATCGAAATACGATCAAAACGGATGAAACACAAAGCTCACGGTGTGCACAGAGCACCTAACTCAGTAGCTCTTGCAACAAGCCGGACCTGGAATATGAGGAAACTGCAACAAGGAACACCTTCATACATAGCCTTCAATGGTTCCTGCCACCTATACACCATATTGATCAGAAGTTCACGTCCTCCTGAAAATGATGATCATCATATTTTTTTTAATGTATAGCGCTTGATGATGTTAGGACATCGTTTTTGATTCCAATTCCGAACATATAAAACACAGTTAGTCATCAGATTATCCCCGTCACTCATCAAACAACGTACCGTAAGATTAGCGGATGGCTGGTCTTGGGATGTATGATGAGCCATTATGATGACATAGCACACACAACAATGACAGCGCCCTTAGGTTCCTGATTACTCTAGTGAATGCAATCTACAACAAATGAAGCATGGTGCAAATTCCCTAAAGAGATAAAACTGCGGCTGACTTGATGAAGCAGTCCACATTAAAAAAAAGAGTTGTAACATGTAAATAACTTGAGTCAAGCAATTCCAACAACGGTCATGAACAGCACACAATGTGACGTAAAGCGCAGATCAACTCTAGAGATGGTGGAAGATCGCATTCACAACACTTGATTTGTCAAAATGGAATATTGCCGTGCGTACTACTCTGCTTCATCGGCGCATATGTGTTAAGTAGATCATCATTTTGATTTTAAAGCAAAAAAGTGCAATGGAGAGCCGAAATTAATCAGACCCCAAATGCACTTTCTGCAGCGATCGAGAGAACGTGAACTAGTTCCACCATCTTGGGAACCTCTTCGCTGTGCCTCTAGAAACAGACTAACCAGTCCAGTCTGGCCAAACAAGTAGGGATCAAAGAGAGAAGGCAACCCGGTACTCAAAAATGCCATGCAGAAGTTGGATGCATTGGGCTGAGAGCCACAAAAAAACTACATCTACACACACTTTACATCTTTTTAAGGACAAATGACAAAAAAACTACAAATAGATTCAATTCCTTTAGTGGTCATCGGGTGAATGAAATAAAGAATGAATTTTAAATGTGTATGCAGATCAACAAAAATGTGTTAATCGCAACTGTGGTCTAGTATAACCTAAAAGATGCAGTCAATGGTAGAATAATTGTGCCTTGCTTAGAAGCAAAAAATCCAAGAACAACCAGACATGCTACCAGTATCTGCGGAAGAAAGAATGGATGGATAAAGTTTTCTTCCCATTTATAAAACTCACTACTCAGCAATACCATGGAATCACTTTTCTTTTTTGAATTGCATTCAATTTAAACTGCCACATGATTAACTGTTATAATTATATAATTAAGTATTATATTTAAATGACAATAGTGGGTGTATTGTAATCGAGAGAGAGACGATTATTTATTATGCTAGTTTTCATCATCATCATTATGTGCTATACTGGTTGGCGTAGGCGATCAAGTTCTTCCACAATCTGCTATTCACCATGCATCATATCAATTCTGTTGTTGACTGTTTTCTATACCATGACACCAAGCTATCTAGTATTTTCTCTCTTTGTCATCTGCAATCTCTCTTTCCCTGTATTTTGCCAGTTGTAACCATGTATTCCAACTTTCCTCTTCTCATGTGTCCGAAAAATGTTGATTGTTCTTTTCTGCTGTTTCTTAGGAGCTCCTTTTTTGTGCTGGCCTCTTTGAGAATTTCCTCATTGGTCTTTTTAGCTGCATAGGCAATTTTCAACATTCTTCTGAGAAATCCCATCTCTGTAGCCTCTAATCGTCTTCTCATTTGTTTGTTTACTCTCCATGATTCACTTCCATAGGTCAGAATTTGCTCTGTATAGCACACAGAACTCTCTCGCTGCTATTAAAATATATTACAAAGATTTGTTGCATAATACATTTTTCATTTTCTGAAATGCTATTTTAGCCTGAGCTATTCTGCTCTTTATTTCTGTGGTGCATCTTCCATATGATGTTATTATTGTGCCCAAGTATTTGATGTGTTGAACTTGTTTCAGATTTGTCCTCTTTATTTTTATGCTGCATGATGGTGATGATTGTTTCTTCGATATAGCCATTATTTCTGTTTTGTTACTGTTAAGACTTAGACCTTTCTAGTTGCTTTCTTTTACTATTATGTCTATCATTTCTTGTAGTTCATTCTCTGTCTCTGCTATTAAGACTGTTTCATCCACATATCACAAATTGTTTATGTGTGCTAGTTTTAGCTGTATTAATAACCCACTTTGATTTTTTTTTTCTTAGCACTTCACACAAAAGCTGCTGAAGAAGTCATTGATAATATTATAAGTTCTGACTTACTGAACTTATTCAATTCTTATTTATGTGCAGAACAGCTCATCGAATCATGTGGAAATAATACAACAGTGATACATCATGACTAAATCAGGTGTGCAGTTAAAAAATATGTAATGAATGGACAGAAATTGACTAAACTTAGCTAAAATTTAATTTTTTTTACAAGTAACTCTTTTGAAGATTCATAAACACACTCCCACTTAAAATGATTCTTTTTCAGATATTAAGACTTTTATTATTTATAAATATTTGAATAAAAATATTTAATTAGTATTCTTCTCCATCTTATAAATATTATCCTGGCGGTCATTGGGCACCACTAACAGACTTGACATGGTCAACTTTCTTCTTTTCTCTCTATCTTCAGTCATTCTAATTTCTTTAGGACTAGTTTTAATTATTATTATTATATTTTTATAGTCAAACAAAAACTTACAATACTGCAACAATGAATTTTAATTTGTGTTAGAATTTTTTAAATTATTATAAGAAATTATAATTCATTTTTCATTCATTGAGTGCAGTCTCCGCATGGAAGGTTGGCTACAATGGAGCACCATTCCACTCTGTCTCTTGCTTTGATGGTGCAGATTGTCAAAGGTTAACTTATCCATCTTTTGATGTTACTCGTCCATGTTAGTCTTGGTCTGCCTCTGCCTCTTTTACATTGTATTTTCCCTTCCAACATTACTTTTAGTATGCTGCTGTGTCTTTTAACATGCCCCAAAATCTCATTTGTCATGTTTGAATTGTGTTTAGTAGTTCTCTTTTCATTGTTAGTTATTTTAAGACTTCATCATTTGTTTTCTTTTCTTTCCATCCAATTATTCCTTTTCTTCTATAAATCCATATTTCAAAGGTTTCAATTTTCTGTTCTGTTTTCTTGTCTAATGTCCATGTTTTTGCACCATATAGGAATGTTGAGAAGATATAACATTTTGTTATTCTTAGTTTTAGCCCTGATGTTACTTGTTTTGATGTTATTATATTTTTCATGGCATTAGAATTACTTTTTGCCATTCCTATTCTTTTGTTTACTTCAGTTTTACATTTTCTATCACTGATTATAGTAATGTCCAAGGTAGTTGTAGCTCTGAACTATCTCCAGGTCTATTCCTTCAACTATAACATCCACCTGTAAGTTTTGAGTTTTATTATAATAGTTTTAGTCTTGTTGATATTCAATATATTCATATCTAATCCATATTTTTTGTTCGTCGTGTTTATCTCATTAAGTAATTCTTGAAATTAAGAAATTATAATATAATAAAATCTAAAATGCGGATAAATTGGAATAATGGACTATTAACTCTTTCCGGACTATTATCCGACACCTCGGTTCTATGAAATTGATCAATTCTAACCACTCACCGACACGTCGGTTATTTCAGGTGTGGCTGAATATTTTATTCGTTTTCACTGATTTTCGTTTTTATTTTAACCAATGCTTGATTTCCGGAAGTAGGAGAGTTCTCTCGCTTGATCTTTCTGTTAATACCGGCATGGTCGTGGTTTGGAACGTTGGAAATTTTTTTATTTATATTCATTGTTTATTTATCAAATTTTTGTCACATAATGACCATGCCCACTGTTGATACTTCTTGCAGTCGACCAAAATGATATAGAGCAGAACACGCTAGATCTATGTTCGTTCGTTCGTTCGTTCGCTTTCGTCAGCTTTAACCTCTGACGAAGTCCCACCCACTCAATTTTTGTGGGACTGAATTTTGCGTGTAAAGTCTGTTTTATCCCATTACAGGATGCCCCTCGCCATGCAGGCAGATTTACTCCGACTTCAGAGGTACTAATTTTTAGGGAATTAGTAAAACCCAGGTGTCCTCGCAAGGGTACGAACCCCGGCTGTTGCCGTGGTAAGCCAACCGCCTATCGATTGCGCTAACCGGACACCCAGATCTATGTTCAAAACCTTGTTATTGAGTGACTCAGAAATAGAGTATTCATAGTATTTAGACTTGGACAATAATTTTGTTGTCGGAATATTGGTAAAAGTTATGATAAAAAGGTAAGACGATCTGGCTTAGGTTTAGCTAGTGGATGCCTTCTATTACAGCACTATCAGTGCCTCAGAGGAATCGAGTGGTAGTTATTCTGATAACGAAACTGGTACTTGAGGGACATATCACACAAAATAAATCCAGTTGTGTAAATAAAAATAATAAACTTGACTTGTAAATATTATTGTTCTGACGTCACATAAATTTATAATATTTTTCATTCTGGGATCATTTACAAAAATGTACATAATTTCGTTATTTGTGGACATAAATTAATCAAATAAACTGTATTTTGGAGGAATTTGGATTATGTTGTGTAATATTTCAAGACAAATGGATAGCAACACATATAAACATGGAAAAGGGTAAGTGAATTACAATATTTTCAATTAAAAATGATCTACCTTGAATATTTTATATTTTAAAAAATATTTTATTCCTTTAAATAATCACATATCATAAATATATAAATATTGCTATTTTCAATTTATTTCCCTTTCTGATGATGTATAACACATGCCACATGTATCTAAATTATTGTGTGAAGTAGTCAAATGAAAAAGGTATATGTATATATGGTAAAATTTCTGGAAACAGAAAAATTAACCTGGTCCAAATCTGAAAATTCCTGTTTCCTGTTCTGGTTCTGAAAGAGTTAATAATCATAATAATGAAATTTGATTGTATTAATAATAAATAATGAATGATGATCATGATATTGATTGTCAGTGACACTAGTGTTTGTAAAAGTAAAAGCTAAATTTAAAAAAAAATTATTGTGCATTCAAATGATCAATTATTCTTATTCAATTCAATCAATGTCAATCAATGAATCAATGAAAATTTAAAAAAATAAAAATTAATAATAATTTATATTATAATAAAATTAATAAATTATATTTATAAAATTAAATTTAAAATTAATAATTAAATTTTAAAATAAATGTTTCACATTTTTGTTATATTAAAATTAATTAAATATTTATTAAATATTATTATAATTATATTTAATTATATATTTATTATAATTTAATTATATAATATATAAATAATAATAAATAATAATAACCAACGGGACAACGGCTAGCATGTACCTTGTAGTTATAGATTACTACGTACTTTTTTGGGAGTATCACTAAAATTACTTTCTTCTTCTTTTAGTTTAAGAGTGATATTATTATTTCTGAGAACAAACAATTCTCCATAAAGTATAAAGACATTCTAAAATTTTAAAAAATGTAAATGTGCATGAAAAATGTAAATAAAATAAGATATATAATTTGCTTTATTTTTAATATAATAATACTAACATATAACCTGTGAATTTGCTTTATTATTTTAATTTATTACTGTTAATGACTTGGTAAATGTTTTTAAACGATGTTTGACACGTTTTTCATAACAATCTGTTGAAATATGATTTGGCGACTGCTATCTAATGTACGCAGCGGCGTCAAGCAGGGACGCGTTCTTGTTCCAACTCTATTTGAAATCTTCTTCGCTGTTCTGTTAAAACATGTATTCTCACATGCGAATGAATGAGTCAATATGCATACTAGATCCGATGGTCGATTGTTCAATATCTCAAGACTAAAGGAAAGGTATAAGGTCAGACATTATCTCTATTAGAGATCTGTTATTTGCTGACGACGCTGCAATTGTCACGCAGTCAGGAAGAACTCCAGAGCATGGTACATCGCTTTTCACAAGCCTGCAGAGACTTCGGTCTAACAATAAGTTTGCAGAAAACTAACATACTCGGTCAGGACGTCGAAGCAACACCTGAAATCTCTATCGACAACTATAAACTTGTTATCGTGCGGCAGTATAACCACCTAATGTGATTATGCTTTCGGCATGCAACAAATGATAGCATCGTTGCTTCCATTGATTTTAAACATAACTGTGATATCAAATAAATAAATATTTGTGTGTGTTGACAAACTACAAGGCAAGATATACGTAAATGTCTTAGTGTTATCCAGGTAGTTGAACATTTCATTTTGGCCATATCCAGTTCTGTAAGTGAATATGCCATCCATTAAAGTTATTGTGCGTCCTGGTTCTGTTGCTTCAGTTTAGGTACTTACTGCTGCTAATTCCGGTTGATAGAGTTGATGCTCACCATACTCCACCGGCTACAAACCGGCACATAATCTGCCAAGTGAGTTGAGCAAAGTGTATAATCAATGCCAGTAATTGGTAATTCATTTTGTGCAGACATACTTACTGGGAAACAAATCTCATTAACTCTTCTCCTTTCTTGTCCTTGGTCATTAACTCATAAAACAGATCAAGGCCAGCCGGAGAATATTTGAAGTTCCATGACAGCCTTAGAATGATCTATCGCAGGCTACGTGACTCTCATCGAATAATTTTGCAAGATCGATTTTTGCTCTGCTTTCTTATTCAATATCCACGTTTCTGTGTCATACAGGAATATTGAATCTACATAAAATTTTACTATACGTGCTTTAGTTCTGGTGTATTTACATACACAGGGATTAGTGCAAATGTTCTTACTTATGTACACACTAGAAACAGTCCAGTTAAAAATCATTACCTTTATGTACAGACACAAAGCAATCACATTTCTTGCCTTTATTTACAGACACAAATCAATCATGTGTTATTGTCAACAATCATGCAAAATATTCAAACTATCTGACACCCCTTGGTATATGTACAGGAGAAATGAACAAAATATATCTATTTTTTTTAAACTAAAGCTTCACGTAACAAGTGTACAACACAAATCAAAACGACGTTTCGTCGCAAAGGCCTTCAACGGGAACAAACATACAACAGACGTACACATATGTATTATAAGAGAACTTAAATAATTTGGTACAAAAAAATAGAACATTAAGTTATATCATTCCTGAACCAAAAACTTGTGACATTACAAGTCTGCTTTCTGACAAAAATATGTATAATTGTAAATTAAAACATATTAGTTTTATTTTTTTTAAATAAAGTGTTAGGCTGAACTGAGCATGGGTGGGCCGAGCAGAATAGGTCATCAAACAGGTCTGTGGGCTTACCAATATCAATGCTGGCGATGAATGGATATCGGTGTCTACATCATTCGGGGACACATTCTCGTGTATTGTCACACTCAACAGGAAATGTTGGAAACAACTCAGTCATCGTCAATGTAGAAGTCAACGGTCTCATCTGGGATAAAACCGATGTGAAATATGCAGTCATCTATACAGACGGATCTGTAGTACGACACCAAAGGAGTGCATTTACAGCACGCTCAGCAGGCAGAATAGTCAAGGACGACAATGGTGCATACATTATGGCCACGAGTAGCATGACGATGGAGGTGATGGCAGTGACCAGGGTATTCATCTGGTTAGAGTCACAGGACTACACCCACGCCTGTATACTGAGTGATTCGATGAGCATGATAAAAAAAAAAAGTGGATGCGGGCTCTATACGCATGCAATTGGTAGAATCATTGCAGAAGTCAAAAATACGTAAGGTCACGTTTGTCTACATCCCAGGACATACGGGTGTACGGGGAAACGAAAGAGAG
Source organism: Megaustenia siamemsis (assembly GCA_032433765.1). Taxonomy (NCBI): domain Eukaryota; kingdom Metazoa; phylum Mollusca; class Gastropoda; order Stylommatophora; family Ariophantidae; genus Megaustenia; species Megaustenia siamemsis. Next base: position 45,008,990 of record JAVIAB010000106.1, on the reverse strand, counting down.
GACAGGTTGGCTAGCTGCGCTACTGTTAAAAACGGTCAATCAATGAATTGGGCGGACATCATCAATGCCCTCTGAGATGTGGGAAGGGCACAGGACTTCGACTACTATGAGTCCACGTCACTCCTTCGGATGAAAGAGATGGGAGTTAAGATGGGCACAGCCAGAAACGAGAAACTTAGTGGGCGTGTAAGAAGACTTATCAGCCTTCACAGAACTGGAGTCGTCAGTCGCTGAACACTGCGAGACTTGCTGAGGAGGGGATCTGAACAACTATGGACATGTTCAGAGTGCAATGATGATGACCCGCAAAAAATTAGATAACTACTGATTCTTAATTTTTTGCTCAGCTGGTAGAAGGTATATTTTTATCTACCAATTCCGTTATTTTCTATTCCATTTGTTCATGTATGGGGTGTTTATAAAGTCGCGGTGCAATGAAAATGTTTGTGAAATGACGGGAAATTGTATCGTAAATTTGTATTATTCATCTAGACACTACTGCTCTTGGCTGGCTTGTATTGGGTAAAGTGGATGTTCACGCGATGAAGTTGTGTCTACAGCATGTGCTCAAAATGTCCATTACGGGCCTCAAGACTTTGTTGACTCACCTCTTCATACGATGAAGTTGTGTCTACAGCATGTGCTCAAAATGTCCACAACGGGCCTCAAAGACATTTGTTGACTCACCTCTTCATACGATGAAGTTGTGTATACAGCATGTGCTCAAAATGTCCACAACGGGCCTCAAAGACATTTGTTGACTCACCTCTTCATACGATGAAGTTGTGTCTACAGCATGTGCTCAAAATGTCCACAACGGGCCTCAAATACATTTGTTGACTCACCTCTGCATATTTTCGAAAAACCTTCTTTGATAATGACCGGTGATATTTGTTGGATCTGGGTGACGATTTCTGCCTTCTGGATCTGGGTGACGATTTCTGCCTTCAGGTCATTAACTTTTTTGCGAATTATTTAGATCAACTTTTCTTTCAGCGCACCCCACAGGTAATCAGTCAAACGGAGACTTGTGATCTGGAAATGTCAGCACAGATTGTCGAATGACATCTTCAGTAAAGTAAAGTACGTCACGCAAGTCGTATAAATATGTGTTAGTGACCCTATATTTTACAGACCTTCAGCACATGATTTGGAATGTGGTCGGTATTCTCCCGTGCTGCTTTTACTTTCGAAAAATCCGGTACCCATTTAAGCTGACCGGAACCGTCGGTTGGGATCGACCCCTTGTCCTAGTAGTCAGTTCAAACTGAGCTATCGCTCCTACTAATTTTTGTTAGTAAAACAGGTTCTCGCAGGATTACGAACCCGGTTGCCGTGAGCCAACCGCCTATCGATTGCGCTAACCGGAACCCACATCTTCAGTATATTTGCCTCAATTCAGAAAATATGTTCCCAAAAATACCATGTTTTCAATGTTTAACGGGGGTGCACAATGGCCTGCGACCTGCGGTCGCAATAGCAGGGTCGGCGCACCATCGGCCGACCAAGACCTAGCATATCTACCTCCACGTGGTCACCCCTGGTAACAGTCTGCGTCAAAACAGACTGGCTAACAGAAGCTAGGATCGCCGTGTTCCCGGTAGTGGTCGCTGCTACTGATTGATGACCCAGTATTGCAGTACCTCTGGCTGGACTAGTAGTTTCCCAGCTTAGCCTGGGACAGGCGACCTCCAACATCTCCAGTAAGAGCCGGGAATGTCAAGAAAGCCATTTCGACCCGCCACATTCTATGAGTCAAAGGGCAAACAAGCTCGTATCAACTCGTGGCAATCCGGCAACAACAACAATGTTTAACATAATTTTCTTTCAGCAATGAAACCGTGAATATAACAACGGTATAATGTGTTATGCAATCCATTTTTAACAATCATCATCGAGTGCCTTCTCCGCAACGAAGGTTGGCTGCCAGGGATCGCCATTCTACTCTGTTTCTTGCTTTGATGGTGCAGGCTGTCATAGATTGATTTGTCCATCTTTTGATGTTACTCGTCCATGTTAGTCTTGGTCTGCCTCTGCCTCTTTTACATTGTATTTTCCCTTCCAATATTACTTTTAGTAGGCTGTTGTGTCTTTTAACATGCACCAAAAATTTCATTTGTTTTGTCTTAATTGTATTTAGTAGTTCTCTTTTTATTTTCAGTTGTTTTAAAACTTCATCGTTTGTTTTCTTTTCTTTCCATCCAATTCTACCTATTCTTCTATAAATCCACATTTCAAAGGCTTCAATTTTCTGTTCTGTTTTCTGGTCTAATGTCCATGTTTCTGCACCATACAGGAATATTGAGAAGAAGTAACATTTTGCCATTCTTAGTTTCAGCCCTGTTGATATTTGTTTTGTTGTTAGTATATTTTTCATAGCATTAAAATTACTTTTTGCCATACCTATTCTTTTGTTTATTTCAATTTTGCATTTTCCATCATTGGTTGTAGTATGTCCCAGGTAGTTGTAGCTCTGGACTGTCTCCAGATGTATTCCTTCAACTGTGATATTTAATTGTAGGTCTTGAGAATTGTCTTTGTTTATGATCATAGTTTTAGTCTTTTTGATATTCATTTCTAGTCCATATTTTTGCTTGTTATGTTTATCACATTAAGCAATTGTTGCAGGTCTTTAGGATTTTCTGCTAGTAGAACAGTATCATCAGCATATCTTATGTTATTGATTATCTTTCCATTAATGTTTAGGCCTGGCATCCCTGAAATGTTTTAAAGATTTGCTCAGTGTATAGATTGAACAAGCTTGGTGATAGGATGCATCCTTGTCTTACTCCTCTTTTTATGTCCATGGGTGTAGAGTTCTCCTTGTTATATTTTATTATTGCTGTTTGCTCCCAGTACAAATTACATATTAGTCGTATGTCTGTGTCGTCTAGATTTATATCCTTTTGGCAGTCTATAAGTTGGTTATGGTGTATTCTATCGAAAGCTTTGGTGTAGTCTATAAAGCAGGCATATATTGGTTTATTTACTTCTGTGTACTTTTCAATCAATGTTCTCATGCTAAATACGGCTTCTTTTGTCCCACTGTTTTTCCTGAATCCAAATTGTTGCTCGTCTAATTCAGTATTGATTTTATTCTGAATCCTTCCCTGTATAACTTTTAGTAAAATTTTTGTTACCTGGTTCATGAGGCTTATTGTTCTGAAATCACTGCAATCAACTGCACCATTCTTTTTAGGCAATGCAATGAAAGTTGATGTTTTTAGATCGTTTTGTATGTATCCTGTATGGTATATGTCATTGCATATTGAGTTATTTGCGGGTCATCATCATTGCACTCCGAACACGTCCATAGGTGCTCAGATCCCCTCCTCAGCAATTCCCTCAGTGTCCAGCGACTGACGACTCCAGTTCTATGTTGGATGATAAGTATTCTTACACGGCCACCAAGTTTCTCATTTCTGGCCGTGCCCATCTTAACTCCCATTTCCATCATCCATTGCATATGTCTGTGATCACTTCGATGCCAAACTCTTCTAGAGCCTGTATCATCTCTATCTGTATATTGTCAGGTCCTGCTGCCTTTCCTTTTACATTGTTTTTTTTTATAGCTTTTTCTACTTCAGTTTTCAGGATTTTATAGTTGTATGTACATTTTATGTCTGGCTTTTTGTACCTTTCGTCATGAAATAATTCTGGTATATATTCTTGCCATCTATCTTTGTTGTCTGTTAGCATTCTTCCTCTTTGTTTGCAATACATCCGTTTCCTGCAGCTTTTTTTGTCTTTATTAGTCATTATCTTTATTTCTGTGTGCATCTCTCTTAAGTTTTGTTTACTTTCCATAGTTTCGACTTCTAGACATCTTGGCTGAGCCAGTCTTCTTTTGCCGTTTTGCACATTCTCCGTATTTCATTGTCTATATCCTTGTATCTGGCAGTGTTTTTCGCTTGTCTTCTTTCTTCTATTTTTCTAAGATTTTGTCAGTTATCCATTTTGGTTATTTGTTACTTTCCTTTTTGAGCAAAGTGTTGCAGGATTCTTGCATGCTGTTTTTTATGCATTGCCATTTTGTTGTGACTTTTTCCTCAGGATTTTCTCTTCTGTACTGCTCAATCCCCTCTTCTATCAGCTTCTGATATGTGTTCTTTACTTGTACAGTATAAGTTTCTTTTACATCTTTCTCATTTAATGCTATTATATCTATTGGTGTTGCTGAATTCGTTTTTTTGTTTGTTTCTCTTTATTTGATTTTGATTTTCATTTTTATCATTACAGGATTGTGGTATGAATTAATATCTGCTCCTGGGTAGGTTTTGGCTTTCTTGACGCTGTTCCTGAATCTGTCTTTTATCATTATGTAATCTATTTGATTTCTCTTCCTGTCTCCAGGGCTTTTCCATGTGTATAATTTCCTTTTCTCTTGCTCAAAGAAGGTGTTGCATATATCAGTCTGTTTTCTTCACAAATTGTATTAATCTTTCTCCTCTGTTATTCCTTTTCCTAGACCATGATTTCCTACAATGGTCTTATATTTTACCTTTTCTACTTTTGCGTTCATATCACCCATATACATTTTAACAATAGAAACAAGAAAAAGAGCTCTTACATGTTACGTAGAGCCAGTCTTAACATATGGATGTGAATCAAAGACAATAGGACACCAGAGAAGTAAAAGAATGTTGAGAATGCCATGGACAGCTAAGAAAAGTAATGAAAACGTTCTGAAAGAGGTCAGAACAAAAAGAGAGCTAATTTCCAATATTAGGAAGAAACAATCATAATTTTTTTGGCCACGTAATGAGAAGAGAACAACTGGAATATATTGTAACAACTGGAAACATTGAGGGACGAGAGATAGAGGGAAGCAAAGAGAAAAAAAATAACAGACAGCTTAAGAGAATGGCTTGGCAGAAGGTCAACAACAGAAATGATAAATAACTGTCGAGATCGAAAATTGTGGAGAGACATGATCACCTACGTCAGCAGGCCCGGTACTTGATGATGATAGTGATGTTGTGTTTATGCTGCAGATTTATTGTAGACACAAAATATCATTACGTAAATTTTATCAAAAAGTGAAGTAATTTCAACAATATTTTTGAGGTCACTGCACATCGACGTATAAACACACTGTATTTAGTTAGTCGTCCGATTATCCTCACTGCACATTGAACTGTCCATAAGCGCTGATATCTTCTTCCCATCAAATCCCGCAATGTGAAACAAAATAAAACAAACTAGTTCGCACGTCCTTCCCCGTTTCATCATAGTTCTCCTTTTCGAGCGTACGGTTAGGGATATATGTTCGTCCATTATTATGGCGTAGCACGCACACAAGTTACCAAAAATGAATGCACTATAACGCTTGTTAACTTTACAGTTCACAGTGAGATACACGATCAGCGTAGCACAGAATCCTAAACCTTCGGTTCGGTTGACATGGCACAGCTGTTTACACGAAGGAGCTGAGAGTAATTGGCGCAAAACAATCCATAGCTGGTTATTGAACGTCAATCAATGTTATTATGTCACGAAGTAATGCGCACAGCTACTTCACGACGGAGGAAGGTAATCTTCATACTGCCTGATTCACTAAAAAAAACCTCTGCCTGGCGCACTTCTCCTGAGCACCGATGCGAATCAGTAGAATTGAACGTCCGATTGACTTTATCGCAGCGATCTACATTAGAGGATTGAAGTAAATCACTTTCCAAACGCAAATCATGTAGCGAGTTATGGTGATGTAATTGTATTCCATCATCTTAGAACCAGACTTTGATCACGTTTTAGCTCCTAGCAAACTTCTTGGACTCCCTACACGTTATATTTGACGAATACTTTCTCACCTTCATTTGCCAGCTTGTTATCCTCATCATTTCCAAGAATATTACAGTGAAATAAAGATCAGTTGACTCAGTTTATTTGCATCGTTTGTATGACTTTAGAGTATTTTTTTGTCTTAAATCACTCAAGTCTACTTTTCTGTAATTCTCAGTTTTGTAACTATTGACCGAGCACCCATAGAGAATACGTTTTCTTCTTTGCCTTGCTTCTCTATGACAATTTTCAGAGCATCTGCCTGTACCATACAGTTACTCATACTACTTCCTGGTTGCAACAGAGCATCTGTCTTGTGTTCCATTTCGTAAATACTAGAACAGATTCTTTCCCCCATTTTTACATTCAATTGTTTTTTTTCCATCCTTTTATGCATGCGTCAAAATGCGTCCAGGCCAAATTTGGGTATAGTTTCTCTATGCATCATAATATTAGTGATATGTTTTTGTTGCACATCCTTGCTGCTTTTATTCACAATGCTAGCAACACTCTCAATTATGTTAGAGAGATGTTTTCTCCATTTTCTTCTTCTACCTTTCAGCTCCGTGTCGAGCATATGCCTTCAACAAACACTTTCCAAGCCATTCTGTTTCTTGCCACTCTCTTAAGATCGTTCCATGTAAACCATGTTTCTCCATTTTGGCGTTTGTTTACTTGCTGATTTAACTGCCATTATAAGGTTTGTAGGGTTAGTTTTGTTTTCTTTTTGCATAGCTTTTATTGTTCCTTTTGTTTATCTGTCTAACCCTTTATTATTTAGTGTTTAGGCGAAGACAATCTTTTTTATTTTTCTGCTTGTTGTTAGGTTACATCTTCTGTCTTTCATTGTTTAGAAGTGGGTAGTCCCCCCCCCCCCAACCCCCAATTTTTTATATTTAAACACGCGTGACCCTCTTCACCGAAAGCGTGCTGTTACAACCACTGTTTCACTGTGATTTATCCGTTGCTGCCACTTTTATTGTTTAAGATTTGGACTTAGTTTCTTAGCTTTCATGCCTTTATATCTAGGTCCATGTTTATTGCCCCACCCCCGTACAGTAATCTCTTATGATCTAATTAAAAGTTTGTATTCTGTAGCTTGCTATGTGTGAAAGGTTTTACATCCCCCCCCTTTTTTTTTCCCCCCCGTCATATCACGCATTTTGTAATCTAGCTCTTATAGTCTCTCCCCATCCAGTACGACTTGTAATTTTTACATTGTACTCCCGATTATCGACTCGATAGTTGCTTGCAACATTGTCCTAATCATTGACAATTAGCTGATGAAGCGCACATTGATTTCATCGCAGTAGTATGGGTCGGTTAGTAATACAGTAGGTAAGGTAGGGGTAAGCTTCTCAGAATCCAAAAGAGCACAAACTTTACTTCTTTAGGGGACATGTGTTTATCCCGTTTGATTGGTCCTGTGACTACTACTAATTACAGTCAGTCGAGACATTTCCTTTTAATTATATTGCTTGCTACCTGCTTTTTTTTAAAAGGTGAATTTGACACCTTCTGAAGTAAAACCTTGTACACGTAATTCATCATAAAATATTTGCAAACTCTTTGATTTTCGTTTGCTCTAGAATACCGAAAGTGGTGCAGAGTATAAGATCTGTTTAAAGAAGAAAAAAATCGTGCGTAGTTAGTGTTTTTTTTAAATATTGCTAATGTGTGTGTAATTGCTTGTGTAGAAACGAACCACGCCTCACTCGTCAATGGGAGTCAGATGTCAGTGGCTCATTAAAACCACAAACACGGAGAAGTGATGTCACAGAACAAGATGGCGAGCCACTGGTAGTGGGAGGCCACTGTGTTGTGTTTTCATTTGGTAGCATCTTCTTCCTTGTTGTCTTGTTAGTGTTTTTTTTTTTTCAACCGAAGCACAACTATTTATTGAAACATTTCTTTTGTTCTTTGTAAATTTGTGCCATGGCAGCGGCTTGTAATATTCCGCGAGATGTTCAAGGTAATCTTTTTTCGTATTTATTTTTATTAATATAATAATTATATATTATATTTATAATTTAAATATTTATGTATGAGTAATGAGTCGTATTATATATCTACAACAAGAAAATCTCTGAGAAATATGGTTTTTACAGAAGAATGTTGAGAATACCACGGACTATGATGGACAGGACAGTGACAGCTAAGAAGACTAAGAGTAATGAGTAATGAAAATATTCTGAAAGAGGCAAAAAAAGAGAGTTAATAGTAATTTCCAATATTAGGAAGAAACAATCATCATAATTATAATAATAATATAATTTGTTGACCATTTAATGAGAAGAGAACAGCTGGAATATATTGTAACGACTGGGAAATTGAGGGACGAAGAGATAGAGGAAGCAAGAGAAATATACTAGACAGCTTAAGAATAAGAGAATGGCTTGGCAGAAGGTCAGCACAGAAATGATAAAAAACTGTCGAGATCGAAAGTTGTGGAGAGACATGATCACCTACGCCTTCAGGATGATCAGTATTGATCAGGCCCAGTACTTGATGATGATGATATGAATATAATGAAAAATGTAATAATTATAATTAATATCAATTATTTTTATTTTATTATTTATTATATTTAATTAATTTAATAAGCCTAATGAGCCATGTTACAAAAATCTGGCTAAAAGTATACACGGAAGGATTCAGAATAAAATCAATACTGAAATAGATGAGCAGCAATTTGGATTTAGGAAAATAGCGGGACAAAAGAAGCCATATTCTGCATGAGAACATTAATCGAAAAATACACAGAAGTAAACAAACCAATATATGCCTGCTTCATAGACTACACAAAGCTTTTTGATAGAGTACACCACAAACAACTTATAATGCCTAAAGAGATACATCTAGATGACATGGATATACGACTAATATGCAATCTATACTGGGAGCAAACAGCAATAATAAAATATAACAAAGAGTTCTCTACACCCATTGATATAAAAAGAGGAGTATGACAAGGAACACGATCTTTAATTGTAATGGGAGACTTCAATCCAAAGTAGGACAAGATAACGCAGGAGTGGAACATGTGATTGGGAGAGAAGGCTGTAATACAACAAGTCGAATGGAGAAAGATTAATAGAATCATGTTTAATAGAAAATTTAGTTATAGGTGGGACATTATTTCCACACAAAATATTCACAAAACAACATGGATATCTCCTGATGATAGAACATCAAATCAAATTGACCACCTATGTCTATCTAATTGACCTTTCGAGCAACCGCCCATAGGGCGTAGACCAAGCTACATTCTCCTATTAATAGCAGTTTAAAGATATTTTATCAAATGATCTGTCTCTGTTCTGTGCAAGTTCTATCTCATTGAGGAGCCGATTCCCTGCTGCTCTTGCTCTCTCATCAATGTTCTTGCTCAGTGTCTCACAACCTGTTGTTTCCATATGAGGGCTTGCTTTGCTATTCGATTATTATCTCTTCTCATCACATGTCCAATATGACCATCGTCTTTTCTATTACCACCTATGTATTAAACACAATTCAGATCATCATTAATAGATGTAAGAGCATACAGAGGTGCTGATGTTAATAGTGACCACAACCTGTGCATTGGAAATAAGATTAAAATTTAGAAACCAACAGAAGAGGTTTTACACATAAAATTGATAGTCATAACTGAAAGATGAAGCCATAAAGGAAAAGTTTAACTAGAGCTAAGTAATTGTTATTCAGCACTTGGTGAAATAGACTTAGATATCAATGAAATGTGGGACTCACAGAGCAAATACTAATGACAGCAGCAGAAGCAAGTGCTGGACTGAAGAAAATGGAAAAACGAGCTTGGATCTCAGACACCACGTGGAAATACATCAAAGAAAGAAGAGAAGCGAAGAGAGCCATGACTAATGTAAAGACAGATCTTGGAAGGGTTCTGGCAAAAGCAACATACAAAGAATTAGACAACAAAGTGAAAAGTTCGGCAAGAAGAGATACAAGAGCTTATATAGACAACTTGGCAGAGAAAGCAGAGACAGCTGCAATTACAGCAGACAGCAGAACTCTCTATACTGTACAAAAGATGCTGACAAACACCTATACATCCAGTGGAACACCAATCCTAGACAAATCTGGATTAATGCTAACAACAAGCGCAGACATAAAAGCCCGTTGGGCGGAACACTTCAAAGAAATTCTTAACCGTCCACTACCTCACAGTTTAATAGATTTTGAAGCTGAAACACCAGCAGCAGAATTAGATGTAAATTTAGATGACTTCACCTTGAGTGAAATAGAAACCACCTTAAGCTAATGACCAATAACAAGGCTGCTGGAGAGGATAAGTTAACAGCTGAGATCCTCAAGGCAATTGATAGCCATAATTTAATACATCTCCAAAAAATGTTCAACATCATTTGGAAAACAGAGAAGACGCCTCATAAATGGAAAAAAGGAATCATTGTTAAGATCCCAAAAAGGGCAATCTTAGAGATTGTAACAACTGGAGAGGCGTGACACTTTTGTCAGTTGCCTCAAAGTTATTCTGTAAAATCATCCTAAATAGAATAAAGGATTCAATAGATACAGTAATGCGTGAAGAACAGGCTGGGTTTAGAAAAGGGAGAAGCTGTCTTGACCACATTTTCACTCTACGACTTATATTGGAGGAACACATTGAAAAGCAAAAACCTTTTGTACTTAACTTCATCGACTTCAAAAAGCATTTGATAGTATTCATAGAGATTCTTTGTGGAAATTCTGAAGCAATATGGCTTACCATCAAAAATCATAAATATTATCAAAGACATGTATGATGGTTACACATGTGCAGTTCGAACAGAGGAAGGACTGAGCGAATGTTTCCCAATAGAAACTGGGTTAAACAAGGATGTATTTTATCGCCCTTGTTATTTGGAATTGTTATGGACTTCATAATGAAGAAATGCTGCACTGGTAATAAAGGCATCGAATGGATACAAGGAGACCATTTGGAGGACCTCGACTTTGCTGATGACATAGTTTCTCATCAGCAGTCAGATAAAAACGATGCAGGAAAACACAAATGAACTATCATCAATAGCCAGCAAAATTGGGCTTGAGGTCAATCATGAAAAGACTAAAGTCATGAAAAGTTTAATTCCAACAAGTGACAAATATACATGGAAAAACCAGTAGAAGAGATCGATCACTTTATCTATCTTGGAAGTCACATTGATCGAGAAGGGGATACGAGCAAAGAAATTAGAATCAGACTGGCTAAGCAGCAATGTCTTTCAGAAGCCTTGAAAAGTTGTGGAAATCAAAACTCATTAGCACAACACAAAACTTAGGCTATTCAAATCAAATGTACTATCAACCCTTACGTATGCGTGTGAAAGCTGAAAACAACAGAGATATAGAAACAAAGTTGAACGCATTCGAAAATAAATGTCTAAGGAAATACTTGGATAGAATGGAACAATTCAAAACAACGAGGAAATTAGAGAAATCGCCAATCAACCACTAATATCTTCAGTAATAAGAAAAGACGATGGTCATACGTTGGACATGTGATGAGAAGAGATAATAATCGAATAGCAAAGCAAGCCCTCATATGGGAAACAACAGGTAAAAGAAAAGAGGAAGACCCAGGGAGACACTGAGAAGAACATTGATGAGAGAGGCAAGAGCAGCAGGAGTCGGCTCCCTCAATGAGATAGAACTGCTTGCACAGAACAGAGACAGATGGCGAGATTTGATAAAATATCTTTAAAGAAAACTGCTAGAACAAAAATTCATATAGGAGAAGGTGTATCTTGGTCTACGCCCTATGGCCGGTTACGGCTCGAAAGGTCATAGATAGATAGATGACAAGGATGCATCCTATCCCAAGCTTGTTCAATCTATATAACACTGAGCAAATCTTTAAAAACATCATAGAGATGCGGCCCTACAAATTAATGAAAGATAATCAATAACCTAAGATATGCTGACGATACTGTACTACTAGCAAATCCTAAAGATCTACAACAATTACTTAATGAAATAAACACGACAAGCAAAAAATATGGACTAGATATGAACATCAAAAAGACTAAAACTATGATCATAAACAAAGAAAATACTCAAACCTACAAGTGGATATCAAAATTGAAGGAATAGACCTTGAGACAGTTCAGAACTATAACTACCTTGGACATACTATAACCAGTGATGGAAATGTACAACTGAAATAAACAAAAGAATAGGAATGGCAATTTTAATGTTATGAAGGACATACTAACATCAAAACAGATAACACCAAGCTAAAACTAAGAATAGCAAATGTTACATCTTCTCAATATTCCTATATGTGCTGAAACATGGACATTAGACAAGAAAACAGAACAGAGAATTGAAGCCTTCGAAATGGATTTATAGAAGAATAGGTAGAATTGGATGGAAGGAAAAGAACAAACGATGAAGTCTTAAAACAACTAAAAATGACAAGAGAACTTCTGAACACAATTAGAACAAGACAAATGCGATTCTTGGCCATGTTAAAAGACACAACAGCCTACTGAAAGTAATCCTGGAGGGGAAAATACAAGGTAAAAGAGGCAGAGGCAGACCAAGAACAAAAATCTATGGTACACATTTTATAGTCAGTATCATTCCACCCTTCTCTCCCACAACAAAAATCTATGGTACACATTTTATAGTCAGTATCATTCCACCCTTCTCTCCCACAACAAAATCTATGATACACATTTTATAGTCAGTATCATTCCACCCTTCTCTCCCACAACAAAAATCTAATGTACATATTTTATGAGGTTAGATGGACCCTGAAGCCATGTTGGTCTGAACAAAATGTACCACATCTGGGAACTGAAGGCTCAGACCCTTTAGGTCAATAGTGAGCACATTAACCTCTCAGCCACCACTGCACATAAAATACAGTGAGATTTTTTAAATCATAAAGGATCATATAAAAGTAGATTGAGATCAGGGTCATACACAATACATTGAGAATCATCATTGAGTGCTGTCTCTCCATCGAAGGTTGGCTACCATGGAGCACCATTCCGCTGTCTCTTGCTTTGATGGTGCAGGTTGTCATAGGCTGACTTGTCCATCTTTTGATGTTACTCATCCATGTTTCTCTTGGTCTGCCACTGCCTCTTTTACCTTGTATTCTCCCTTCCAAGATTAATTTTAGTAGGCTGTTGTGTCTTTTAACATTCACCAAAAATCTCATTTGTCTTGTTTGAATTGTATTTAGTAGTTCTCTTTTTATTTTAAATTGTTTTAAGACTTCATAATTTATTTTTTTTTCTTTCCATCCACTTTTTCCTATTCTTCTATAAATCCACATTTCAAAGGATTTAATTTTCTGTTCTGTTTTCTTGTCTAGTGTCCATGTTTTTGCACCTTACAGAAATGTTGAAAAGACATAACATTTTATATTCTTAATTTTAGCCCTAGTGTTGTTTTCATGTTAGTATATTTTTTATGGCATTAAAATTGTTTTTTGTCATTCCCATTTCCTTTGCTTATTTCAGTTTTATATTTTCCATCACTGGTTTTTGTTTATGATCATAGTTTTAGTCTTTTTGATGTTCATATCTAATACATATTTTTTGCTTGTCATGTTTTATTTCATGAAGTATTTGTTATAGGTCTTCAGAATTTTCTGTTTAGTAGTAAAATTAGTAATACAGTATTATCAGCATATCTTAGGTTATTGATTATCTGAGATTAACATTGATAAATCATAATCATCATCATCATCATCATCATCATCAAGTACCGGGCCTGCTGGTGTAGGTGATCATGTCTCTCCACAACTTTCGATCTCGGCAGCTATTTATCATTTCTGTTGTTGACCTTCTGCCAAGCCATTCTCTTAAGCTGTCTGTTATTTTTTCTCTTTGCTTCCCTCTATCTCTTCGTGCCTCAATTTTTCCAGTTGTTACAATATATTCCAGTTGTTCTCTTCTCATTACATGGCCAAAAAATGATGATTGTTTCTTCCTAATATTGGTAATTAGCTCTCTTTTTGCTTTTACCTCTCTCAGAACATCTTCATTACTCTTTTTAGCTGTCCATGGTACTCTCAATATTCTTCTGTAAAACCACATTTCTACAGACTCCAGTGATCACATTAAAAGTTCACTTTTTAATTATTGTTCATATCATTTGCAGTGTGATTTGGAAGGTGAAGGAACCAAATAAGAGCACAAAAGCTCAATATATTTAAGCAAATTAGACAGAATTAACAATGAAAAGATACAATTCAGACCGACAAGTACAAGGAAATAAAAAGCAAAAATATTATTCAAATTCATATGGAATTAACAAGGCAAGTTAACAGCTAGTGTCACATGACATTATTAGTACTGAAATTCATGCAAACTTAATTATGTTAGCCTGAAGAAATTCTCTTACCATTCACTAAACTATTGATGCTCCAGGAATACCAACTGAAAATTAAGTAAAAAGCAATGCTGTAACAATAATTTTATTATATAATATAATGGGTAATTTGTGTATGATTTCTTTATTAAGCTTTATATCATTAGGTGTGTTAGTAAAATCCATGAAATTCAAGTGATTGAATAAAGATGTTGATGAAATGTCAGAGAAGAGAGTTGAACTTGTTATTTGCTGGTCTTGCAGTTAGTTAACTCACAAGTTAGGACTCAAAAATACAAAATATTTTGGCTTGTAAATGTTCATTCTTTGTGAAATTACTGCACAGTGACAGAGTAGTAAATGTTTTAATTAATTTAGTTTGACCACAGTAATGGCAACATGCATTTCAGCTCAAGATTTTTTAAAGAACTTTATATACTCACAAAGTATAACACTTAAAATGATTGTTATTATCAATTACCAAAGTTGTAATAGTATAAACATGGAAAGCAATATTGCACTTAATAACAGACACCAAGGTGTGTCCATTATGGGTGTAATTAAAAATGGAAATTTTAGTCAAGCTCTTCAGCATGCGTAGGCATAATATTTAAAAATAAAAACATATTACCAGACTTGTGGGCAGACACAAGGTCAACATTAAGACATGGGTGTAAAGAAATATTTATTAACAGACACGTGGGCGGATAGACATGTAGGTGAGTAAAAAGGAGGGCCCAGCATATAAAAAAGCCTCACTTTCTGACCCAATTTAGAAGCAAGAGCAGTGAGCAACAACAAGCAGAGACACAAACCTTAGAGTTTAGCAAAGAAAGGTAGAGATAAGCACAAATTAGTGATAATGAGCGATAATTAGCAGAGAGCAATTAGTAATGCTATGATTACTGGTAGATGAGAAGTTAATAAACAGTACATGCAGTCAGTCCACAACAGGACTAGTGTTTAGTCATCTAGAAATGTGTTCTGTGATTGACTGATTCCAGGAATATGTGAATCTGATGGTTATCCCTGATAGTCTGATTATATTACTGACTGTACTTTGTTATGCGACTATATACTATAATTTGTGACTATAGGAATGTAACAATTGTACATAAATAAATATGTTTTCACATGATGGAACACCTCAAGAGTTTGTTTGATGTCAAAAATAGATATTATTTGAATGTGTTAAAGAAAGACGAATGGCCCATATGAAGTATGAAGAAACCAGCACGAGAGACATTACATTTATATTTAAAAGTTGGGTCAATCAAAACATTTTGCACTTTATCATTAAGGAGATAATGCATGTATCCAAAAACTGATTGTGAACTTTAGTCTTCTATTCACCCCATAAGGAGATACACTTCTTCACCCTCCTGATGTCTTGAACTTCTCAAATGTGGGCTCCAAACCATGTCTTCAGTTCAGGAATTAAATTCTCAAATATATCTTTCACACAGCACTCTGGCTGCACCATGTACTTGTGGGAAATTTCAACCAACAATGTATCCTTACAATAATACTTAGCATTTCCATCTAAGTTATGATTTCTTGGTAAAGTGTAAAATGTTTTGACCAACCCTTGTAACTGATTTCAATTATTAGCTGAAATCAATATTATAACATGTTCAAAAGTGCATAAAACAGATATTGAGATAAGGTTAACTCTTTCCATGCCACAATTAACTTTTGTGATTTCTGCCTTCCAGCCGAATTTAAAATGCTGGATTTTTATGAATTAGAGAAAAAATTAGTTTGAAAAAAAAATTGCAATATAAATACCAAAAATCATTGCGGATTTCCATTTGTTTGTTAAAAAATGTTTATTAATGGATATTGTTTTAAAAAATGTCAAGCAAATTGTGAAATAATCAGCCGGTCGAAAGAATATAGGCCTTGGAGATGAAATGGTATAAAAAGATATTACACATATATCATATAGACAACATATCACCACTGAAGAAGTGCGTGAAAGAATCCAATGATCCACTGGACCAATAAAAGACTAATTGTAAATAATAAAAGAGGGGAAACAGACCTGGTATGGACACGTCACACAGGACTTACTAAAACTATTCTGCAAGGCACAGTACCAGGCAAAAGAAAACTGGGACAACAAAAGAAAAGATGGGTGGATAACATTAGAGAATGGACAGGAATATCTTTTGTTGTATCACACAGAGCTACTTTAAATAATGACTATTGGAAGAAAATGTCATCTATGGTGCCCCAACAACCGACAAGGTTACGGGATAATTAAGTGATGATTAGTTAATTTAGTTAATACATGAAATGAGAAAGGAAACACATTGTTTTCATATTTACCACCACTTTATGAAATATTCAAAAATATTAACATTTTTTTGTATATTACGTGAACTATACAAAGAACTCACACTTTGCCATACGAAAGAAAATTTACTGACAAAATGTAGGACACCTATGGTGATCTCCTGAAGAAGAACAAGAGATAGAAGAAGACAAAGAAGAAGCACATAACTAGTTGAATCAAGTAGAGATAATCATAGAAACAGTCCTTTACACAAAGCTGGGGGTGACTTGGACATACAGTGCAAAAGAACTTTTGAGTCCGATCTTTTATTTTTTGCCGCACTATACACGTTTTTTGGCTTCAGAATAATCGACTAAATGGTTTCCTATGATCCTCTCAGGAGAAGCATTCTTTGATTTTCTTCCCACTCTATGAGATGGAGAAGTGATTCCAGGAGGCAGGCTGGTCACTGACACTGATAACTGACTATCAATCAGCTGCTGCTTTGTGCAGACACTGGAATTTTGTCTCTTCCTGCTTCCTTAGATTGAAGTCTCTTCAGTACAGCAGGATGTGGACATTTACCTGAGTAATCTCTAAAATTCAAGTGACTATTTTCTTCCACCACTTTATTGTTTTCCTGTTATACAAACCATAATATGAAACCATTGATCCATCCTGTCACGCCATTCATATTATGGTTGTACTATTGGACAATATGTAGTTTCACAACCTCTGTTACCCCATTCACATCATGAGTGATGTTGACAGCTGCTCCACATATTGTGGAGCAGCTGTACATCACTGTTAGTGGTATCAGTGGTTGGATTCCCAACCTTCTTGCTTGGATCAGCTAAACCCCAACCAAGGTTATTATCAACAGAAACATTTTGGGTTTGAATATCATCAGCTCTAGGTCTAATAGTGCTAGTAGTAATAAGCTCAGCCACTTCATTGTAACTGTTACTTGATATGTCTTTATCATTAGCATTATTTCTAAACATCTATAAAGCAGCTTCTGGGGTAATCTAAGATGTCTTGTTCAACCAGGAATGTAAGTGGGCATGGCCATCGTGATCACTATAGCAGAAAAAAATTCAACCAATCAATAAAGAGGCTGCAGACATTGAAAAGCAAGATAGGAAATGATTTCCTTCTTTGGTCATGTGCAGAAAGCTGGTTCTGATTGACTTTTATAAAACTGAATACTACCAGAATACAAAACTGAATACTAACAGAATACAAAACTGAATACTAACAGAATACAAAATTATTGTCTACGATATATATCCACAAACCTTTTATGCTGCACATATATTAAAGAATATACTGCTCCTCCAATACATAAAGGATAAAGTATGTAGGACAAGTATGTCATTGCCTGAAAAATAATAGTTCAACTTCTGATTATGATTTCTTGGCACTGCAGGGCTTTTAACACTTAGCTGGAATAATTTGTCTTCTTCTCTTCTACCTTTCAACTCCCTGTGGAGCATAGGTCTTCAGTTAACTTGTGCAGTGTATCCAGTGCCATCGTCTTTGCAGTATCTCTTTATCCATTGGTACTTGGCTAATCTATCTATCTAACTATTGTCCTTTCGAGCCAAAGACAGCACATAGGGCAGAACCACAATCTCAAAAACAGAAACCTTGCGTGCCAAAATGACACATATTGCAAGAGATCACTGCTCTAAAATCTATGGCGCTGTTTCCATAACAATACTTTTTACAATGACAGCTTGTCAAGCCATCGATCAACCTCTCTAGACGCCTCTTACGACATGCATGGAAGGTCACAGTGTCACTATTCTTTACCTCCCTCATAATGAGGCCCCGGTAACACACTTGGCTAGTACTTTTCCATAATTCTATGTTAGTAATTTTGTCCTGCCATTTCCATCCTTTTGAGTTATTGAGTTATTTGCGGGTCATCATCAATGCACCCCGAACATGTCCATAGGTGCTCAGATCCTCTCCTCAGCAAGTCTCGCAATGTCCAGCGACTGACGACTCCAATTCTGTGTTAGTTGATTAGTCTTCTTACACACCCACTAAGTTTATCTTTTCTGGCTGTGCCCATTTTAACTCCCATCTCTTTCATCCGAAGCAGTGACGTGGACTCATGGTTGCCGAAGTCCTGTGCCCTTCCCACTTCCCGAAGGGCATTGATGATGTCCGCCTGAGCCATAGGTCGACCATCCTCAACAATAGCACAGCCAGCCAACCTGTCTGCTCTTTCATTTCCCCATATTCCCGCATGCCCTGGGTCATAGACAAAGATGACCTTACGTATTTTTTACTTCTACAACGACTCTACCCATTGCATACGTACACATACAGAGTCCGCCTCCACTTTTCTTATCATGCTCATCGAATCACTCAGTTTACAGGTGTGGGTGTAGTCTTATGACTCTAACCAGATGAATACCTTGGTCACTGCCATCACCTCTATCGTCATGCTACTCGTGGTCATAATGTATGCACCACTGTCTTCCTTGACTATTCTGCCTGCCGAGCGTGCTGTAAATGCCCATGTACTCCTTTGGTGTCGTAATACAGATCTGTCTGTATAGAAGACTGCATCTTTTGCATCAGTGTTATCCCAGATGAAGCCGTTGACCTCCGCATTGACCACAAGTGAGGTTTGTTCCCTACATTTCCTGTCAACTGTGACAATACACGAGAATGTCCCTCTGAATGACGTAGGCACTGGTATCCACTCCTCACCAACGTTGATATTGGTAAGACCACAGACCTGTTTGATGACATCTTCTGCTCAGCCCACCCATGATTTGCCTCTTTTTATATATGGTGTTAGTGACCATAAATTTTACAGTCCTTCTGCACATGATTTTTGGGGTAATGTGGTTGGCATTACGCCTGTGCCGCTTTACTTTCCCAGAAAAAAATCTGGTACCCATTAAAGGCTGGGTGAACCCGGAAGCCATCGGTTGGAATCGAACCCTACCTCTTGTCCTTTGTAGTCCAGTTCACTAACCACTGAGCTATGGCGGCTCCCTGAGGGAGAATCATGCAACTGATGATATATTAGGATTAACCAATGCACCTGATACTCCACACCAGAAAGAGATGCGATTGAGTTCATTTTGCATTGTGGAGGCGATTTCACTTCTGTCTCTTCCCTGTCAATAAACCAAATATCATCAGCAAAAGTTATAGTTCTTCCCATTCCATCCAGCTGTTGTTCCGAAATCGCTATTGTGTACACAATAAATAGAACTGGTGACAATGGTGAGCCTTGTGGCAGCCCTGGACAAATGGATGTTGGCTCGGATGACCAACTTTCACATCTAAGTATCACCTTCCTCTGTAACAGTGCTGCAGCGATCCATCGAATGAGGAAGGGGTGCACCGCCAGTTTGAGGAGCATATGCATGAGATATTCAAATGGTACTCTGTTGTATACATTCTCCTGATCTATAGTAGCAGCACATGTCTCCTCTCATCCATGGAAGCCTTCGAATATGTCATAGGCGAAGACTGCCGCATTGAGCCATGTCTCTTTGTTATATCTCAAACCTCCAAGTGTGGGTGGGAATGTGTGCTTCTGTTCAAGGTGACAGGTGAGGATACTGGCTACTATTTTCTCCAGTAGCTTGCCTGCAGTGTTCTGCATCATGATGATTCTGTTGGTACTGATCTGAGAATGGTCCTTGTTTGGCTTCGGTAGTGGTAGTAAGTACCTGTGTAGTCACTCATCCTTAATCTGGCTACTCTGAAAGCTGGCATTAAACTCATTGGCCAGTTTTTGCAAGTCATCGTCGGCTAAATCGCCTGTCGTCATACCGAACACCATCTTGACCAGGAGCAGTGTTTTGTGACCTTTTAAGTGTTGTGCGAATGGTATCGGTATGTGAGATCATCTTCCAGCACTACATCCTCACACAATTCTGAGAGGAACCCCCTTATCATTCTTACAGCCTCATTTCTTTAGGGCCTTCCCTTTGCTCTCATCAGATTTGTGCCATATCCGGCCTGTGCTCTGAAAGTCTGGTATGCCACTGTGTCATGTTGTGCCATTCATGCTCTGATGAAGGCCCCAGAATGTGGCTAGCGATTTTTCTGAACAAACATTTATACAAAAATCATCCCACTCGGCATCCTTAACCTGCTTAGCTCATAGTTTAAAGTGCATCATTTTTTGGTCGACTTCTTTTTTCAGATGCTTCAAGAACTCAAGTTGTGTTCTTCCATTCTTTCTGGCTTTCTGCCATGTCTTGGCCATTTGTCTCTTGTTCCGCAAAGCTTCCTTGACTTCTGCATTCCACCAAGGTGGCTGCGTCCATCTCTCCTGCCTCCTGAGAGGGGCGCCCTGTTTCCTATGTCTGATTTTGCTTATGATGTCCTGGTCTGTGTTCTCATAGTGGATTGTGTGGACCTTGTTTTTCTGGCTTCTATTTCTGCCTTTCTCAAATAGGAGGACACATGGATAGTGATCACTTCCGTGAAATCCCAGTACACTCCACCTGCAAACCGGTGCGAAGGCAGAAGACACCAGTGCCAGGTCTATGACACTATCAGAGTCCCCTGTTTGAGTGGCCATTCCTGGTTGCCCTTCCATCACAGCACACTAAATCGACGGAAACTAGTGCGTTCTCTAGGTCTTCTCCCTGCTTGTTGGTTATGACATTACCCCACTGGCTTCCTCTGGCATTAAAGTCTCCAAAGAAAATGATATTTTCCTCCTCGAATGCGAAGAGATTCTGCCATTGTTGTGTGCCCACCTTCACATTACAGGTGTACACATTTACAACCACGAAAGGAACTGGGATCTGCACCCTAATCGCATGTACCTGTACTTCTGCATTGTCCCACACAGACATATCAACCTCAGCTGCCACCATGTTGTTTCACACAAGGATGGCCTGTCCAAGGTGTCGTCTATTGTAAAAACACTGAATTCCAGGGGTACTAACTGTTCTATCACCAAGAAGTGTATCTTGTAAAATCATTATATTCCATCCTTCTATTCTGCACTAGCATCCATTATTGAAGGTCTGTATCTTCATGATTGTCATTTTTGTTGTTCTCCATGTTTCACAGCCATATAATAGGACTGACTTAACTTCAGAGTACTGGAATAATATTGAGGGAAAAAAAGTAAATGGATTTGCTGATATTTTAAAAATAGATTCAATTTGAGCATAAACAAAATAAAAAAATACATTGCATTTTTCATGAGATAACTAAGCTTTCTACTCTCTTCTTCACTTCCTCTTGTACACATTTGGGTGTTGTTGAAGGAGATACAAAGTTCTGGTTCTTTCCCTTCTAGCAACTTCAACCAAAGCCAACTGATGTTGTAGAGTTTCTTTGATGCTGTTGGTTGATCTTACTCTGGGCTTGCCATTTTCTCTTCTCCCCTCTACCCTTTTAATATAAGCTTTGTATGGTAAAGAACCGAATGGCATTTTTTCTAGATGGGCAAACCAGTTTATTTTTTCTTTGTGTATGTAGTTTAGGATTGGTTCAATGCCCACTCACTCTCTCATAATATCATTTCTAATTCTTTCTCTTTTGATCATTACAGTCGCTTTCTCAGACATTTTCACCTCTTTGATGACAAGCTTTCATTTAAGCTTAGACATAAGTGACCATTATGAGGTTTCTTTGTGGTAACAGCTATTACTTTGTGTTGAAGTATAGGGTAAAGCTGTCCAAATATTTGGTTTGCTGTGTTGAATTGGAAGCTAATTTCTTTATCAATTTCACTATCCTCTGAGAATGTTGTTACAAAATTTTGGGAAATTGTTACTTTTTTATAACTTACTGTTAATGTTTATTTGCTTTTGTCTTCCTAATCACTAAACTATTAAATTAAAAATTTTTTTTTACTGAACTCAAGCCAATCAGTAAATTGTTTTGTTTTAGATTTTCTTTTACATTGCAACATATCAAAAATGTATTTGTTGTACTAAATTATAAAGCTTTTGAGTGAAAAAAGGCGATGAATAAGTGAAATATCTAAGACCACACAAAGCAACCATCTGTGAGGCAAATGTGAGAGGACTATCAAGAACACTACATTTTCTCTTTATGTTGATAGAAAACAAGACATTAATGATTGTACATCACCTGAGAGTCAATTGTTTCAGTTATCTTCTCTTGTTCATTACTGTCACCAGTCTTGACAAAATAGACAATTAAAAAAGTGATACACAAAATAAAATCTATTATCCTGAATAATTTGATGATATCAATGATAAACAGTTTGGTTATATCAATTACAAATAATTTTATGATAATAGTAACAAATAATTTAATTTAAAAATAGTTTAATTATATAAATGACAAATAGTTTGATAATATCAATATTTTGATATCAGTTACAAACAGTTTGATTGATATCAGTAATAAACAATTTTATGATATCAATAACAGTTTAATTATATCAGTAACAAATAGTTGTGCTACCAATGCCAGACCTGGACCCTAGATGCAAGAACAATAAGAAAAATAACCTCTACTGAGATTAAATGTGTTAGACGAATGACAAGAAACAGTCTGAGAGATAAGATCAGAAATGAAGAACTGAGAAAAAAGCTAGGAATAGCCCCCGCCATAGAATATATAAGGAAACAACAGATAAAATGGTTTGGCCACGTAACAAGGCAGAAAGATCAAAACGCATCACAAAGAGCCTTCAGCAAACGTTGTGAGAATACCAGACCCAATGGTCGACCATGAAAAAGATGGATGGATGGAATATTAGAAGCACTAAGAAACATAACAGTAGCAGAGGAAAATGGAAGAGCAAAAGACTGCAAATTATATCTCCCCTCGACGCTGAAAGGCAAATGAGGAAGGAAAGAAGAAGAAGAAGTAATAAATAGTTTTATATCAGTAACACAGTAACAAATAGTTTGGTGAAAGTAACAAACAGTTCAATAAAATCAGCAACAAATAGTTTGATTATATCAGTAACAGTTTCATGATATCAGTAACGAACAGTTTAATGATATAGATGACAAATATGTCAAATATCAATGACTTCTTATTTGTCATTCATCATGTCATTTGGCAATCTCCTGTAATATCATCATATATGTCTTGCCGCGATGTCCAACTGTCCACTATCTTCTCCCACTATCATCCACAACTCCCTTTCTCTTAATTTTGTCCCTAGTCACTATGTGTTCCAATGTGATTCATCTCAAGATAAAAGAAAGTAGTTTTGTTTCGTTCTGGTGTGCTTTAGGAGCCTGCTTTTAGTGTTGGCCTCATTAACTCTTTCTGCACGTTACACCACACTATGTGGCACACTCCTTTTGGCCAAGTCTGTATTGATGCAGTGTTCATTCCGCTGCACCATTGTCAATTTAATTCACAT
The DNA here is from genome assembly GCA_032433765.1 of Megaustenia siamemsis. NCBI lineage: Eukaryota > Metazoa > Mollusca > Gastropoda > Stylommatophora > Ariophantidae > Megaustenia > Megaustenia siamemsis. The sequence continues at coordinate 44,985,234 of JAVIAB010000106.1, read as the reverse complement.
AAAAATAGTTTTACATTTTGTTATCTCATGTAGTTTCTTGTAAACATTCTTTACTGGAGTGTTCCTTCCTGCTTCCACAAGTGGTGTTTACAAAAAAATTATGAAATAGCCTGTGATTTTTGTTTGAATTAACAGTGTTTATTGCCAACAAAAATTAGTTGATCGAAACGGCATTACTTAGAATTATTTTCAATGCTAGAATTCAATTAATGATGACTGGAAAAGCCAATAAACTAGCTATTTTTTTATGTTTTGATACTGTCTAAGCAACAATTATTACTTGAGAGGTTTCAACTTTTGGAGTTAGAAAAAGAATAAAGTTTCCTGTTGGATACATGTGATCAATAATAAATAAGATTACTGTGAAGAGGAAGTCAATAATACATTGAGATTGTTGATAACAATAGATAAGTTATTTTAATGCTATATCAATAAGTCTTTCAAGGCTGCTTGAAGATATCCTGCTAATTGTTTTTTTTCACAAAATAATTCATATCGGATTACTTTGACATGATATTTATGATGGTAAGTTGGCAATGATGATCTCAATTTTACGATTTTATTTTTTTTTTGGTCATTTATCTCTCATTTTTTTTTCTACAAGTCTTATAGCACCTTTTTATTGTTCAATTATCTAAAAATTCATATACAATATGCTATATAATGGTTGGTTGGTTGCATTCGCCCGATAACTAAAATATTCTAGAGTATCGTGGTAGACTAGAATATTCCTCTTCATCATCCGCCCTTACAAGAACGTAGTGGACGTGTCTGCGTTGTGTTGTGGTTTGCAGTATAACTGTTATATTTGCGCCTTTCAGCCCAACACATCCGACTTCAGCACAACATTTTTGAGTACCGGGTTGTCTTCCCTCTTCGATCCCTGCAAGCTTGGCCAGACAAGACAGATTAGTCTGTTACTAGAGGCACCACAGAGAGGTGGAGCAGGGTCTGGATGGTTTTGGTTCACCGATCCTGGCACAAGCCATCAGCCGTGGGTCACTGACAACTTCCAGAAAGAATGTAGATTGATGTTTAACCATGAGGTCCATGACAAATTTTGTCTCTGAAATCTCTACTGCTGCGTTGATAAAAACGTTATATACTAAAAGAGTTAACTCCTAATGTCTGTGGGAACGCTGTCATGGTTACTTACTTACTTACATTTTGCCAATCGAACGCTGACATGGTTACTTTCATTTTGTTTCATTATAGTAAATATTATACATTTTAAGCTACCACATCTGCAAGGGATATAACTCTAATAGAATTTCCAGTCTTTAGACATGCTTGATCGATCAAAGTGTGCTTAATTTGTTTACAAAATCATCGAAACTTGTGTTGTTTTTTAAAGTCTTCAATCAGCTGATTCGTATTTATAAGTTAAAAATGGCTATCAGGAGTGAAGTATCGATCGCTCCTAAACGTGAATTATTAACAGCAGAAAAAGCTAGAGAATATTGTTCTGAGAACTTTAAATGTAATAGTGATCTTAGTGACTTAGTTTTAGAAGCACTGTTGGATTAAAATGGACCCCCATTTTGGGTAGGTGACTACCATTTTTTTTTATATATATATATTTTTTTTTTTTACAAAAATTGTGATTCTTAATTGCTTAAATTCTTATCCTTCAATTTTTCTTCAAAGTATTGTTTCTTATTATGAAACTGTGTCCTTTTCCCTTCAATTTAATGCCTAATACATATGTCTATGAGTTGTTATAGTGAAAATATGAAGGATTTAGTGAAAGAAGTATTTTTCAGGAAGAAAAAATTATGGCAGAACACTACTAACAGAGTAGAAAAACACTGGACATTAAGAGTTAAGAATAAGAATTGTTTCACTGCTCAATCTGGCTGCCCTGATAACAATCAACATTCCTCTGAGAAACCACATCTCAATGGCCTCTTGTGTTCATATGTGCTACTTTATTGATATTTTTATTACACAATTAATATCAAATAAACAAAATGATAACAATAATCCCCAAATAATTAAATACCAATTTAAAAGAAGAGAGATATCACTCGTTTACATGAAGCCTATGATGGAACATACATAAACATCTTTAATCTAATGTGCATATCAATAAAAACATACTTTTATTTTCATGAGAAAACTTACATGGAATTTTGGTATAAAACCACTCCAGGTCACTCTAATCTTCAAAGCTTTTGAAACTTTCCACATCTGCATAAAATAAGCCAAATAAGCTTATCATTGTGAAATTATTTCTTTTAAGAATTGTCTGTATTAATCAACTATTGACTAAAAAAATACCAAGGTAATTGCAACTATTAAATACTTGATGCTTTCAACATAACGTAACTGCAGTGAATCCTGAGTAGACATCTATCTATCTATTGACTTTTCGAGCCATAGCCGGCCCATAAGGCATAGACCCAGATACTCTTTCTCTTATCTAAATTTGTATTCTACCAGTTTTCAATCCTTGTAAAGACCATTTATAAAATCCTGCCATTTGTCTCTGTTCTGTGCAAGCAACTATATTTCATTGAGGGAGCTGATTCCTGCTGCTCTTGCCTCTCTGATCAATGTTCTCAGTGGCGATTTCTCTAATTTCCTCGTTTGTTTTGAATTCGTTCCACACTATACCAAGTATTTTCCTTAGACATTTTTTTTGAATGTGTTCAACTTTGTTTCTATATCTCTTGTTGTTTTCCAGCTCTCACATGCATACGTAAGGATGAGTTTTGATTTCCACAACTTTTCAAGGTTTCTGAAAGACATTGCTGTTTCAGCTATTCTGATTCTAATTTCTTTACTTGTATCTCTTTCCCGATCAAGTTGGCATACAGCAACAACAAAAATCTTTTCTAAATCTTATTGAGTCTCCCCCCCCCCCTGCAAAGTTAAAATATTTCACATATTACAAATGCCTACCTCAATGACCATACTAATACCAGTGGGAATTAGGACTAGTAAGCTTGTGTTCTCATCCATGAGGTATAGGAATATTATAACTGTAGACACACAACGCCAGATAACTGCAAGAAAGGAAGATAAAATGGTCACTTGGTATTACGGGTTTCAACTTATTTTTCTTGTTATATAAATTTTACTACATGCTAGTCAAACATAAGAAATGTGGTTTTACAGAAGAATATTGAAAATACCATGGACAGCTAAGAAGAGTAATGAAAACGTTCTGAAAGAGGCCAAAGCAAAAAGAGAGCTAATTTCCAATATTAGGAAGAAACAATCATCATTTTTTGGCCATGTAATGAGAAGGGAACAGCTAGAATATATTGTAACAACTGGAAATACAGCAATCCCTCAGTTATCGTGGTTAAACGGGACCAGAACTGGCCGCGATAAGTGAAAAACAGCGAAGTAGTGTCACCCTGTCATCTTTAACATACGTACATTTTTTGTGTATGTATAATATCAATAAGTGTATATGAAACCATATAAGTGCATATGTTATCATTAGAACATTAAAGAATAGTTTCAAACATGTAAATAAAATATTAATAGTATAAATAACATACACAAAATAATGTTTTTTTTAATAATAATTCCTCAATTTTGAATCTTTGAACAATCTACGATGTACTGAGGCCGCAATAAATGAACCGCGAAGTAGCGAGGGATGACTGTATTGAGGGACAAAGAGATAAAGGGAAGCAAAGAGAAAAAATATCAGATAGCTTAAGAGAATGGCTTGGCAGCAGGTCAACAACAGAATAAATAACTATCGAGATCAAAAGTTGTGGAGAGACATGATCACCTACGCCAGCAGGCATGGTACTTGATAATGAGTCAAACATGGAACCTAACAGCAGAAGAAAATACAAGCTATGAAGATGAAATATTATCGTAAGGTTTTAGGCATCTCTTACTAAGATCGTATCACAAAAAATTTCCAAAAGGATATATCAAGCGAAGATCATAATGATCTTTTGAATTGTGAAGATACACAAAGTAAAATTGTTTAACAATGTGTCTTGATCATTTGGCCTGGGAAAGATCATTCTGCAAGGAGCTGTGCTAAGAGGAAGAAGGAGAGGTAGACAGAGAAAAATACGGGAAGGAACGTCAAAGAATAGACAGGCTTTGACTTTGCAGAGTTGCTAAGAATGCTAGAAGACAGAGATACACAGAAGGTATGTAAGTAGTCAACAACCATCCAGCCAGTAGTCCCAACAACCAACAAACCCAACAATGAGCTGAAGAAGAAAGAGACACATGTTTAGCTACAATGACATTAGTAAAAAACAACAAACTAAAATTGCATTTTCTCTAACTAAAAAAAAAAGATTTTTATCCAGAAAAATAATTGAAATAATCCTCTTGGCATTTTTCATGCAAGTGTAAGCCTAAAGAATCAAAATGTACTTCTTGTTCAATCTTCTAGGTAATAACTCTCTACCTAATAACCTTATGTAATTTAACGTTGGCAAAAAAAAAAAAAACCTATTTCTAAGCTGTATGCAAGGCAGATATGGATGAATATAGTAGACATGCCATAAACTGAAGAACCTCCACATGTCTTTGCAGACTGCTTAGAATAAAGTTGCAGGATCAAATATCAAAGTTTGCATTCAAAGACATATATCAGCTACTGTATCTTCTTCATCTTCTACCTTTCAGCTCCTTGTGAAGCATAGGTCTTCAACAAACACTTTCCAGTCGATCTGTTTCTTGCCATTCTTTTAAGATCATTCTATGTCTTCCCCATCATCTTCATCTCTGCTTCTGTCTGTCTTCTCCAAGAATTTCTTGGTCTCCCTCTTTGTCTTTTCCCCTGGGGATTCCAAAAAAGGGCCTGTTGTGTAATACTCTCAGTTGACTTCCGCAGTGTATGTCCTATCCAGCGCCATCATGTTCGCTGTATCTTTTTATCCACTGGTATTTGACTGGTACATTTCCATAATTCTATGTTAGTGATTTTGTTCTGCCATTTCCATCCTTTTATTCTGCGAAAGCATCCATTAATGAAAGTCTGTATCTTCATGATTGTCAATTTTGTTGTTCTCCATGTTTCACAGCCATATAATAGGACTGACTTAACATTGGAGTTGAAAATTGTTATTTTTGTATTTAACCTAATTTCTGTGGACTTCCATATATTTCCCAGTGCAACAAAAGCTCCTCTTGCTTTTGATATCCTTATTTTGGTATCTGTTTCTGCTCCTCCCTCTTTATCTATATTACTACCCAGATATATGTAAGTTTGTAATAATCCAATCTATGGCCAATAGAAAGAGAAATGGAGACAGAAGGCATCCCTGCCTTACTCCTGTTCTTATTTCAAATGCTTCTGTAAGCTGCCCTTCATGCACCACACTACATTTCATTCCTTCATACATTGTTTTTATCAGGTTAATTAACTTTATGGGGATTCCATAATGACTCAGCAACTTCCAAAGCTTTCCTGTGTCTAAACTGTCAAATGCCTTTTCATAATCTATGAATCCAATATAAAGTGGGGATTTTAGTTCTAAACTTTGTTCAACTATTATACGTAGAGTAGTTTTTTTGATCAGCACATGATCTGTTCTTCCTAAAACCTGCTTGCTCATCTCCCAAATGTTTTTCTATGGCCTCTTTTAGTCTCTCCAGAATGATTCTGCTTAATATTTTTCCTGGCACTGATAGTAGCATAATTCCCCTATAATTTGTGCACTCATGTAAACTTCCTTTCTTTGGTAGTTTAATCATATAACATTCTTTCCAGTCCTTAGGTACATCTTCCCTCTCCCAATTTTTTTCTAATAGATTATGTAACATCTTGGTAGAGGTGTTAATATCTGCTTTGATGCCTTTGAAGGAATTTCATCTGGTCCTGTGGCTTTACTATTTTTTAATAGATTTCATTATTTCTTCTTGGCTTGGTTTTCCACAGTTAACGTGTAACTCTTAATTATTGCCTGTTAAGATGTTTCTGCAATCTCATATCCTGGTGTATATAAACCTCTCTTTCTCTCTTCCCCATTCTCTCTCATTGTCACCATCAAAGTTTCACTTCTCTGTGCTAGGACTGTCTATTTCATACAAAGCAGTATAAAGTTTACTTGCAGAAAGTACCAGTGATAAATGTTGACATGTAAACAATATTCTAAAACTAAGTCCACCAATGAGAGGATCTCATACAATAAAGTTGAAAACTCACCAACTTTTGTGGAAAGTCCAACCATTGTTTCTCTAGCTTGCCAGTATAAAATATCATTTTTGAATGCTAAGAAGTCAAATAAAAGCTGAAAGATACACAAAGTTTTAAAAATTACTCCGTTAACAGCAGAATTACCAAAATGATAATAATTGAACCATAGGTTACGATTTAAAAATTACCACTTCAAAAAAAAAAAATTCTTGGAATTCAGCAGTTTGCCAGTGGAAGCATTCCCCACCTCCTTAATTATATATTCTGGTGACCCCTAAGTGTTGGATTTGTTTCCTTTGATGTTGGATTTTTTTTTTTCATACACCATCATCAAAATTACAATGCAATAGTAAAAACGCTGATGTTTTTTTAATAAATTCAGCCACATAAAAAAAAAACAAATTTCAGTAGCATACCCTTAACAAAACGCTTTTACCCCAGTAATTTTTGGATGTGTAATTGTCTAGGCATTATATGTCTGTGGTTGCCATTGCCATCTTACATTAGGCACAGTCCTGAGTATGGCAATCTCATGAATCGCAATTTATTCTGCCAATTTTCAAGAAAATTGGTTTGTTTCTTTTATTTTTTCATTTGACAAGGGAAATCTTCAGCTGTCAGTGGAAAATCTCTTTGGCCAGCAAGACATAAAACAAAACCTAACCCTAAGCAAATGTACGGGTTGGACTGAGGTCAGCATGTGAACAGACAAAGCAAGCATCTGATAGCCAAAGTGTCATGCGTTACAATTTTGGGCAATAAATCTGATCAAAGCGAGGAAATTATTACCGCATCTGATAAAGGCCAAGCTCTGGTGGTCACTTTTACCTGCCTTGTACAGATAAAATCCTAAATCCAAATTGTTTGCGCCAGTCACTCATGAACCTTCAATGTGAACGGTTGGGTTTCTTGAGTTACAGAGAGATACATCTCTCATGAACCTTCAATGTGAACGGTTGGGTTTCTTACAGAGAGATACATCTCTATTGTAAATGCATATGCCATTGACATCTGCAATAACACTTAGGATAAGAAAAAAATTGTACCCAGGTGGGATTTCACCTTGGAAATAGCAGAACTCATGAATGCACATTTGGCTGAAAGATATGACATCATGAGTTTATGACACAATGTCAAAGAAGCCCTCCCAAAAATTCTGCAATATGAACAGACAGGGGTTGATATAGTTCAACTTCAGGCTGGCACTTGCCCTTCACAAAAACATTGTTCTCTGTGTCCTGCAAAAGCCAGAAGAATGACAACAAACTTTTGTGTTGCGTGTAAAAAGGCTATTTGTCATGCAGATAATGTCAATGTTTGTTCTGGCTATGCACCTCAATTTTTTCAATTATTTTTAAATTGTTGTCCTTCCTATCTATTATTGTTCCATGTTTTTGTTCCAAAATGTCCAAATAAATATTATTTTTTACAAATTACACAAGGTTTTATGTGAGTAGTATTTTTTACTACCTTTTGCAAAAAAAAGTGATTTACAGACAGGTATCTTAATCTAGGGTTAAATGCAATATATTTCAGTTATCTTTTTTTTTTTTAACAGCTCTCAAAGCTATGAATAGTAGGCACAAAGACTTAACAATAAAGGACATATTCACACTGCCTGATTCACTTTATAGACAGTTAATCGATATGCAACAAAGATAATCTGACAACTTATTACTTTTTTTTTTAACAGACAGTGACCATACGTGTAATTCCACAATGTGAAGATGTGGTGAAGAACTAATGTTGTTACTGGAGCTATTATGCACAAAAAATCATGAATGTATGTCAACTAATTATGCAGTAAGCTAAAAGCTTGAATAAGAAATGTCCTTACACATAATTTATGGATCAGAATGATCAGTAAGATTAACTCTGTTATGTATCACCTAAAAGCCAGTGGTGAGGAGTGTTAGACACTCCAAGGTGACAGTTTTACAAAGAAGGAACACAACACAATACTGACATTTCGGCTTGTGGCCTTCTTCAGAAAGCAGGGACAACGACAACAAACGATGAAGCACAATTATCTATAACTACATGTTAGATGATCAGGTGAATGGAGAGGTGGACAGAAAAGAAGAGAAGAAAGTAGGATGTTGAAATAAGAAAGGAGGCTACATGAGGGGAGGTAGGATGAGAGTCAAGATGTGTAGAATAGAAAGATAGGAAAAATGAGGATGAGATAGAATTGTCAATAGTACAAAGTGGATACTGTATCGTAAAACGTATAAGAAAAATCAAACACTTAGCTAGGATAACTTGACTGTCCGCCGTGAAGCAATCGAGAGAATGATAGGAAAAAACATGAGGCCTTGAACAGGATTGTGGGGAAACGATAGAGAGGGGAGGAGGGGGGGTTAATTAGGGGGGATGGGGGGAGAAGAAATGGCAGGTAGCCAGACTAGTGTGAAAACACTGGTGGAAATAAATAGAAAAAAAACCACAACAGAGGCTCGGGTAAGGCATGTCAGCGACCAGACAAAGGGCGGAAGGAAGAGAAGATAATAGGTCCAATAAAATTAATGGGATTATTTGATTTTATTATATTTGATTTATAAGATTAATTGCAATTATTTGCCTGTTCCCTACGTATCACCTACATAGACTACAAAGGTAATAAAGCTAACACAAACAACCTCAGAGAGCTCTTTTTACAGAACACACAATGCCTGATATCAAGTGAGTTCTATATAGTACAGTATTCCCTGCACTTAACTACCAATGCAAAACTTTGACATAAGAGCCAAAGAAGAATATACACAAAGAAAATGAGATGCATGAGAAGGAACCACAACATGATGCAAAGAAACAGAATCAGAGATGATGATATAAGTTACATCAGTGCTGGGTCATATTAAGAAAGAGTAGATCAAATGGTATGACATAACATGATCAGCAACCTCAAGGAACAATAATTCTCAGAAGCAATGGGGAAAAGATATACCTCGAAGATGACTGATCATAAAATAACAGAAATTACAATGAGCATCAAAAACATCCCTCATCATTCACTGTCCACATTCATGAATTTGATAAAGGAAGCAGGCAACTTGATATTTGCAATAATACCATACAATTTGTCATTGTCAAATTGAAGCACTTAGTAGACCCTATCTAGTTTGTCACATTTTCATGAAATGACTCTTTACAATTAGTCCATCCTTATTAAGTCACCAGTGTGTTCTTCATCATGACATATGGAGTACATGACACTCTGCTAATATTCTACCACGTCAATCTTCAGCATACTTAAGGACGGCTTCCCTGCTGGTTTTTTTTAACTTACTGCATGATGGTTGTTCTTTCATTAACATATAAGAAAAGTGTCATTATTTATATGCCTCTTAAAATAGAGAATTACTATTGGAATTACTATTACTACAATGGAATTACTATTTTTAAAACATCCTTCATATTGTTATGTAGAATGTGCACTTGTTTCATAACTGACCATATTTCTTGTTTTTTGTAGTTAAATGGCAATGACTAGTCTGGCAATAGATAGTGATGTCAAAAATTAGAAGATAGTAATTATAATGTCAATAATGGTGGTCAGAGTGATGAAGCAGTTCTAGTCAAGGCTGAAGACTTCCTTTCTTTACTTGTGTCTAATGAGACTACTAAACCCTATGATTATCTTATGCCATTGACAATAGTCAAAGAGAAGTTGTATTTTTCAATTGGCAGAAGATCAAACAAATTTGTAAGCAATACAATGTCATGTACAGACCAGGAAAGGAGATGTATGCTCAAATCATCTGGCCTGACTACCACCTAAATAAAAATGTCTAGTTTACCCTTATACTGTGAAGAGAATTAATGTTCTTACTTGAGTCTGGAAGATGAAGAAAAAAAGTTACAGCCTTAGGGTGCCAGAAAAAGAACGATACATTGATAACATGACTTCTTTTGAGTCTATGGACCCAAAAAGAAGTTATATCATATCATTAAATAACACACTCCTGGAATCTGTAAAGGTAAAGGTAAAGTACGAGAGACTTGAAACCGGCATCTTAGCACGCGAGTTTCCACTCATATGTGCTCGGCCGCCTATCCAGAAATGTTCAGAGATTTTCGGATATAGCCGCCTCAAGCACCGAAACTCACGATGCGAGGTGACATTCCTCACCTTCCCTGGGTAATACCCTGGTACCCACTTCTGCCAACAGCTGGGTCAACTGTGGGGGTATTTTTTTTCCAACCACGAGTACAATTCACGCTGCTCCCAGCAGGAATCGAACACGGGTTGTCCGAACATCAGTAATCCAGTCAGGTGGTTTTCCCAACTAGGCTACCAAGGCCCCCATGAAGGCCTCCTTGAATCTGTGATTCACCTATCTTGCTTGGTCACAACCACTGTCTCCCTTGAAGAAGAAATAAAATTCCTAAATTGGAAAAGCAGCGTCAACATTTGGTAAACTTAAAGATGAAGCATTGGCCAACATCAAACTAACACCCAGGACAAAGATTCAAATTTACCAAAGTTGTGCACTTAGTACATTTCTATAAAGATCAGAAACTTGGACTACCTATGCAAGGCAGGAGAAAAGTTTAAACAGCTTTCATGTGCATTGCCTTCAAAAGATTATGAACATCAAATGTCAGGACAAAGTAATACACTTTAATGTCTTACAATGAGCCAAACTCACATCCATCATGGCAACACTTAGGAGTTGGAGACTCAAGTGGCTGAGTCATGTAAGAATAATGGCAAACAATCATATTCCCATACAAATATTGTATGGTGAGCTTAAGGACAAAAAGAGACCGAAGGGCAGACCAGTGCTGAGATATTAGGATGTTGGCAAAGCTTTCTTAAGTAAATTCTCTATCAGTGAAAGAAATTGAGAAGATCTGGTTACAGATCTTGGCATGTAGAGAACAAAAATAAAAAAATGGCAGAGCAACATTCAAAACAGTGTTGATATCAAATTCAGAAGACAAAAGGCACAGGAGAAAGGAGACAAAGCCAGACACCATGATTACATCTTGTTCATTCTGCGGTCAAATCTATCTGTCAAATATTGGCAGATTCAGCGACGAGAGACGCTGTTCAGCAAAAACAACGTCCAGCATAAGACACTAATATAAACTAAACTACTGACATATCATGATTGCTTGCTACCAACCATCTGTCAAGACACCAAAGACATATATACACACACATGGACCCAAGGTACATATTTATGTTTCTTTAACATTAGTTTGTTTCCAAGTTTGACAGCAGGATTAAAAATTTGTTCTGTTTCAATTGATATGATTCAGTTTCAGCTGAACTATTTATATTTATTTCAATTCTAAATTTGAAGAACAATATACAATACAATAAGACATATAGTTTGTTTTTAATATTACCTTGAAATCAACATGTTTGTTAGGAGATTTTAAAATTACTTTTTCTTAGAGATAAGTCTCTTCAAGTTAGATATGTCAACAGTAAAGGGACTTAGAGGCAAAATGGTTAAAAATGAAGACTAAGTGACAGTCCATCAGAAACATTTTTGTTAAAACACTTATACTCAAATGATTGATACTTGCATGGAATGCAGCAACTGTAAAGGTTAACATCAGTAAGAAAAAGTGGGTGTCTGCAAAGATGCTTTTGATTTCATCTGTGTCTTTTTCTGTGAATCCTGGGTTGAAAAAAATACCCAATATGTTGAACATGTTTTCACAAAATTAGAGAATTTGTAAAGACAACCTCAAATGTAAAGGTAACATAAGCAAAGGTCTCTGGCAGAAAAAAGCAATGAGATAAACTTTCATCAATTACAAGATATTGTTAAAAAAATAAAATATAGCAGAACAACTACAGGTTTCTTTCTCAGGAAAGTAAAAGGCTAGAGAAGTATAATGTAACAGAAAACAGCCCCACTGGGTTATAGGTAAAACTAGTTAAAAGTTAGCAAAGTATAATGTAAGTAAACCAATAGATGAAGAGGGAGAAACCACAATTTCACAACTTCTAAACATCAAAGAACAATATAAAGTAAAGTAGAGAATATGATTTTAGTGCCATATTTCCTATGACCATCACCACATTTATTCATAATGTAATCAGCACTACACCAGGCTGTTTTTCTTTGCCAGAAAATCATCTCTGGTGCTCATTTATGTTTGGGGTGAACATAGATACTGGTTGGACTGGGCATTTAACCCACCTTATTGTTGTCAGTCATCCAGTGTATTAATCACTGCTTTATCATGGCAGAAGAGATGGTTAACTATCAAAGAATTATAATTGCTATAAGCCGAAATGGTGCAATAAATGTACTTACCTCAAATATGGGCAATTCATCATCATCATCATTGAGTGTCGTTTCCACATCGAAGGTTGGCTATCATGGAGCACCATTTCACTCTGTCTCTTGCTTTGATAGTGCAGGTTGTCATAGGCTGACTCGTCCATCTTTTTAAGTTACTTGTCCATGTTAGTCTTGGTCTGCCTCTGCTACTTTTACCTTGTATTTTCCCTTCCAAGATTACTTTTAGCAAGTTACTGTGTCTTTTAATACGCCTCAAAAATATCATATCTTGTTTGAATTGTGTTTAGAAGTTCTCTTTTTATTTTTAGTTGTTTTAAGACTTCATCGTTTGTTTTATTTTCCTTCCATCAAATTCTTCAGATTCCTCTATAAATCCATGTTTCAAAGGCTTCAATTTTTTCTTCTGTTTTCTTGTCTAATGTTTCTGCACCATACAGGAATGTTGAGAAGATAGAACATTTTGCTATTCTTAGTTTTAACCATGGTGTTATTTATTTTTATATTATATTTTTCATGGCATTAAAATTACTTTTTGTCATTACGGTTTGTTTGTTTATCTCGGTTTTACATTTTCCATCACTGGTTATAGTATATCCAAGGTAGTTGTAGCTCTGAACTGTCTCCAGGTCTATTCATTCCACTTTGGGATCCACTTGTAGGTTTTGAGTATTAACTTTGTTTAAGATCATAGTTTGTCTTTTTGATATTCATATCTATGAGCTATCTATATTCATATCTATTCAGCCTATGACAATCTGCACCATCAAAGCAAGACATAGAGTGGAATGGCGCTCCATGGTAGCCAACCATCGATGCGGAGACGGCACTCAATGATGATGATGATCTATGAGCAATTAATAGGTAACAATACTGAGGAAAACAATGTTATATACACTGATGGGTCTGTGATATGAGACAATAAGTTGGGATGGGGTTTCTCAGCTAGAGTCATTGGAGAAATATCAAACAAATTTGTAAGCAAAACAATGTCATGAACAGACCAGGAGAGGAGAAACATACTAACCACAAACACTACAGCTAAAATAAAATAACTTTGAATTCATACTGATACTCTTATGGGAATGCCTACTCAGAATCATTGCAAAGTACAGCGCCTTGCAATAACCTCTAGTATGAGAATGGAGCAGCTACAGTTAACATTAAGTGGGTCTTCTCAATGACACAAGTGAACAGAGCAATGACTGTGATGAACTCCAAATATTCAGAAATGATGTCTACAGCAAAAGTGAATAACATATATAGAAGTATCAAACATAAAAAAAAAGTGTATAGGTTTCATGTGGGAGTTCATGACAGTGGTACAGCTGACAGGCTGGACTGTGATGGAGAATAAGAGATGATGGCAACAGTTGCTTGTCATCAGAGTTTTCTCTCCTAGAAGAACAGTCTTATGAGAATAATGTGTCTTTCCTATCCAGGTTTATATAAAGGTTCTCAATGATTGCAAGCTGGATTGATACAGGATCAATGAGGATACAGATTGTATATCTTCAATCTTATTTAAGGACAAACATGTACACCAGACCAAAAAAAGTCTACACAAAGGGGAAGAAAACCTGACATGTCCATGTGTCCCCCACTTGTTCCCAGTTATAGCATGGCTGGTTGATCCTGAATTTGTTTGTCTTCTTCTTTGGAAGGCACAAAGCCATTCAACTTCTGACTATGTCTACTAGACCACAATTGCCATTAAAAAATTGTAGTCACAACTATATTTTCACTCGTTTTATGTATTCATGGTGCAACATTGTGAAAAATAATAATAGAAATGGGGTTTTCATCTTATCAAGTGTATATGAGAAAACTCTTTATAAAGACAAACAAACAGCAGTTTGTATTGAAAATGACACATCAGACTGGTTTTGTAAGGAACAAGGAGTTAGATAATGTGTATCTTATCACCATATCTATTCGACATATATGCAGAAAATATAACAAGAAATGTCAGAGAAGCAAACCATAAAGAACAATCTGATGCTCTTACAATTGGAAGTCATGCACTACTAGAAATATGATACACTGATGACACAGCACATTGATCCAACCAAATAAGTTAGAATCTATTGTTTATATCCACCTCAATAAGAGTAACTGATAATATCTGTTCTGTGTAAGAGTGAAAAAATCACGTCTATCTCAATGCACAAAAACAACCATTTTTACAACAGATAAAACAGATACAAACTGATAAAGACTAGAAGAGAAACTGGACTTTGCCAGAGAACTAGCTGAAATATCACACAGCACAGAGAGCAACATTGTCTACAAAGCAGCCGCAGCCAAATACAGACGTGAGGTCATGATATCAGCAAGACAGAGTTGGATAGACAAAACAGAGAGCCTTAATCTAGACAAAAATGGTCATAAACTTGCGAAAGCTCTGAGCGACGAAAACAACTGCCGACCTCCAATATCATTAGCACACAATCAGAACATCCTCACAGGCAAAAGGGCAGCAAATCTACTGATAGAGACTTACAAAAACATTAGTAGAATAAACATTCCAATTGACAAACAGAAAGCTGCAAGACGGGAAAACCAAGATGCAAAATACATGCCTTTAGCACCAGAAGGGCATCAGATGACCATCTTTACCCCAACTGAATTAGATGTTGCCCTCAAAGGATTGAAGCTCAAAAGTTCCCCTGGTAAAGATGGAATCTCCAATGAAATGCTCCTAAATCTGGGACAGAAAGCCAAGAGCCAGCTTCTAAGGATAATAAATGCTAGCTGGAAGAGAGGTCATGTGCCGGCAATCTGGAAAGAAGCTATTATGGTGCCCATCCTCAAGCATGGAAAGGACCCACTAGACCCAAGTAGCAATGGAAAGGCTGGTTAACAGAAGACTTATGTGGCATTTGGAGACAAAACAACAAGTCGTACCACAACAAAGTGGCTTCCGTCAACACAGATCAACTGAAGACCTGGTCACTTACATTGCACAGGAAATAGAGGATGCTCTACAAGAAAAGAAACACACACTGGCAGTGTGGGTCGACATGGAGAAGGCTTTTGATAGAGTTTGGTGAGAGGGTTTAAAGAACAAGCTTATTAGACTTGGCATCCAGGGTCGTTTATTCAATTGGGTCTCTCAATACCTTCAGGATAGAACGGCCAGAGTACAAGTTCAAGGTCAACTAATTAAGAAGGTCTCTATTGAACAAGATGTCCCACAAGGCGGAGTCGTGTCCCCAACACTTTTTTAAATTTTCATAAATGACATCGTAATGGACATTCCACCCAGAATACACTCAGCAATATATGCAGATGATCTGGCGTTATGGGCTTGCGAGGAAAGTATGTCGGTGGCTGGACCCAGGAAGCAAGATGCCCTAGGTGAACTTGAAAAATGGACGAACACCTGGTTCTTACCAATCAACGAAAAAAAAACTACGTATACAATTTTCAGTCCATCAAGAAACACACTCTCTGCAAACTTGAAAATAAAAGATCATACACTCCCTACTGACCAAAACCCAACATATCTTGGCATCACCATGAATCGCAGAATGACTTGGAAAAATCAGATAGACAGAGCAAGGAAAAAACCAGAAAACGAACAAATATTATGAAGAAATTGGAAGGAATGGACTGGGGGGGGCAGACAGCAATATTTTGAAAAGACTATACGTAGGAAGAGTCAGACCAGTTCTAGAGTATGGAGTCACAGCCTGGGCTATGGCTTCCAAATCACACCTTAGCAAAATTAACAGAACACAGAACCAAGCTGCCCGTATCATCACTGGTGCTATGAAATCTACACCTATTAAGACTCTAGAAACTGTAACAGGTTTACAACCCTTAGATGACAGACGGGTCACTAAAATATTGCAACAAGTAGAGAAATATAGAAGGCTCCTTAGCCACTCCATGCACCAAAGAATAACTGGTTCCGGCATTGTACGACTAAAGAGGAGCAACTTCGCTGCAATTGCCAATGAACTAACTACTGGAGACCCAGTACTTTTCCAAACAATATCGAAACCCTTGGGCCCATCTGATATGTCTCCTCATGGAAAGCATAAAATACCAGAACTTAAGGAAAATATAACAGGAATTATGAAAAAAGGCACCCAATCAAACACAGAAAGAAAACACGTAGCAGAAAAACACATACACGATACCTACCCACAGGACTCTTGGTCCCACATATACACAGATGGCTCTGCTACAAATGTCACCAGAAATGGAGGGGGAGGTGTGTTCTTGATGCTGAATAATCAGGACGAGATCACCAAGTCAATAGCTACTGGAAAATTCTCAAACAACTTTAAAGCAGAAACTGAGGCCCTCAGAGATGCTGCAACACTGGCTACTCAACACAAAAATAACATGCACAATAAATTGGTGATTCTGACCTATGCACTGTCAATACTATCAGCTCTAAAAAGTCCCAAGAACAATGAACTAGATGACTTGAGAACAACCCTGGACCAACTATGCAATAACTTCCAGAGAGTAGTCATTCAGTGGATACCATCACACTGTAATATACACGGGAACGAATGCGCAGACAAATTAGCTAAAGAGGGAGGGAGATTACCACAAGAGAACCATCCACACAGTTATGATGAAGCCAAATCCATCCTCAAGGGTCAGTTCCATGAAAAATGGAAACGAGAACACCCAAAGCATAATGAGAGAAACATATACCACCAACTATCGAGGAGGGATCAAGTCATCATACTTTGCCTATGCACTGGCCACAATAGAATGAGAAATCACATGTTCACCAAATTCAAAATAGGTACAACAGCCTATGCCACTGTACACTGGACAATATGACTACAAAGCATGTTCTACAGGATTGCCCCCAGTACACAGACCTGAGAAGAGCAATGTGGTCCACGTCCACCTCCCTGGAAGAAAAACTATATGGGGCAATCGATTCGCTTAAACAGACAGCTGATTTCATGAGAGAGTCTGGAATCCTACTCTGATTGAGTCTTGATCGCAGAGAGAGAGAGAGGTATATGTATTAATGGACAAATATTGGAAAGAATAAACAGTTTTGAATATCTTGGTTTGTTAACAAAACAAGGAGAATCAAAAGGAGGCTGAACATAGATATGAATAAATTAAAACATCTATAAAACATTGGTAAAGAACTGATATAACAACAAAACTTAGGTTCTAAGGTAATTTTTCCCAACAGCGACATGTGGTGGTGAAATGTGGACTATTGATAGATTACTAAAAATACATGAATGCTTTCAAATGCAAATGTTTTACAGTAGAATACTCAGAATACCATGGTCAGAGAAAAAACAGACATGTCAATTTTGCAAGAACTTAACATTTTAGAAAACAAATTGATAAAGAACATAAAAAAACAAAGAAAAGAAAACATTTTGGTCACATAAAATAACAAAATGACCTAGATGGATTAACAATGGAAGACATAATTCCTTGTAAATAAGAGAGAGAAAGACCTAGAGGAAGGTTGATGCATGATATTGCAGACAAGTTGGGACTGAGTGCTACGGACACTAGACATCTTATGCAGGACAGAGAGAACTTCAGAGTAGCTGTCGAAGGAACCAAATTCCAACAGGAACAAGCTAGCTGAAGATGATGTGTATTTGTGTAGAGTGGCTGGTTTGCCATTCAAAATGTATGTTTCCTATGATTTGATTGGCTAGAACATGTATAACAACTGCCTACATTTTATTTTTGTAAAATGTGTGTAGATTTATTTTCAAAAGTAAATTTTGCAGAAGAGTCACACAAATGACCTGTTATCACTTACAAATTGCCTTGTTAGGCTTAGAAATCCATTTGTTTTTAGAAAACCCTTCAAATTAAGGTGAACCCTTCAAAAATGGATGGTATGCAAACCTTGAGACCACAATGATTTGTAATATAAATTTGAACATGTAAGATTGACACCTACAAGGGCAAGCTGGCTGCACGTACAACCAGCAAACAACTGCACAAACTTCCAACATCTGCTGAAAGTAAGTCAGCAACTATAGGATTACCTGGAGTGCTATCATGTAAGCTCTAACAAGAATGAACTATTTGTGGGGAAACCATAAACCTGGGCAATTCATAACTTGTTCAGTTTCTACTACATTTTATTATTTGACTTTATTTCATGGAACTTGTGTGTGAGTGCGTGCGTATGTGAAGTTTACAGGTTCTTTATTTTTACAACTTTTCCCAGCTATTTTTACACCCTACCACTTGCTCTTTGTTACTAGCTTTACTGCAGCACTGAAATTATTTGTCTGTTCCTTATCTAATTATTTCTTTTCTCATTTGCCCCCCAACACCAAGCCTCTCTAGCAGAACGATTCATTTTCTTACTATAGATCAGAATAGCCTGGATTCAACTTCCACACGAGAATTTGATTTGGATTCACAAGGTTCATCCAGCCTCTAAAAATAGGTACCAGTCATTTTCCTGGAAAGTAAAGGGCCTGACATGTTACTGATGACATCATCCAAAACTGCACTGCTAACCATGGGAGAATATATGGTCACTAACACCATATTGACATATGCCTAACAAGTCATGGTGGCAATCTTTGCTTTAATTACCAGAGTGAAAGGGAGAGAGATAGTACATAAACTTCTGTTCTCTATTTGACCTTTTCTCCTGTGATATTTCTAAATACTTCTAAGATTTTGTTTATCCATTTTTTAGGACATCCTCTCAGTTTGTTGTTGTCATAGTGTTTGTTGATTATGTAAATTGTGTTGGATTGTTTCTATTTTGTTATTTAAACAAAAAATTAATTTTGTTATTTCTTTATATACTCTCCTAAGCAGGTATTTTTAGTTTTTCTTTAGATTTTCTAGAACTAGTTATGAGAAAAGGAGATTATAGGCCACCACACCAATTTGCAAAATTTGTACAAATTAAACGGAGGATGTCAAGAGGTGAAAATATTGAACAGCATAATTAATATGACAAAGAAGAGAGATAACAAAATTATAGATGCCACAAGGAACAGATAGAATTTAGTTTGTACCCCTGTTATAAATTATGCTTATGGAATGTGTATTCTTCATGAATGGTATTCACATATATAATATCAGCATTCTGGATACAATCAAACACACAAAGTACCTAAATCAGTCATCATTTTCATTGATTCTTTTAGGATGATCCACAGTCTCATTTTGCCAAGAGACATTGGAGAATATGTGATTGTCAGAGGCATAACTGTGGAAGTCTCATTCACAGGCTGGGAAGAACACATAGGCAATGGTAGTATAACATTAACATTCATTACAGTCACAGGGGCAAAGCAATCTATACAGCAGTAGAAAAATAATATTTTAAACAAATAATTTGTGTAATAATTTGTTACTGACTTTATAAGTTAATCTAATTCAATGTACGTTAAATATAATTAGAGTCACAGAGTCAGGATATATAGCAGCAACAGAACCACAGTATTGGATCTGACAGAAGTAAAATGCTTATCATTCACTTTTTAGTGGATTTGCATTGCACTGCACTGTACCTTTAAGTCCAATGTATCTGTCCTTAGCATCCTCCCAGTATGGATTTTTATTCGATTTTCTCTCCTGCCTTAGGATGAAGTCTTAATGTGAAACATGATCATCTACAATAAACTGGTGCTCAATATAGTTAATAATGGAGTTGGTTTTTAGAACAGCTAATATTTTTTAAAGTGAATGGCTTCATTTGAGGCAAGCTTGAGAAAATGTTGATCTATCTACACTTACTTAGACCCTTGAAATATTTGTGGCTTGTGTCAATTAATTTTCATTTTCACTCCAAATGACATATAATGGACTATAATAGAAGCCCAAAGACAGCCTATGAGCAGAGGTGAAGATATTCTATATGTGCCCAATTTGAAGCGATGGATGTTCACAGACCAAATTGGTGGTGAGATTTTCACACTGCTGTATACCACCAAACATGTCATTCTATTACTGGAAGACAGTGATGCTTTCACAATGACTCCAAGTAATTTGACTATGGAAGTTGTGGCTTTCACTTAAAACATTAGCTTGGCAAGTCTCACAGACATGTTTGCTTCCTCAGTGACACAATGAGCATAGTTAGGAAGAACACTGGACTGGGCTAGACTGCAGTGGTTGGAGTCTCTGGGGAGATCAAATCTAACTAAAGTCTGCTTCATTTTTGTACCGAAGCAAGCAAGTGTAAGAGGTTATAAACATGCTGACAGATTTGCTATTTTGGTTGATGTTGACTGCTGAAGGGCAAAGGACTGTACTGACATTCTGGATGTCCTCAGAGATGCTGGATGAAAAAGTGACAAAAAATTACTCTGAATCTGCAACCACGAACAGACTGCACAAATATCATGTCAAGGTGCCAGGCAGAAACACTATACATGAAGCCAAAGACAGCTTATAAACAAACACAATACCAGTGTTGTTAGTTGCAGCACACATGCTTAAAAGATCTGAGCACTAATTTTTCTGAGGTGCATTGAGGATGACCTATCAACTAAACTAAGACATGTCAGTCACTGAATGTTTTGTTAATCAATGGCTAAGAACAAGAACAAGATTAAGAATTTACATAAATATTTAATATAAAAATAAAACTCATAACAGGTGTTCTCACCAGTAAGTCTTTTATCCGGTAACCAAACTCATCTATAAAAACAATTGGGTAATAATGTTTGCCATCCTGAGTTGTCCTAGAAAAAGTATACAAAATATATTTTTAAAAAAGAAACACATGCATATATATGTATACTCCGCAACAGATAAATATAAATAAATATGTTATATACAGACAAGAGAGAAAAGTTATTCTAGGATATACTGTCTCTAATGTAAGGAGCATTAAAACCAATAAATTAGTGTTAGTATGAATGACCACTGTATGCTTGTTGACTTTGAAGAAAATAGCTTGTTCTATTTTTTTTCTCATGACAACTGCTATCCTTAAAATAGTGGAAGCTTAATTGTTACATGTTAAATGTTTGGGCACAGGATATCCAATAATACAGGTTGGCATCAAGTGATATCAGAAAGTAACATTTATTTAGATTTAAATGTTACGTATAACTTAAAGACTAATTCAAAATGATTAAAAAAAAAAATCAACACTGTAAATGATACATATAGACAACGCTTTTGAAGAACCACCTTTATGAAACATAAGGTGGTGGAATTCTCATTATAAAACATAAATATTATGCGCCCTTTTTGCCAAACACATCCGTCTATGGCACCGGTAAATTTCCTAATTTAACAATTTTTGCCTTGGCAGTAGCCATTTTTTTTCCTCACTCTTTTAACTGCTCTTTAACATACACAGAGTGCACACACAGAACCTCCTGTTTTTCATCATTATCCAAGAAAACTAAACATTTGGTCTCGTAAACCAGAGATTAGGGAATGGGTAAAGCTATAAGGAAACCAGGGATTCAAAGAGAAACATTCCCACTACTTGTGTCTTAATTTGAATCCGCGACATTTTTGTCTTACTTCTAGACCACCCAGTTCCCCAGAGTGGGGATAAGTGTGCATTGTATAAGATGTTCCTTTGTCCTGATTGGCATAGTTTTGAGTTGTAGGAAAGGGGTTAGCTGTCCCAATACTTAGTTTGCCTTACTGCACAGAATGTTAATTTCTTTATTCATTTTGTCATCTCTGGAGAATGTTGTTCCTAGATACTTGAACCTGTTTTATATCTGTATTTTCCATTAACATATTTACTTTTGTTTCTCTCTTCCCATTGGCATTACTTCAATTTTTCTGTGTTGATTCTCATATTGTTTACTTTACAATCACGGATTCATGGGCATAATTTCTCATGTATTTATTTTCTTATTTTGACAAAATTGTCTACACTTTTTGTACTTTATATTTTTTACTTTCAATTGTATATAACGATAATATTGCAAGTAACAAAACAAATTATTATGATACAGGTAACAAAATTAATGGTGATGATAATGCACAAAATAAAACAAAAGGACTATGATGCAACAAAACTGTAAAAAAAAAAATGTAACAAAAAGAATGATGATAAATTTAAAAAAAAAACAATTGTCAAAGTAATTGAACTCTAGCATGCATAAATAAGCTTTAATTCTTAATTATCCTACTAAATAACTCATATCAGGGCTCTTGATTTATCCTAGATTTACCAAAACATCATCTGAAGTCAGAATTATTCACTTCATATTTTATGTGTCTCCTTATCTTAAATCTCATATATTAAATGGATTGTAGTAACATCAGCACATGCACTCAGCTTATGACCACGCTCTGATTGGAAATACTACTGGATTTGAAAACTACTGGGCTTCATTCAGTTTCATATGCTGATCTTGTGATAAACTCGGGCAGAGAGATCCAGTTTCTGGATAATTTCTATGACACCATTACTACTTCTTTTTTCCTTCCTCATTTTCCTTTCAGCATTGAGGGGAGAGATAGTTTGCAGTCTTTTACTCTTTTGTTGACTGCTGCTATCGCATCTCTGTGGGCTTCTTGTATTCTTTCCACTTATCTTCGTCCTGGTCTGCTATCTTTGTAGTGTTTGTTGATAGCTATATAGATTTCATGTAGTTGTTTGAAATCATTACAAGATAGACAATTTTTAGTCTGGCAATCATAAAATCACCTCAAGCTAACCTGATATAGGGGTATATCTCTCCTGGTAATTTTTTCCGATCTAGGCTTATGCGATCACCAAGTACACTAATAGACAAGCGCTGCCTCCAGTGGGTATGTGGTTGTAATGTCACATCTTTCTTTTCTATGCTTTTCCCCAAAGTGTTATTCTGTTAAAAAAAAAAGCATTTTAACTATAACGATTAAGCACTACACTTGTAAAAGAAAAACTGCAAAAAGCTTTCCACAAATTATATAGAAAAATTCACTAAGCACAACAGCAAAATTACTCCTTTCCAGTTTATTACACTTGTTCATTGTTGTTGACACCACATTCTGGACAAACATATAAATGCTCAACTACTTTCAGCAGATGATAAATTGTATGCACAATGAAGGTTCCAGCAGTTCACCGGTTGTTCATGCTTACAGACTGTCTTTCTTACTTGTTCAATGTTGCATGTCAAATCATTGTATTCCAATTTATTACAAAACATTAAATCACTATAATAATTTACTTATGAGGTGGAAGAAGACAAAAGTTATTCAATTAGGTATGCGTTGCCCTTTAAAAACAAAAAACTTAGTATATGTGGGCATCAAAATAAAATAAAAACAGCAAGGCAATCCGGTACTGTCTTTGAGGGAGAAGATGAACAACACAGTGAAACAGTTGCAGTAATTTTGTTCACACAAATAACATAAACATGTTCCGAAAATGAAAACCAATCAAAGACATACTAATAAGAGGAAGACAGGAAGAATCATCAACATTACCATAAAACAATTCAATGCAGCATCAACCCAGACATATGACAGAAACAATGAGACTATGAAGTGGTTCTACCAGCAGCTGCATGTAGAAATGAAAGCCACCAGAAGATAAGGCCCAGGTTTTACTTTTAATTTTTAAGATCTTAATCAAATACACCTAGAAAAATAATGGGAAAGTGCGAAAGGGGCACAGGAAATAAAATTGGCAATAAAATGCAGTAGAATAAATAATATAGTGGCTGAAATAAATAATATAGTGACTAGAATAAATAATATGGTGACTAGAATAAATAATATGGTGACTAGAATATATAGAAGGGGATACGAGCAAAGAAATTAGAATCAGACTGGCTAAAGCAGCAATGTCTTTCAGAAGCCTTGAAAAGTTGTGGAAATCAAAACTCATTAGCACAAACACAAAACTTAGGCTATTCAAATCAAATGTACTATCAACCCTTACGTATGCGTGTGAAAGCTGGAAAACAACAAGAGATATAGAAACAAAGTTGAACGCATTCGAAAATAAATGTCTAAGGAAAATACTTGGTATAGAATGGAACGAATTCAAAACAAACGAGGAAATTAGAGAAATCGCCAATCAACCACTAATATCTTCAGTAATAAAGAAAAGACGATGGTCATACGTTGGACATGTGATGAGAAGAGATAATAATCGAATAGCAAAGCAAGCCCTCATATGGGAAACAACAGGTAAAAGAAAAAGAGGAAGACCCAGGGAGACACTGAGAAGAACATTGATGAGAGAGGCAAGAGCAGCAGGAATCGGCTCCCTCAATGAGATAGAACTGCTTGCACAGAACAGAGACAGATGGCGAGATTTGATAAAATATCTTTAAAAGAAAACTGCTAGAACAAAAATTCATATAGGAGAAGGTGTATCTTGGTCTACGCCCTATGGGCCGGTTACGGCTCGAAAGGTCAATAGATAGATAGAATATATAATATAATGACTAAATTAAATAATATAGTGACTAAAATAAATAATATAGTGATTAGAATAAATAATATAGAGACTAGAATAAATAATTTAATGACTAAAATAAATAATATAGTGACTAAAATAAATAATATAGTGACTAGAATAAATAATGATTAAAATAAATAATACAATGACTAAAATAAATAATATAGTGACTAAAATAAATAATTTAGTGACTAAAATAAATAATTTAATGACTAAAATAAATAATATAGTAACTAAAATAATTAATTTAGTGACTAGAATAATTAATTTAGTGGCTAGAATAAATAATATAGTGACTAAAATAAATAATATAGTGATTAGAATAAATAATATAGTGACTAGAATAAATAATTTAATGACTAAAATAAATAATATAGTGACTAAAATAAATAATATAGTGACTAGAATAAATAATATAGTGACTAGAATAAATAATTTAGTGGCTAGAATAAATAATATAGTGACTAAAATAAATAATATAGTGACTAAAATAAATAATACAATGACTAAAATAAATAATATAGTGACTAGAATAATTAATTTAGTGGCTAGAATAAATAATATAGTGACTAAAATAAATAATATAGTGATTAGAATAAATAATATAGTGACTAGAATAAATAATTTAATGACTAAAATAAATAATATAGTGACTAAAATAAATAATATAGTGACTAGAATAAATAATATAGTGACTAGAATAAATAATTTAATGACTAAAATAAATAATATAGTAAGTAAAAAAAAAGTAAAGTACCCCCCGTCACGCCGAGTGGCGTATAGGGAAATATGGTGTTAGTGACCCTATATTTTACAGACCTTCAGCACATGATTTTTGGGGTAATGTGGTCGGTATTACGCCCGTGCTGCTTTTACTTTCCCAGAAAAAATCCGGTACCCATTTAAGGCTGGGTGAACCCGGAGCCGTCGGTTGGGATCGAACCCTACCCCTTGTCCGTAGTAGTCCAGTTCACTAACCACTGAGCTATCGCGGCTCCTACTAATTTTTAGGGAATTAGTAAAACCCAGGTGTCCTCGCCAGGGTACGAACCCCGGCTGTTGCCGTGGTAAGCCAACCGCCTATCGATTGCGCTAACCGGACACCCAAATAATATTGTGACTAAAATAAATAATATAGTGACTAGAATAATTAATTTAGTGACTAGAATAAATAATTTAATGACTAAAATAAATAATATAGTAACTAAAATAAATAGTATAGTGACTAGAATAAAAAATTTAATGACTAAATAAATAATACAGTGACTAGAATAAATAATTTAGTGACTCATAATCATCAAGTGCTATCTCCACAACGAAGGTTGGCTACCATTGGAGCACCATTCTGCTCTGTCTCTTGCTTTGATGGTGCAGCTTGTCATAGGCTGATTTGTCTATCTTTTGATGTTACTCGTCCATGTTAGTCTTAGTCTACCTCTGTCTCTTTTACCCTGTATTTTCCCCTCCAAGATTACTTTTAGTAGGCTGTTGTGTCTTTTATTATGGCCAAAAAACTCATTTGTCTTGTTTGAATTGTATTTAGTAGTTCTCTTTTTATTTTTAGTTGTTTCAAGACATCATCATTAGTTTTCTTTTCTTTCCATCCAATTTCTACCTATTCGTCTATATAACCACATTTCAAAGACTTCAATTTTCTGTTCTGTTTTCTTGTCTAATGTCCATGTTTCTGCACCATATAGCAATGTTGAGAAGACATAACATTTTGGTATTCTTAGTTTTAGCCTTGGTGTTATTTGTTTTGATGTTAGTATGTTCTTCACGTAATTAAAATTACTTTTTGTCATTCCTATTCTTTTGTTTATTTCAGTTTTACATTTTTCATCACTAATATCATCATCATCAAGTACCGGGCCTGCTGGTGTAGGTGATCATGTCTCTCCACAACTTTCGATCTCGACAGTTATTTATCATTTCTGTTGTTGACCTTCTGCCAAGCCATTCTCTTAAGCTGTCTGGTATTTTTTCTCTTTGCTTCACTCTATCTCTTCATCCCTCAATTTTTCCAGTTGTTACAATATATTCCAGTTGTTCTCTTCTCATTACATGGCCAAAAATGATGATTGTTTCTTCCTAATATTGGAAATTAGCTCTCTTTTTGCTGTAACAGCGAATAGATGAGGGTGTATGAAACGGGTGTGTAGCGGGGCAACAAGAGAAACAGAGTATTGATGAGAGTTGATTGAAACAGACGATATTAGTAGAGAAATAATAAACATCTAGGGGAGACAAGCAGAAGTGGTCAGGTGTGAGTGAGTGAACTGTTTTATAGAGAAAGGCGAAATAAGCGTGAATGGGTGAGATGTTTTCAGGGGAAGTAGGAGATGAGAATAGACGTAGATTTTAAAGTCAGTGTGCATTTGAGCCGGGTCCAGTGCGGACGTCTAGAGAAATCTAGTTAGCTTACCGCGGACTAGAAAGGAGTTGTAAATAGATGAAAGTTAAGACAGATATAGGGCGACAGCAATTAGTTTAGTTATCCTATTTCCAGGAGTTGTGATTGTTAGTTACTAAATGTTGTGTTAGATATGGCAAGATAGAATAGGTGTGAGTGTCACTGTTAAGGTTAGGGTTACCTTAGCGGCAATGAAACTGATTGTGAATCAGTGAAATTGACATAGAAGAACATTGTTGGAAACTTGTTAAGTGTCCAGCGCTCGCCGACTTTGATGGAGTCGTAGAGCAAGATTTATGAAGAATATAGAATCAGTGGGATTGTCACTGTTAAGGTTAGGGTTACCTTAGTGGCAAAGAAACTGATTGTGCATCAATGAAAGTGACACAGTAGAACATTGTTGGAAACTTGTTAAGTGTCCAGCGCTCGCCGACTTTGAGAAAGTCGTGGAGCAAGACTTATGAAGAATCTAGAAGTGTGATTGTAGCTGTTAAGGTTAGCGTTACCTTCTCGGCATAGAAGCTGATTGCGAATCAGTGCAATCGACACGTTGTTGGATAATCTCGCTGACTTCGAGGAAGTCGTGGCGGGAAAGTTTAGGAAGCTTATGACGAAGCTTCTACCATGAAGAGAGACTTTTATCGATCGTGTAGATCGTACACATCATTGGGAAACTTCAAGTAAGGGTCCTCAGAGACTTGGGAGCTTATGACTAGCTTCTATGACACACTATTGAACTTGTTAGTCAAGTAGATTACATAGAGTTGGGAACTCGACATAGAGTTCCACCGAGTTTGGGCTAAAGTAGCAGTCCATGAGAAGTGCACCTGAGGGTGGCACTAATGTTAGTTCAGGGAGGGAATTATCACTGTGAATATATGTACTGTTAATTTGTGAAATGTGTTTACATGATCCGGACATGTGCCTTGTCAAATAAAGATGTTTTGTGTGTAGTCAGGACTTGAGTTGAGTCATTAAAACATCTTCAGTGTTACAACCATCTAGCGAGTGAACGAGCTGGGAGAATCGCGGGGGGAATTGATAAGTTACAACGTGAAGTACTACACTATAGATCATAACGGTCCAAGGAGAGTCGCAACAGAATGACGTGAAGTACGAGGCATCAATCATGGCGGTCCAAAAGACTGGCATGGCAGCTTGAGAACGGGGCAGATCATCAGAGTGGCGAGGAACTCGTCATTCAGCAATCCGGCCATAAGCAGCATCACGAGCCCTCGCTCATCGTGCTAAAGCACCTCTGGTACTCGGGCTCGTGGTGAAGAGGAGTGATCTCAATCTCAAGGGGACGAGAGGTCAGTCGATCGTTCATGAATCGTCATTTCATCGGTCACGACATTGATCAGTCAAGTTGATCATCAAGGTCATAAGAAGTTGATTATCAAGCATTAGTGTTTGGGCTCTCTGTTTTCATTATGACATCTCGCTGTTTTCATTATTACATTGGTGCCGTGACCAGGATGTTCCAGATAAACATCGTGGATACAAACAGAGTAAAACAAAATAGTGTAAATACAGAGGAGGAAGAAGGACACGAAAGTATTGAGGAACTACAGGAAATAAAGGTGATGGAACAAGAACAGAAGGAAGATGAGGAATTAGGGGAGATAATGGGAGACATAAAGAAGGGAAGAGCAGAGAAGTGGAGGAAGTTTGATATAGATGGAAATGACGGGGTGTTAGTGTATATAGGGGAAGGAGATGAAGTGCAGCCGAGAGTGTGTATACCACGAACACATAGAGAACAATTATTGAGAGAGTATCACGAAGGAAATGGACATATGGGAAGAGACAAGATGTTAGACGCGCTGAGGTTAAAGTATTATTGGCCAAGTATGTATAAGGCGGTGGACGAGCATACAAAGAAGTGCAGGATATGCAAAACAAGAAATTTAGTGGAAAAAGGGGGCCGGTAATGATGATGGACAAACAATATTTTCCAATGCAGAAGATTAGTATGGACATAACAGGTCCATATCCGATGACAATATCAGGAAATAGGTATATATTGCATGTTACAGACTGTTACAGCAGGTGGCCAGAGAGCATACCAATAAAACATAAGGATACAGACACGATAGTAGACATACGGATAAATGAGATCATCCCGAGATACAGTTGTCCACAAAGCATACTCACAGACAATGGGGGGGAATTCACCAGCAACAAGTTTAGGCAAACGTTGAAGAGATTGAACATAAGACACATTAAAATCTACGTCTATTCTCATCTCCCTACTTCCCCTGAAAACATCTCACCCATTCACGCTTATTTCGCCTTTCTCTATAAAACAGTTCACTCACTCACACCTGACCACTTCTGCTTGTCTCCCCTAGATGTTTATTATTTCTCTACTAATATCGTCTGTTTCAATCAACTCTCATCAATACTCTGTTTCTCTTGTTGCCCCGCTACACACCCGTTTCATACACCCTCATCTATTCGCTGTTACATTGCCTTGACCTCTTTCAGAACATTTTCATTACTCTTCTTAGCTGTTCATGGTATTCTCAACATTCTTCTGTAAAACCACGTTTCTACAGACTCCAGTGATTTCCTTGTCTGTTGTCCTATTGTCCATGATTCACATCCATATGTTAAGACTGGCTCTACATAACATTTAAGAACTCTTTTTCTTGTGTATCACTAATATAGTAGCTAGAATAAATAATATAGTGACTAAAAAAAAAAATAGTGCTTCTTTTTATGTAAAGAAATTCACAAACTAACATAAGAATTGTTAAACAGATTGTGAAGAAACACACAATGAAATGGTTTAGTCACATATCCCAATCATCTGGCAAAGAACATTCTGCAAGGAACTGTGAAAGGAGAGGTCGGTAAAGAAAGTGATGGAAAGATAACAGAATACAGATAACAGATCAAAGAATGGAGAGGCCTCGACTTTGAAATCCCAAAGAATGACTGAAGATTGAGAGAATTGGGATAGTTGATGAAGTCAGTCAGTGGTGCTCCAACAAATCCCGGAGTTGTGGTATAAAGGATAGTGATGTAACAAAAATCATATAAACTATTTGTTAAAGCATATTAATAAAATTAAAACCTTTGAAAAGATGAAATGACCATTATCTAGTTCAAACTAGGATAAAAATGAAGCTCTAGGCAAACATTGGTCCAAAGATATGAAAACAGAGAAAATATAACAGTGACAAACTGAATGTCACAACTACTAGAACCTTGTTTAGAATAATCATAAGGAGATGCTACTATGAAGGAAAGAGTTTAATTTTGAGATGTGTTCAGCACAACACAAAATTCAACTTGGAATATAAAAGCAGTGCAATTGTACGGATTGGTGCTCTTGTGTGGATCTGAAAGCTGGAGAAAAACAATAAAAAGCATTATATGGCCTTTGGCGTCTTGACAGATGGTTGGTAGCAAGCAATCATGATAAGCCAGTAGTTTGGTAAAGCATTAGTGTCTCATACTGGGTGCTGCTTTACTGAACATCTTTTCTCGTGGCTGAATTTGCCAACCAATCTTGGACAGACAGATCCATCCACAGAACGAACAAGGTGTACCCGTGGTACCCGGCCTTGTCTCCTTTTGTCTTCTGAATTCGACAGCAATACTGTCTTGAAAGTTGCTGTGTCATTTTTTATGTTTGCTCTCCATGTACTACGATCCGCAGCCACATTTTTCCAGTTACTTTCACTTATAGAAAATTCCCTCAAGGAAGCCCTGCAAACATCCTTATATTTTAGCACTGTTCTGCCTTTTGGTCTCTTTCCGTCCTTAAGTTCGCAATACAATATTTGTTTGTGAATACAATTGTTTGCCATTTTTCTTACATGGCTCAACCACCTTAGTCTATGAATCCTAAATGTTGCCATGATCGATGGGAGTTTGGCTCGTTGTAAGACATTAGAGTTAGTTACTTTGTCCTGCCATTTGACCTTCATAATCTAGCGAAGGCAGCGTACATGAAAGCTGATTAACCTTTTCTCTTGCCCTGCATAGGTAATCCAAGTTTCTGATCCATATAGAAGTGTACTAAGCACACAACTTTGGTAAATTTGAATCTTAGTCTTGAGTGTTAAATTGTTGGCTCTGGTGTTGGCTCTTCTTCTTTAAGTTTGCCAAATGTGGAAGCTGCCTTTCCGATTCGGGAATTTATTTCTTCTTCAAGGGAGACATTGGTTGTGACCATAGAACCAAGATAGGTGAACTTTCTCACAGGTTCAAGGAGTATGTTATTTAATGATACAGCTGCGGGGCTGGCACTTGTTGAAGCACCAGTCTTCTGGATACTTATTGATAGGAAGAATAATTCCCACGATCTAGCCAGATTATCAATCATTGACTGCAGGACAGATTCATCATGAGCAACCAAAAAGCATTAGTATTGTAACAATATCATACAACCTAACCTACCAGAGATAATTTAAAAGAATAATTTTTTTGGCTAAACAATACAAACAATCAAGAACTGTTCTTGAGAGGAAATCAAGACACAGTAATAAAGAAAACTAATAAATTTACAATCCAGTTACGCTTTACATGTATACACAATCTATTTTCCAGTACAATTCATAATAAAGCTCACACATAACATGTGAGGAGGTCATTTTGATTGGTGTGCAAGTATCACAACTAGTTCACTCATAAAAATAAAAACAGCAAGAAAATTAAACTTTTAATTTAGTGCATTGTATTTTTATTACATACCTCTGTCTGATCTTTGCTTCCTAGTAGGTTTATGAATGAAGCTTGTGGCAGTGAATAAGTTGTAATCTTGGACACAGCATATGTCAAATAATTGGACTCAACTGACTGACTACCACGAGCATATAAAAATGCATGTACATAGAGAGTCCCATTCTTGCGCGTTTTCAAAGGGATGGTAACATTCACAGTTCTGCAGACAAATAAAGAGAAAGGTAACTTTATCAGTACACAATCTGTCATGTAATATAAAACAGTTCTTCTTTAACCGCTCAAGTATAACCATATCTTTCTCTCACATGAAACTGGCAGTATTTGTTAAGGGCTCTCTCATCATCACATGAAGCTCAGTAAGATTTGGAAGCCTAAGCCTATGCACTCCTAGAAATGTGGAAAGTCTTGAGATATGTTTCACTTGTTGCTGTTATGGATCTAGAAGTCTGTGAGCTGATGCCCTTTGGCCCAATGCCATGTAGTAATATCTGCAGGTATTTCTGAGTTCCCTTGTAGTTCCGTACAAGGTGCTCCATCTATCAGGTCTTTGAGGAAGTAGAGTGGATCTGATGTCAGTGAGCTTTGGACAGTCAAAAAGGTGATGTTTTCGACTGTTTTATGTGGGTGTCAAAGAGTAGACATGCTGGAGTTTGGTTCTGTTGTAATCTATTGATGTGGTTATTCAGTGGTACATGACCTGTTCTCAGTTTGAAGATGGTGGTTTGGTCTCTTCTTTCTAGGTTGATAATGTCATGGGGGGTTTGGCCTTGACATGTATTTAAAAAGCTCTCTCCCTGTTTTTCCCATGGCCCATCCATTCAGGAAGTCTTCTCTACTGTTAGAGTTTATGATTTGTTTGGCTGTGTTTAAAGAGATGGTGTTAAATTGTGTCTGTCTGAATCCTCTCTTAGAAATTGTACCTGCCTTATATCCTGGTCTTGAGCAGCGAGGCCCGGCTTGAAACATCAGTTACTCATCAACGGAAAAAACATGAGTACCTCAGAAGTCGGAGTTATCTGCTTGTGTGGCGAGTGACCCCTGTGCACACAGCTGCCAGGGTAAAATGAATTAACATGCAAAATTCAGTTCCTAGTCTCTAGGGACTTCGTCAGAGTTGAAAGCTGGCGAACGCAACAACAACAACAATAACATATCCTGGTGAACTGGAGTGTCCTGAGATCCATTGCATCACTAGCCTTATGTCATGTGTGTTAATGCATTTATCTATGTCTATGGCGAGTTGTATGAGTTCTGGTTTGTTTGTGCTACTTCCTAGCACCTGCAGGGCTGATTTTGAATTGGTAAATATGGCTGCATTTCTTTTCTTTGATATGGTATCAAAAATAGTATTCAGATGATACACTGCTGTTTCTAAGGCTGTTACTTCTGCTTCATAACTATTACCGGCTTCACAATATGGACCACATAGACCACACAGTTCTGTTGTTCCATCTGGATAATGTATCAAAATTCCATTTCCAACTTTGACCATCAGTATATACATGTATCCAGTCGTCTGGATAAGTATCAATGGTTTTCCTTGCAGTGGTTCTTATTGATACAGGGTCGGAATTTTTATCTCTTCTGTCGTATATTTCTATACTGATTTCTTGGTTTATGTGATTTGCAGTTGATGACGGTTCTTTGATGACTCTTTGATGTTCGTTGATGTTTCTCTAGGTGGCATTTGTATTGCAAAGTAAAGTAAAGTACGAGACTTGAACCGGCATCTTAGCACGCGAGTTTACACCCATATGTGCTTGGCCACCTATACAGAAATGTTAGAAAATTTCTGGATAGTGTCGCCTCAAGCATTGAAACTCAGATGCGAGGCAATATTCCTTACCTTCCAGGGTTATACCCTGGTATTGCATGTTCCATTTACTGACTGCCTGATCTTCAAACATGGATTCATATTTGTTTTTTATTTTAAGTTTGTTATAAATATGCACCTAGATCTGTTGTAGCCATTTCTCAATAATCTTCATCATTTAGTCTATTTTGATAAATAGAAATTTATCAATGTTGCGATATCCTTTGGGTGCTCTTTATGTTCTTTTTCTTGCTGAAACACACAAAAAAAACTATTCTTAAACTGAAAAAGCTGACATCTGTATAATTTAAACTCAGTTTACGGTTCAAATGAGTGCAGTACAGTCTAAATAGATCCAAACAAAGTTAAAGATAGCTACATTAATAAAAAAATTAGATATTAATTAATTATGGCAACAACATTAATCTGTCCTAAAATCTAATACTGCAACCGATGATAAAACTAATGAACAATTTATATATTTTTTTAAAAAGCTGTCCATACTTTTCCACAACAGTGTCAATTGTAAAGTTGTCATATGTCCATATGGATGATAGTACAGCACCTTGACTATTCTGTGTGGAGGTAGAAATCTGCAACTGTCAATAAAAATAACAGTGAAGTTCAGAATCAAAGTGGAATTTGTATATACAGTAGAATACCACAGTGAATTTTGTCAAAGGATCAACAATACATCAATAATATTAATCATCATCATGTGTCATACCTGTTGGCATAAGTGATCATGTCCTTCCACAATTTTCTAACCACAGTGCATCATATCAGTATGTTGCTGACTGTTTTCCATGCCATGACACCAAGTTATTTAGCATTTTCTCACTTTGTTATTCACAATCTCTCTTCCCCGTATATTATCAGTTGTAACCAAATATTCAAATTTTCTTCTTCTCATGATGTGTGCTAAAATATTGATTGTTTCTTTCTGATGTTTTTAGGAGCTCCCTTTTTGTGTTGAGCTCCTTGAGAATTTCCTCGTTGGTATTTTTAGCTGTCCTGGGAACTTTCAATATTCTTCTGAGAAATCCCATCTCTGTGGTCTCTGGTCATCTTTTAATTTGTTTGTCTACTCTCCATGATTCTCTTCTATAGGTTAAAATTGGCTATATATATAGCACAGATGAACTCTCTTTCTCACTTCCATTGACATAGACTTGTTGCACAAGAAGTTTTTAATTTCTGAAATGCTATTTCGACCTGAGCTATTTTGCTTTTTATTTCTGTGGTATGTCTTCCATCTGTATGCTATTTTAAGCAATTTTTTCTAAGTGTATGTTACAGTTCCTCAATAAACAAAACAAAAGGGAGAATGACAAAAGGGTGACACAAAGAAAGAAGCTGCAGGACATAACTGTGTATTTCAATATCCAATATACAAAACTGACAAACAATACTAACAAAAAATTACAGTATAAAATTCAATAACTGTCTAGTGTCAGTGAGCATGGTCCATGAATAATAAGATAAGAAAAACTGATGGTTTTAAACATCTCAATGAAATACCTAACCAACATCATCATCATATTCATCAAGTACCATGTCTGCTATAAAAGGCTTCAGTCTCTACACAGCTCTTTGTAACTTCAGTTGCTTACCAATTATTTACAATAAAATAATACAAAATTGTCTTACACACTAACACAGACAGCTTCATTGAAAAAAGATAAAACAAGCCAATGTTTTAACGATAAAAGGTTTTCAAATCAAGAACAAACAAATAAATACAAATTTCAAGATTCTCTATGAAAGTGGTTAGTCTGCAAGGCAGATGTGATACCAAACTAAAAATAAAAACACAAGAAATTAAACATCAAATGACAACCTATAGCAGAAGAAGAATCATTCTAAAAATAGATAAAGAAGAGTTGAGAAGTGTCACCAAAAAATGTAAAAAGGAACATAAAGCATCAACAGAGAAAAGAATGAACAGGATTAACTCTTTCCCTTCCCAGTAACACCTCAGTCAGTTGCAGTAGCATGACCTATGCTTTCCAACATGCGCTCTCTCCATCATACTGTGATAATGTCTGAATGGTTTGTTTCAGTTTAATTTGGTATTTACACAGACTTCCTGTGTATAGGAGAGGGTCAACACCCCCCCCCCCCCACTCCACAATTTTCTGAACAATAGGTTTATTTTGTGAACAGCCTTGTGGGGTTATTTTGAAGTGACGTACCAAAAAAATTAATTTTTGATATATTTATTCATAAAATGGCTTCTGGGCACAACAAATCTGATACACTTAGTACTAAAAAATTATTTAATGAGCAGAAATAATAAAATTTGTGTAAACAAATAAATAGTTTGTGTACATTATAGTATATATAGTATTTGTGTATATATATACTTGGTATAGAATGGAACGAATTCAAAACAAACGAGGAAATTAGAGAAATCGCCAATCAACCACTAATATCTTCAGTAATAAAGAAAAGACGATGGTCATACGTTGGACATGTGATGAGAAGAGATAATAATCGAATAGCAAAGCAAGCCCTCATATGGGAAACAACAGGTAAAAGAAAAAGAGGAAGACCCAGGGAGACACTGAGAAGAACATTGATGAGAGAGGCAAGAGCAGCAGGAATCGGCTCCCTCAATGAGATAGAACTGCTTGCACAGAACAGAGACAGATGGCGAGATTTGATAAAATATCTTTAAAAGAAAACTGCTAGAACAAAAATTCATATAGGAGAAGGTGTATCTTGGTCTACGCCCTATGGGCCGGTTACGGCTCGAAAGGTCAATAGAATAGAATAGATATATATATATATATATATATATATCATCATCAAGTACCATGCCTGCTGGCATAGGTGATCATGTCTCTCCACAACTTTCGATCTCGACAGTTATTTATCATTTCTGTTGTTGACCTTCTGCCAAGACATTCTTTTAAGCTGTCTGGTATCTTTTCTCTTTGCTTCCCTCTATCTCTTCGTCCCTCAATTTTCCCAGTTGTTACAATATATTCCAGCTGCAACAGACAGATGGATCAGCACAGAATGCAGTAAAGAATGGGGGAGCAGGTGCATATATAGAGTACCCAAATAACACTAGGGATATGAATAAAATAGCAACAGGGAAATATTGTCACAATTATGATGCAGAAATACAAGCAATAAAGTTGGCAATAGAAAAACTGCTGAACAGTAATCTTAGCCCGCAGCCTGTTGTGTTTTTGACAGATGCAAGATCAGTACTCCAGGCACTACAATCCAGAAAATTACCACATCTGCAGACCTTATTGACTGAACTCTGCAAGCACCACAGGATTGCCCTGCAGTGGATCCCATCTCACTGTGGAATACCAGGAAATGAGAAAGCAGATCAGTTGGCAAAGGAAGGTTCAACAGGCACACAACTAGATACACCAGTTACATACCATCATAAGAAATAGATAATCAAATCAATCAGAAGACCACAAGCCCCAAATCAGGATGCCTTTCATAGTATGAATAGATATGAACAAGTTATCATTATACGCCTAAGAACAGGACACAATCGACTCCATTGTCACATGTATACAAAATTCAAGATCGGCACCTCAACTACTTGTACATGTGGACAGGCGCCCCAGACTGCTGAACACATACTTCAAGATTGCACTGAATATAGTAGACTGAGGAAAATCCATTGGCCCATAGATACAACACTACAGACAAAACTATGTGGGCCACTGCAAGAATTACAAAAGACAGTAACATTTATACAGGAAACAACATTGCAGATATAGACAATACTTCAGGCAAACGAAAGATAGATAGATTCCAACTGTTCTCTTTTCATTACATGACCAAAAAATGATGACTGTTTCTTCCTAATATTGGAAATTAGCTCTCTTTTTGCTTTGGCCCCTTTCAGAACATTTTCATTACTCTTCTTAGCTGTCCATGGTATTCTCAACATTCTTCTGTATAACCACATTTCTACAGACTCCAGTGATTTCCTTGTCTGTTGTCCTATTGTCCATGATTCACATCCATATGTTAAGACTGACTCCACATAACATTTAAGAACTCTTTTTCTTGTTTCTGTTGTCAAAAATGGATTGCATAGCATCTTCCTCATTTTTTGGAAAGCTGCTTTTGCCTGAGCCATTCTGCATCTCACCTCTGTTGTACATCCTCTGTCTGAGGTTAACAAAGTTCCAAAATATCTAAATTCATTTACCTGTTTTAATATTGTTCCACTTGTCTTTATTTTGCACTGAGTTGATGTCTTTTTCTTTGTTGTTACCATTACTTCCATCTTTTTGCTATTAAGGCTGAGTCCTTTATTTTTGCTTTCTTTCACTATAATGTCTGACATTTCTTGTAACTCATTTTCACTCTTAGCGATTAAGACTGTATCATCAGCATACCTTAGATTATTTATATTATAACCTTCATTTATTATTCCAGGCATGCCCCTTATGGATCTTAAAATAATCTCACTATAAATATTAAACAAATCTGGTGACAGCACACAACCTTGCATAACACCCTGTTTTATTTGTTGAAACATTCCCAATTGGTTTCCAGTTCTTATGGCCGCTGTTTGTTGCCAGTACATGTTCTTTATTATTCTTAGATCTTTGCTGTCTACATTTATGCTTTCTAAAATTGTGATTATTTCTTGGTGCTTTACTTTATGAAATGCTTTGGTATAATCTATGAGACATAGGTATAAATCTGTTTTCACCTCTATGGCTCTTTCTACTAAAGATCTTATGATGTATATGGCATTGCTCGTTCTTTTATTTCTAACAAAACCACATTATATATATATATATATATATATATATATATATATATATATATATATATATATATATGTATATATATATATATATATGTATATATGTATATATATATATATATATGTATATATATATATAAATATTTATAAATTTCATCGTTGGTGTGCAATCTGATAAGGATAGGTCATAGAATATGAAATTTTCTACATTTTAAAAATGTATACTGTGTCCACATAAAATATGAATTTCACTATTATATTAAATATTCTGAGTGTGATATTCATCTAGTAAAGACATAATTGGATATACAAAAAAAAATAATAATAATACATGGAATAAAATATGCACCTGATTTTCTGGAAAAATTTCTGGATTTATAATTTGGTGAGTAAAATTTTACATTTGTCAACTTTCATTTTCCTCTTTCTTTACATTTTAAATACTTCTCCCAATGATTTTATGTCATACAAATATTATTTCATGTTGTGCAATATTCTTTCTTTTATTTGATATATGATATGTTTTTGGCATGTGCTGAGACTGCTATGATGGGGACTACAGCTACCTTTCTTTGTTTGGGAGATGAGTTAGTAATTCGGATGATTCCACTGGCACGGGCGGTTGAGCAATTATGGATTTTAATTCGTTTGCAGTGATACCGGGGCCTTCCATAACCATAAACATAACCATGATATTTTTTATTTAAAGACAAAATTTTAAAGGGATTTATACATTGGTGACATTGGATAATTAATAAATCTAAATTAGATAACTGAGGTCAAACCAGCAAAATAAGGAAGAGACAGAGTTAATCCCATCCAGGTACAAGGAATGAAAGTGTGTTATGGGCTGGTTCTCATCATTCTGTTGTTGATTTCATGCAAATATCTTAAAGCTGTTAATGTTTTCTTTGTTTTTCTCTATCTCTTACTTTCTCATCTGGTAAGGAGCATTTAAATATATTCAAGGCATATTTTTGTTTTTTCCGGAATTGAGAAAATGACTAGTGAAATTATTAAAATAGATCAACAACTTAATTATCAAATTAAACATTTTTAAAAGAGTGTCACTCAAATTTGAACACTCACTTAGCATATTCATATTAACAGTAAACATTTCAAATTGAACAGTTGAAAGACTTACCCCAAGTTTAGGTTTTGTTACCAGGTATGATGCTATACAGTGCTGGCCTTCTGTGCACAACTGAGGCATAAAAATGCTGTACATTGTGTACACAGTGTAAGCCAGATAGCCTACAAAAGCACCGAGCAGCAATTTGGTCCATGGAATTCCAAACATTGTCAGAAATAAAATACTAAAAGTATCTTTTCACAGTTTTGAAAATGTTAGGATAGTTTACTCAAATGTTCTCTATTTGTTGTTATAGCAATAGATCTGCTTAAAGCAGAAAGAAATAAAAGACATTGAAAATTATTGTGGATAAGGTCAAATATATGATTATATATATTATATGATTAACACAAACATGTATATATACTTGTCAGTGTTAAGAAAAGCTATTTAAAATGTGTATAATGACATAAACAAAAGTACAAGAATATGAAAAATGAGACTTAACTTGGAAAGGTAACAATCATTTTTAAAACTAACAGTTGTGATGAGATATGCTACCACTTAATAACAATTATAGAATAAGGGCAATAATGCAGCAAGAAAAGACACTTTCAGTGCAAAAACTAGATATTATATTCAGAGATTCAAACCAAAAAAATATACAAAATGTAATGAATATAAAACTGGATGATGCTTGTTAAATAATTAAATGCACAGTTGTATTGTATATACACATAATTCCTTTAGCATTTTTCACCATCATTTGCAAATTACTTTTTCCAAAAGCATTCATATTCTGTGACATTTTATCTCTTGTTAGGAGGCAAGGTGTCTGAAGAGCAACAAAGATAGAAGCTGTCAGCAACTCATAGCTGATGGCTTGCAACAGATCGGTGAACCAGAACCATCCAGACCCTACTCCACCTCTTCAAGGTCCATTTAACATCAGACCAAGCAGTCTAGTCAGGCCAAGTGAGTAGGAATCAAGTGAAAGACACCAACCTGGTACTCAAAAACACTGTGCCAAAGATGGATGTTTTGGGCCTAAAGGTGCAATATCACAGTTTTTATTGTAAACAGAAAAACAATGCATTTACACCTGCTAAATGTCCATTTAAGGGTGGATGATAATGAAGGATAGCTTGTGTTGAGTTCAGTGAACCAGAACTTTCCAGGTGATTAACTATTATTTTAGCCATTGGTGAATGCAAGAGAAAGAGTATCTCTTGTTAATTGCTTTGCCTTATTTAAATAATTTCCCTAAGCTTTTTTCCAATTATTAAATTTCTTTCTTTATGAAACAAGTCTATAAACTCTCCAGTTACTGACAAATGAAACTAGGCCACTGCAGTCTGATTCATTGTTTCCACTTACATCAAATTTCTTCTTAACCTTGCATATTTTTATTTTTAATGTTATTATTATTATTATTTTTGGTCTTTCCACCCTGATTTGTACAACTTTCAAAATATACATTAATACAAAGTGGTCTACTTCTAACACTGCTCTCCCTTCCAAGCATACCTTTTGTACTTCAAGATATCCATCTGTAAATGTATCAGTTGACTACAATTAGATAGGGTAAGATATTGACCAAAACTCTGAAGAGCATCAGCAACCTCCCCATGTAGATTTTAGTGATTTGTTGTAACTCCTTAGTAGTCTTACTTGGCCTTTAGGTGAAACAGAGGCTGGTTTAAATATTTGTTGTAACTCCTTAGTAGTCTTACTTGGCACTTTAGCTGAAACAGCGGCTGGTTAAAATATTTCAACATTTGTATCTACATCTAACCATATCTTTCATGATGTGAATTGTGTGTGATTCATCCCTTAAAATCTTTGTTTTCTTTATTCTTATTTTATAATTATATATCCATACCTTTTATATTGTAAGGATTTCATATAATATCTAAGGATTTTGTAAAAATGTGGACATGTAAGCCTTACATGGTAATTTGTAAGGGAAGAAATAACATTTGTATGATTCTTTGCATCTAATCTAAAATGTGTGGAGGCAAGGTGCCTGCGAGCACTAGACCTGGAAGCTGTCAACGAGTCAAAGCTGATGGCTTGCACCAGGATCAGTGAATCAGAACCATCCAGACCCTACTTCACCTCTTCACTTTGGTTCTTTGGTTATGGAAGGCTCCAGTATTACTGCAAACGAATTAAAATCCATAAT
This sequence comes from Megaustenia siamemsis, assembly GCA_032433765.1. NCBI lineage: Eukaryota > Metazoa > Mollusca > Gastropoda > Stylommatophora > Ariophantidae > Megaustenia > Megaustenia siamemsis. The sequence goes on along the minus strand of JAVIAB010000106.1, from coordinate 44,943,537 downwards.
TGCTCAACCGCCCGTGCCAGTGGAATCATCCGAATTACTATCTCATCTCCTAAACAAAGAAAGGTAGCTGTATTCCCCATCATAGCAGTCTCAGCACACGCCAAAAGACATAAGACGAAACTGCACAGAAAGTGAACACAGCCAACTGTTCCCTGTCATACAATATCATCACTCATCGTAAACAATCGGAATATCGAAATACGATCAAAACGGATGAAACACAAAGCTCACGGTGTGCACAGAGCACCTAACTCAGTAGCTCTTGCAACAAGCCGGACCTGGAATATGAGGAAACTGCAACAAGGAACACCTTCATACATAGCCTTCAATGGTTCCTGCCACCTATACACCATATTGATCAGAAGTTCACGTCCTCCTGAAAATGATGATCATCATATTTTTTTTAATGTATAGCGCTTGATGATGTTAGGACATCGTTTTTGATTCCAATTCCGAACATATAAAACACAGTTAGTCATCAGATTATCCCCGTCACTCATCAAACAACGTACCGTAAGATTAGCGGATGGCTGGTCTTGGGATGTATGATGAGCCATTATGATGACATAGCACACACAACAATGACAGCGCCCTTAGGTTCCTGATTACTCTAGTGAATGCAATCTACAACAAATGAAGCATGGTGCAAATTCCCTAAAGAGATAAAACTGCGGCTGACTTGATGAAGCAGTCCACATTAAAAAAAAGAGTTGTAACATGTAAATAACTTGAGTCAAGCAATTCCAACAACGGTCATGAACAGCACACAATGTGACGTAAAGCGCAGATCAACTCTAGAGATGGTGGAAGATCGCATTCACAACACTTGATTTGTCAAAATGGAATATTGCCGTGCGTACTACTCTGCTTCATCGGCGCATATGTGTTAAGTAGATCATCATTTTGATTTTAAAGCAAAAAAGTGCAATGGAGAGCCGAAATTAATCAGACCCCAAATGCACTTTCTGCAGCGATCGAGAGAACGTGAACTAGTTCCACCATCTTGGGAACCTCTTCGCTGTGCCTCTAGAAACAGACTAACCAGTCCAGTCTGGCCAAACAAGTAGGGATCAAAGAGAGAAGGCAACCCGGTACTCAAAAATGCCATGCAGAAGTTGGATGCATTGGGCTGAGAGCCACAAAAAAACTACATCTACACACACTTTACATCTTTTTAAGGACAAATGACAAAAAAACTACAAATAGATTCAATTCCTTTAGTGGTCATCGGGTGAATGAAATAAAGAATGAATTTTAAATGTGTATGCAGATCAACAAAAATGTGTTAATCGCAACTGTGGTCTAGTATAACCTAAAAGATGCAGTCAATGGTAGAATAATTGTGCCTTGCTTAGAAGCAAAAAATCCAAGAACAACCAGACATGCTACCAGTATCTGCGGAAGAAAGAATGGATGGATAAAGTTTTCTTCCCATTTATAAAACTCACTACTCAGCAATACCATGGAATCACTTTTCTTTTTTGAATTGCATTCAATTTAAACTGCCACATGATTAACTGTTATAATTATATAATTAAGTATTATATTTAAATGACAATAGTGGGTGTATTGTAATCGAGAGAGAGACGATTATTTATTATGCTAGTTTTCATCATCATCATTATGTGCTATACTGGTTGGCGTAGGCGATCAAGTTCTTCCACAATCTGCTATTCACCATGCATCATATCAATTCTGTTGTTGACTGTTTTCTATACCATGACACCAAGCTATCTAGTATTTTCTCTCTTTGTCATCTGCAATCTCTCTTTCCCTGTATTTTGCCAGTTGTAACCATGTATTCCAACTTTCCTCTTCTCATGTGTCCGAAAAATGTTGATTGTTCTTTTCTGCTGTTTCTTAGGAGCTCCTTTTTTGTGCTGGCCTCTTTGAGAATTTCCTCATTGGTCTTTTTAGCTGCATAGGCAATTTTCAACATTCTTCTGAGAAATCCCATCTCTGTAGCCTCTAATCGTCTTCTCATTTGTTTGTTTACTCTCCATGATTCACTTCCATAGGTCAGAATTTGCTCTGTATAGCACACAGAACTCTCTCGCTGCTATTAAAATATATTACAAAGATTTGTTGCATAATACATTTTTCATTTTCTGAAATGCTATTTTAGCCTGAGCTATTCTGCTCTTTATTTCTGTGGTGCATCTTCCATATGATGTTATTATTGTGCCCAAGTATTTGATGTGTTGAACTTGTTTCAGATTTGTCCTCTTTATTTTTATGCTGCATGATGGTGATGATTGTTTCTTCGATATAGCCATTATTTCTGTTTTGTTACTGTTAAGACTTAGACCTTTCTAGTTGCTTTCTTTTACTATTATGTCTATCATTTCTTGTAGTTCATTCTCTGTCTCTGCTATTAAGACTGTTTCATCCACATATCACAAATTGTTTATGTGTGCTAGTTTTAGCTGTATTAATAACCCACTTTGATTTTTTTTTTCTTAGCACTTCACACAAAAGCTGCTGAAGAAGTCATTGATAATATTATAAGTTCTGACTTACTGAACTTATTCAATTCTTATTTATGTGCAGAACAGCTCATCGAATCATGTGGAAATAATACAACAGTGATACATCATGACTAAATCAGGTGTGCAGTTAAAAAATATGTAATGAATGGACAGAAATTGACTAAACTTAGCTAAAATTTAATTTTTTTTACAAGTAACTCTTTTGAAGATTCATAAACACACTCCCACTTAAAATGATTCTTTTTCAGATATTAAGACTTTTATTATTTATAAATATTTGAATAAAAATATTTAATTAGTATTCTTCTCCATCTTATAAATATTATCCTGGCGGTCATTGGGCACCACTAACAGACTTGACATGGTCAACTTTCTTCTTTTCTCTCTATCTTCAGTCATTCTAATTTCTTTAGGACTAGTTTTAATTATTATTATTATATTTTTATAGTCAAACAAAAACTTACAATACTGCAACAATGAATTTTAATTTGTGTTAGAATTTTTTAAATTATTATAAGAAATTATAATTCATTTTTCATTCATTGAGTGCAGTCTCCGCATGGAAGGTTGGCTACAATGGAGCACCATTCCACTCTGTCTCTTGCTTTGATGGTGCAGATTGTCAAAGGTTAACTTATCCATCTTTTGATGTTACTCGTCCATGTTAGTCTTGGTCTGCCTCTGCCTCTTTTACATTGTATTTTCCCTTCCAACATTACTTTTAGTATGCTGCTGTGTCTTTTAACATGCCCCAAAAATCTCATTTGTCATGTTTGAATTGTGTTTAGTAGTTCTCTTTTCATTGTTAGTTATTTTAAGACTTCATCATTTGTTTTCTTTTCTTTCCATCCAATTATTCCTTTTCTTCTATAAATCCATATTTCAAAGGTTTCAATTTTCTGTTCTGTTTTCTTGTCTAATGTCCATGTTTTTGCACCATATAGGAATGTTGAGAAGATATAACATTTTGTTATTCTTAGTTTTAGCCCTGATGTTACTTGTTTTGATGTTATTATATTTTTCATGGCATTAGAATTACTTTTTGCCATTCCTATTCTTTTGTTTACTTCAGTTTTACATTTTCTATCACTGATTATAGTAATGTCCAAGGTAGTTGTAGCTCTGAACTATCTCCAGGTCTATTCCTTCAACTATAACATCCACCTGTAAGTTTTGAGTTTTATTATAATAGTTTTAGTCTTGTTGATATTCAATATATTCATATCTAATCCATATTTTTTGTTCGTCGTGTTTATCTCATTAAGTAATTCTTGAAATTAAGAAATTATAATATAATAAAAATCTAAAATGCGGATAAATTGGAATAATGGACTATTAACTCTTTCCGGACTATTATCCGACACCTCGGTTCTATGAAATTGATCAATTCTAACCACTCACCGACACGTCGGTTATTTCAGGTGTGGCTGAATATTTTATTCGTTTTCACTGATTTTCGTTTTTATTTTAACCAATGCTTGATTTCCGGAAGTAGGAGAGTTCTCTCGCTTGATCTTTCTGTTAATACCGGCATGGTCGTGGTTTGGAACGTTGGAAATTTTTTTATTTATATTCATTGTTTATTTATCAAATTTTTGTCACATAATGACCATGCCCACTGTTGATACTTCTTGCAGTCGACCAAAATGATATAGAGCAGAACACGCTAGATCTATGTTCGTTCGTTCGTTCGTTCGCTTTCGTCAGCTTTAACCTCTGACGAAGTCCCACCCACTCAATTTTTGTGGGACTGAATTTTGCGTGTAAAGTCTGTTTTATCCCATTACAGGATGCCCCTCGCCATGCAGGCAGATTTACTCCGACTTCAGAGGTACTAATTTTTAGGGAATTAGTAAAACCCAGGTGTCCTCGCAAGGGTACGAACCCCGGCTGTTGCCGTGGTAAGCCAACCGCCTATCGATTGCGCTAACCGGACACCCAGATCTATGTTCAAAACCTTGTTATTGAGTGACTCAGAAATAGAGTATTCATAGTATTTAGACTTGGACAATAATTTTGTTGTCGGAATATTGGTAAAAGTTATGATAAAAAGGTAAGACGATCTGGCTTAGGTTTAGCTAGTGGATGCCTTCTATTACAGCACTATCAGTGCCTCAGAGGAATCGAGTGGTAGTTATTCTGATAACGAAACTGGTACTTGAGGGACATATCACACAAAATAAATCCAGTTGTGTAAATAAAAATAATAAACTTGACTTGTAAATATTATTGTTCTGACGTCACATAAATTTATAATATTTTTCATTCTGGGATCATTTACAAAAATGTACATAATTTCGTTATTTGTGGACATAAATTAATCAAATAAACTGTATTTTGGAGGAATTTGGATTATGTTGTGTAATATTTCAAGACAAATGGATAGCAACACATATAAACATGGAAAAGGGTAAGTGAATTACAATATTTTCAATTAAAAATGATCTACCTTGAATATTTTATATTTTAAAAAATATTTTATTCCTTTAAATAATCACATATCATAAATATATAAATATTGCTATTTTCAATTTATTTCCCTTTCTGATGATGTATAACACATGCCACATGTATCTAAATTATTGTGTGAAGTAGTCAAATGAAAAAGGTATATGTATATATGGTAAAATTTCTGGAAACAGAAAAATTAACCTGGTCCAAATCTGAAAATTCCTGTTTCCTGTTCTGGTTCTGAAAGAGTTAATAATCATAATAATGAAATTTGATTGTATTAATAATAAATAATGAATGATGCTCATGATATTGATTGTCAGTGACACTAGTGTTTGTAAAAGTAAAAGCTAAATTTAAAAAAAAATTATTGTGCATTCAAATGATCAATTATTCTTATTCAATTCAATCAATGTCAATCAATGAATCAATGAAAATTTAAAAAAATAAAAATTAATAATAATTTATATTATAATAAAATTAATAAATTATATTTATAAAATTAAATTTAAAATTAATAATTAAATTTTAAAATAAATGTTTCACATTTTTGTTATATTAAAATTAATTAAATATTTATTAAATATTATTATAATTATATTTAATTATATATTTATTATAATTTAATTATATAATATATAAATAATAATAAATAATAATAACCAACGGGACAACGGCTAGCATGTACCTTGTAGTTATAGATTACTACGTACTTTTTTTGGGAGTATCACTAAAATTACTTTCTTCTTCTTTTAGTTTAAGAGTGATATTATTATTTCTGAGAACAAACAATTCTCCATAAAGTATAAAGACATTCTAAAATTTTAAAAAATGTAAATGTGCATGAAAAATGTAAATAAAATAAGATATATAATTTGCTTTATTTTTAATATAATAATACTAACATATAACCTGTGAATTTGCTTTATTATTTTAATTTATTACTGTTAATGACTTGGTAAATGTTTTTAAACGATGTTTGACACGTTTTTCATAACAATCTGTTGAAATATGATTTGGCGACTGCTATCTAATGTACGCAGCGGCGTCAAGCAGGGACGCGTTCTTGTTCCAACTCTATTTGAAATCTTCTTCGCTGTTCTGTTAAAACATGTATTCTCACATGCGAATGAATGAGTCAATATGCATACTAGATCCGATGGTCGATTGTTCAATATCTCAAGACTAAAGGAAAGGTATAAGGTCAGACATTATCTCTATTAGAGATCTGTTATTTGCTGACGACGCTGCAATTGTCACGCAGTCAGGAAGAACTCCAGAGCATGGTACATCGCTTTTCACAAGCCTGCAGAGACTTCGGTCTAACAATAAGTTTGCAGAAAACTAACATACTCGGTCAGGACGTCGAAGCAACACCTGAAATCTCTATCGACAACTATAAACTTGTTATCGTGCGGCAGTATAACCACCTGATGTGATTATGCTTTCGGCATGCAACAAATGATAGCATCGTTGCTTCCATTGATTTTAAACATAACTGTGATATCAAATAAATAAATATTTGTGTGTTGACAAACTACAAGGCAAGATATACGTAAATGTCTTAGTGTTATCCAGGTAGTTGAACATTTCATTTTGGCCATATCCAGTTCTGTAAGTGAATATGCCATCCATTAAAGTTATTGTGCGTCCTGGTTCTGTTGCTTCAGTTTAGGTACTTACTGCTGCTAATTCCGGTTGATAGAGTTGATGCTCACCATACTCCACCGGCTACAAACCGGCACATAATCTGCCAAGTGAGTTGAGCAAAGTGTATAATCAATGCCAGTAATTGGTAATTCATTTTGTGCAGACATACTTACTGGGAAACAAATCTCATTAACTCTTCTCCTTTCTTGTCCTTGGTCATTAACTCATAAAACAGATCAAGGCCAGCCGGAGAATATTTGAAGTTCCATGACAGCCTTAGAATGATCTATCGCAGGCTACGTGACTCTCATCGAATAATTTTGCAAGATCGATTTTTTGCTCTGCTTTCTTATTCAATATCCACGTTTCTGTGTTCTGCCTGCAGAGACTTCGGTCTAACAATAAGTTTGCAGAAAACTAACATACTCGGTCAGGACGTCGAAGCAACACCTGAAATCTCTATCGACAACTATAAACTTGTTATCGTGCGGCAGTATAACCACCTGATGTGATTATGCTTTCGGCATGCAACAAATGATAGCATCGTTGCTTCCATTGATTTTAAACATAACTGTGATATCAAATAAATAAATATTTGTGTGTTGACAAACTACAAGGCAAGATATACGTAAATGTCTTAGTGTTATCCAGGTAGTTGAACATTTCATTTTGGCCATATCCAGTTCTGTAAGTGAATATGCCATCCATTAAAGTTATTGTGCGTCCTGGTTCTGTTGCTTCAGTTTAGGTACTTACTGCTGCTAATTCCGGTTGATAGAGTTGATGCTCACCATACTCCACGGCTACAAACCGGCACATAATCTGCCAAGTGAGTTGAGCAAAGTGTATAATCAATGCCAGTAATTGGTAATTCATTTTGTGCAGACATACTTACTGGGAAACAAATCTCATTAACTCTTCTCCTTTCTTGTCCTTGGTCATTAACTCATAAAACAGATCAAGGCCAGCCGGAGAATATTTGAAGTTCCATGACAGCCTTAGAATGATCTATCGCAGGCTACGTGACTCTCATCGAATAATTTGCAAGATCGATTTTTTGCTCTGCTTTCTTATTCAATATCCACGTTTCTGTGTCATACAGGAATATTGAATCTACATAAAATTTTACTATACGTGCTTTAGTTCTGGTGTATTTACATACACAGGGATTAGTGCAAATGTTCTTACTTATGTACACACTAGAAACAGTCCAGTTAAAAATCATTACCTTTATGTACAGACACAAAGCAATCACATTTCTTGCCTTTATTTACAGACACAAATCAATCATGTGTTATTGTCAACAATCATGCAAAATATTCAAACTATCTGACACCCCTTGGTATATGTACAGGAGAAATGAACAAAATATATCTATTTTTTTTAAACTAAAGCTTCACGTAACAAGTGTACAACACAAATCAAAACGACGTTTCGTCGCAAAGGCCTTCAACGGGAACAAACATACAACAGACGTACACATATGTATTATAAGAGAACTTAAAATAATTTGGTACAAAAAAATAGAACATTAAGTTATATCATTCCTGAACCAAAAACTTGTGACATTACAAGTCTGCTTTCTGACAAAAATATGTATAATTGTAAATTAAAACATATTAGTTTTATTTTTTTTAAATAAAGTGTTAGGCTGAACTGAGCATGGGTGGGCCGAGCAGAATAGGTCATCAAACAGGTCTGTGGGCTTACCAATATCAATGCTGGCGATGAATGGATATCGGTGTCTACATCATTCGGGGACACATTCTCGTGTATTGTCACACTCAACAGGAAATGTTGGAAACAACTCAGTCATCGTCAATGTAGAAGTCAACGGTCTCATCTGGGATAAAACCGATGTGAAATATGCAGTCATCTATACAGACGGATCTGTAGTACGACACCAAAGGAGTGCATGGGCATTTACAGCACGCTCAGCAGGCAGAATAGTCAAGGACGACAATGGTGCATACATTATGGCCACGAGTAGCATGACGATGGAGGTGATGGCAGTGACCAGGGTATTCATCTGGTTAGAGTCACAGGACTACACCCACGCCTGTATACTGAGTGATTCGATGAGCATGATAAAAAAAAAAAGTGGATGCGGGCTCTATACGCATGCAATTGGTAGAATCATTGCAGAAGTCAAAAATACGTAAGGTCACGTTTGTCTACATCCCAGGACATACGGGTGTACGGGGAAACGAAAGAGAGGACAGGTTGGCTAGCTGCGCTACTGTTAAAAACGGTCAATCAATGAATTGGGCGGACATCATCAATGCCCTCTGAGATGTGGGAAGGGCACAGGACTTCGACTACTATGAGTCCACGTCACTCCTTCGGATGAAAGAGATGGGAGTTAAGATGGGCACAGCCAGAAACGAGAAACTTAGTGGGCGTGTAAGAAGACTTATCAGCCTTCACAGAACTGGAGTCGTCAGTCACTGAACACTGCGAGACTTGCTGAGGAGGGGATCTGAACAACTATGGACATGTTCAGAGTGCAATGATGATGACCCGCAAAAAATTAGATAACTACTGATTCTTAATTTTTTGCTCAGCTGGTAGAAGGTATATTTTTATCTACCAATTCCGTTATTTTCTATTCCATTTGTTCATGTATGGGGTGTTTATAAAGTCGCGGTGCAATGAAAATGTTTGTGAAATGACGGGAAATTGTATCGTAAATTTGTATTATTCATCTAGACACTACTGCTCTTGGCTGGCTTGTATTGGGTAAAGTGGATGTTCACGCGATGAAGTTGTGTCTACAGCATGTGCTCAAAATGTCCATTACGGGCCTCCAAGACATTTGTTGACTCACCTCTTCATACGATGAAGTTGTGTCTACAGCATGTGCTCAAAATGTCCACAACGGGCCTCAAAGACATTTGTTGACTCACCTCTTCATACGATGAAGTTGTGTATACAGCATGTGCTCAAAATGTCCACAACGGGCCTCAAAGACATTTGTTGACTCACCTCTTCATACGATGAAGTTGTGTCTACAGCATGTGCTCAAAATGTCCACAACGGGCCTCAAATACATTTGTTGACTCACCTCTGCATATTTTCGAAAAACCTTCTTTGATAATGACCGGTGATATTTGTTGGATCTGGGTGACGATTTCTGCCTTCTGGATCTGGGTGACGATTTCTGCCTTCAGGTCATTAACTTTTTTGCGAATTATTTAGATCAACTTTTCCTTTCAGCGCACCCCACAGGTAATCAGTCAAACGGAGACTTGTGAGTCTGGAAATGTCAGCACAGATTGTCGAATGACATCTTCAGTATATTTGCCTCAAATTCAGAAAATATGTTCGACCAAAAATACCATGTTTTCAATGTTTAACGGGGGTGCACAATGGCCTGCGACCTGCGGTCGCAATAGCAGGGTCGGCGCACCATCGGCCGACCAAGACCTAGCATATCTACCTCCACGTGGTCACCCCTGGTAACAGTCTGCGTCAAAACAGACTGGCTAACAGAAGCTAGGATCGCCGTGTTCCCGGTAGTGGTCGCTGCTACTGATTGATGACCCAGTATTGCAGTACCTCTGGGCTGGACTAGTAGTTTCCCAGCTTAGCCTGGGACAGGCGACCTCCAACATCTCCAGTAAGAGCCGGGAATGTCAAGAAAGCCATTTCGACCCGCCACATTCTATGAGTCAAAGGGCAAACAAGCTCGTATCAACTCGTGGCAATCCGGCAACAACAACAATGTTTAACATAATTTTCTTTCAGCAATGAAACCGTGAATATAACAACGGTATAATGTGTTATGCAATCCATTTTTAACAATCATCATCGAGTGCCTTCTCCGCAACGAAGGTTGGCTGCCAGGGATCGCCATTCTACTCTGTTTCTTGCTTTGATGGTGCAGGCTGTCATAGATTGATTTGTCCATCTTTTGATGTTACTCGTCCATGTTAGTCTTGGTCTGCCTCTGCCTCTTTTACATTGTATTTTCCCTTCCAATATTACTTTTAGTAGGCTGTTGTGTCTTTTAACATGCACCAAAAATTTCATTTGTTTTGTCTTAATTGTATTTAGTAGTTCTCTTTTTATTTTCAGTTGTTTTAAAACTTCATCGTTTGTTTTCTTTTCTTTCCATCCAATTCTACCTATTCTTCTATAAATCCACATTTCAAAGGCTTCAATTTTCTGTTCTGTTTTCTGGTCTAATGTCCATGTTTCTGCACCATACAGGAATATTGAGAAGAAGTAACATTTTGCCATTCTTAGTTTCAGCCCTGTTGATATTTGTTTTGTTGTTAGTATATTTTTCATAGCATTAAAATTACTTTTTGCCATACCTATTCTTTTGTTTATTTCAATTTTGCATTTTCCATCATTGGTTGTAGTATGTCCCAGGTAGTTGTAGCTCTGGACTGTCTCCAGATGTATTCCTTCAACTGTGATATTTAATTGTAGGTCTTGAGAATTGTCTTTGTTTATGATCATAGTTTTAGTCTTTTTGATATTCATTTCTAGTCCATATTTTTTGCTTGTTATGTTTATCACATTAAGCAATTGTTGCAGGTCTTTAGGATTTTCTGCTAGTAGAACAGTATCATCAGCATATCTTATGTTATTGATTATCTTTCCATTAATGTTTAGGCCTGGCATCCCTGAAATGTTTTTAAAGATTTGCTCAGTGTATAGATTGAACAAGCTTGGTGATAGGATGCATCCTTGTCTTACTCCTCTTTTTATGTCCATGGGTGTAGAGTTCTCCTTGTTATATTTTATTATTGCTGTTTGCTCCCAGTACAAATTACATATTAGTCGTATGTCTGTGTCGTCTAGATTTATATCCTTTTGGCAGTCTATAAGTTGGTTATGGTGTATTCTATCGAAAGCTTTGGTGTAGTCTATAAAGCAGGCATATATTGGTTTATTTACTTCTGTGTACTTTTCAATCAATGTTCTCATGCTAAATACGGCTTCTTTTGTCCCACTGTTTTTCCTGAATCCAAATTGTTGCTCGTCTAATTCAGTATTGATTTTATTCTGAATCCTTCCCTGTATAACTTTTAGTAAAATTTTTGTTACCTGGTTCATGAGGCTTATTGTTCTGAAATCACTGCAATCAACTGCACCATTCTTTTTAGGCAATGCAATGAAAGTTGATGTTTTTAGATCGTTTTGTATGTATCCTGTATGGTATATGTCATTGCATATTGAGTTATTTGCGGGTCATCATCATTGCACTCCGAACACGTCCATAGGTGCTCAGATCCCCTCCTCAGCAATTCCCTCAGTGTCCAGCGACTGACGACTCCAGTTCTATGTTGGATGATAAGTATTCTTACACGGCCACCAAGTTTCTCATTTCTGGCCGTGCCCATCTTAACTCCCATTTCCATCATCCATTGCATATGTCTGTGATCACTTCGATGCCAAACTCTTCTAGAGCCTGTATCATCTCTATCTGTATATTGTCAGGTCCTGCTGCCTTTCCTTTTACATTTTTTTTTTATAGCTTTTTCTACTTCAGTTTTCAGGATTTTATAGTTGTATGTACATTTTATGTCTGGCTTTTTGTACCTTTCGTCATGAAATAATTCTGGTATATATTCTTGCCATCTATCTTTGTTGTCTGTTAGCATTCTTCCTCTTTGTTTGCAATACATCCGTTTCCTGCAGCTTTTTTTGTCTTTATTAGTCATTATCTTTATTTCTGTGTGCATCTCTCTTAAGTTTTGTTTACTTTCCATAGTTTCGACTTCTAGACATCTTTGGCTGAGCCAGTCTTCTTTTGCCGTTTTGCACATTCTCCGTATTTCATTGTCTATATCCTTGTATCTGGCAGTGTTTTTCGCTTGTCTTCTTTCTTCTATTTTTTCTAAGATTTTGTCAGTTATCCATTTTGGTTATTTGTTACTTTCCTTTTTGAGCAAAGTGTTGCAGGATTCTTGCATGCTGTTTTTTATGCATTGCCATTTTGTTGTGACTTTTTCCTCAGGATTTTCTCTTCTGTACTGCTCAATCCCCTCTTCTATCAGCTTCTGATATGTGTTCTTTACTTGTACAGTATAAGTTTCTTTTACATCTTTCTCATTTAATGCTATTATATCTATTGGTGTTGCTGAATTCGTTTTTTTGTTTGTTTCTCTTTAATTTGATTTTGATTTTCATTTTTATCATTACAGGATTGTGGTATGAATTAATATCTGCTCCTGGGTAGGTTTTGGCTTTCTTGACGCTGTTCCTGAATCTGTCTTTTATCATTATGTAATCTATTTGATTTCTCTTCCTGTCTCCAGGGCTTTTCCATGTGTATAATTTCCTTTTCTCTTGCTCAAAGAAGGTGTTGCATATTATCAGTCTGTTTTCTTCACAAAATTGTATTAATCTTTCTCCTCTGTTATTCCTTTTTCCTAGACCATGATTTCCTACAATGGTCTTATATTTTACCTTTTCCTACTTTTGCGTTCATATCACCCATTATACATTTTAACAATAGAAACAAGAAAAAGAGCTCTTACATGTTACGTAGAGCCAGTCTTAACATATGGATGTGAATCAAAGACAATAGGACACCAGAGAAGTAAAAGAATGTTGAGAATGCCATGGACAGCTAAGAAAAGTAATGAAAACGTTCTGAAAGAGGTCAGAACAAAAAGAGAGCTAATTTCCAATATTAGGAAGAAACAATCATAATTTTTTTGGCCACGTAATGAGAAGAGAACAACTGGAATATATTGTAACAACTGGAAAAATTGAGGGACGAAGAGATAGAGGGAAGCAAAGAGAAAAAAAATAACAGACAGCTTAAGAGAATGGCTTGGCAGAAGGTCAACAACAGAAATGATAAATAACTGTCGAGATCGAAAATTGTGGAGAGACATGATCACCTACGTCAGCAGGCCCGGTACTTGATGATGATAGTGATGTTGTGTTTATGCTGCAGATTTATTGTAGACACAAAATATCATTACGTAAATTTTATCAAAAAGTGAAGTAATTTCAACAATATTTTTGAGGTCACTGCACATCGACGTTATAAACACACTGTATTTAGTTAGTCGTCCGATTATCCTCACTGCACATTGAACTGTCCATAAGCGCTGATATCTTCTTCCCATCAAATCCCGCAATGTGAAACAAAATAAAACAAACTAGTTCGCACGTCCTTCCCCGTTTCATCATAGTTCTCCTTTTCGAGCGTACGGTTAGGGATATATGTTCGTCCATTATTATGGCGTAGCACGCACACAAGTTACCAAAAATGAATGCACTATAACGCTTGGTTAACTTTACAGTTCACAGTGAGATACACGATCAGCGTAGCACAGAATCCTAAAACCTTCGGTTGACATGGCACAGCTGTTTACACGAAGGAGCTGAGAGTAATTGGCGCAAAACAAATCCATAGCTGGTTATTGAACGTCAATCAATGTTATTAATGTCGCGAAGTAATGCGCACAGCTACTTCACGACGGAGGAAGGTAATCTTCATACTGCCTGATTCACTAAAAAAAAACCTCTGCCTGGCGCACTTCTCCTGAGCACCGATGCGAATCAGTAGAATTGAACGTCCGATTGACTTTATCGCAGCGATCTACATTAGAGGATTGAAGTAAATCACTTTCCAAACGCAAATCATGTAGCGAGTTATGGTGATGTAATTGTATTCCATCATCTTAGAACCAGACTTTGATCACGTTTTAGCTCCTAGCAAACTTCTTGGACTCCCTACACGTTATATTTGACGAATACTTTCTCACCTTCATTTGCCAGCTTGTTATCCTCATCATTTCCAAGAATATTACAGTGAAATAAAGATCAGTTGACTCAGTTTATTTGCATCGTTTGTATAGACTTTAGAGTATTTTTCTTAAATCACTCAAGTCTACATTTCTGTAATTCTCAGTTTTGTAACTATTGACCGAGCACCCATAGAGAATACGTTTTCTTCTTTGCCTTGCTTCTCTATGACAATTTTCAGAGCATCTGCCTGTACCATACAGTTACTCATACATACTACTTCCTGGTTGCAACAGAGCATCTGTCTTGTGTTCCATTTCGTAAATACTAGAACAGATTCTTTCCCCCCATTTTTACATTCAATTGTTTTTTTTCCATCCTTTTATGCATGCGTCAAAATGCGTCCAGGCCAAATTTGGGTATAGTTTCTCTATGCATCATAATATTAGTGATATGTTTTTGTTGCACATCCTTGCTGCTTTTATTCACAATGCTAGCAACACTCTCAATTATGTTAGAGAGATGTTTTCTCCATTTTCTTCTTCTACCTTTCAGCTCCGTGTCGAGCATATGCCTTCAACAAACACTTTCCAAGCCATTCTGTTTCTTGCCACTCTCTTAAGATCGTTCCATGTAAACCATGTTTCTCCATTTTGGCGTTTGTTTACTTGCTGATTTAACTGCCATTATAAGGTTTGTAGGGTTAGTTTTGTTTTCTTTTTGCATAGCTTTTATTGTTCCTTTTGTTTATCTGTCTAAACCCTTTATTATTTAGTGTTTAGGCGAAGACAATCTTTTTATTTTTCTGCTTGTTGTTAGGTTACATCTTCTGTCTTTCATTGTTTAGAAGTGGGTAGTCCCCCCCCCCAACCCCCAATTTTTTATATTTAAACACGCGTGACCCTCTTCACCGAAAGCGTGCTGTTACAACCACTGTTTCACTGTGATTTATCCGTTGCTGCCACTTTTATTGTTTAAGATTTGGACTTAGTTTCTTAGCTTTCATGCCTTTATATCTAGGTCCATGTTTATTGCCCCACCCCCGTACAGTAATCTCTTATGATCTAATTAAAAGTTTGTATTCTGTAGCAGTTGCTATGTGTGAAAGGTTTTAACATCCCCCCCCCTTTCCCCCCCCCCCCCCCCCGTCATATCACGCATTTTGTAATCTAGCTCTTATAGTCTCTCCCCATCCAGTACGACTTGTAATTTTTACATTGTACTCCCGATTATCGACTCGATAGTTGCTTGCAACATTGTCCTAATCATTGACAATTAGCTGATGAAGCGCACATTGATTTCATCGCAGTAGTATGGGTCGGTTAGTAATACAGTAGGTAAGGTAGGGGTAAGCTTTCTCAGAATCCAAAGAGCACAAACTTTACTTCTTTAGGGGACATGTGTTTATCCCGTTTGATTGGTCTGTGACTACTACTAATTACAGTCAGTCGAGACATTTCCTTTTAATTTATATTGCTTGCTACCTGCTTTTTTTTAAAGGTGAATTTGACACCTTCTGAAGTAAAAACTTGTACACGTAATTCATCATAAAATATTGCAAACTCTTTGATTTTCGTTTGCTCTAGAATACCGAAAGTGGTGCAGAGTATAAGATCTGGTTTAAAAGAAGAAAAAATCGTGCGTAGTTAGTGTTTTTTTAAATATTGCTAATGTGTGTGTAATTGCTTGTGTAGAAACGAACCACGCCTCCACTCGTCAATGGGAGTCAGATGTCAGTGGCTCATTAAAACCACAAACACGGAAGAAGTGATGTCACAGAACAAGATGGCGAGCCACTGGTAGTGGGAGGCCACTGTGTTGTGTTTTCATTTGGTAGCATCTTCTTCCTTGTTGTCTTGTTAGTGTTTTTTTTTTTCAACCGAAGCACAACTATTTATTGAAACATTTCTTTTGTTCTTTGTAAATTTGTGCCATGGCAGCGGCTTGTAATATTCCGCGAGATGTTCAAGGTAAATCTTTTTTCGTATTTATTTTTAATTAATATAATAATTATATTATATTTATAAATTTAAATATTTATGTATGAGTAATGAGTCGTATTATATTATCTACAACAAGAAAATCTCTGAGAAATATGGTTTTACAGAAGAATGTTGAGAATACCACGGACTATGATGGACAGGACAGTGACAGCTAAGAAGACTAAGAGTAATGAGTAATGAAAATATTCTGAAAGAGGCAAAAAAAGAGAGTTAATAGTAATTTCCAATATTAGGAAGAAACAATCATCATAATTATAATAATAATATAATTTGTTGACCATTTAATGAGAAGAGAACAGCTGGAATATATTGTAACGACTGGGAAAATTGAGGGACGAAGAGATAGAGGGAAGCAAAGAGAAAATATACTAGACAGCTTAAGAATAAGAGAATGGCTTGGCAGAAGGTCAGCAACAGAAATGATAAAAAACTGTCGAGATCGAAAGTTGTGGAGAGACATGATCACCTACGCCTTCAGGATGATCAGTATTGATCAGGCCCAGTACTTGATGATGATGATATGAATATAATGAAAAAATGTAAATAATTATAATTAATATCAATTATTTTTATTTTATTATTTATTATATTTAATTAATTTAATAAGCCTAATGAGCCATGTTACAAAAATCTGGCTAAAAGTTATACAAGGAAGGATTCAGAATAAAATCAATACTGAAATAGATGAGCAGCAATTTGGATTTAGGAAAAATAGCGGGACAAAAGAAGCCATATTCTGCATGAGAACATTAATCGAAAAATACACAGAAGTAAACAAACCAATATATGCCTGCTTCATAGACTACACCAAAGCTTTTGATAGAGTACACCACAAACAACTTATAGAATGCCTAAAAGAGATACATCTAGATGACATGGATATACGACTAATATGCAATCTATACTGGGAGCAAACAGCAATAATAAAATATAACAAAGAGTTCTCTACACCCATTGATATAAAAAGAGGAGTATGACAAGGAACACGATCTTTTAATTGTAATGGGAGACTTCAATGCCAAAGTAGGACAAGATAACGCAGGAGTGGAACATGTGATGGGGAGAGAAGGCTGTAATACAACAAGTCAGAATGGAGAAAGATTAATAGAATCATGTTTAATAGAAAATTTAGTTATAGGTGGGACATTATTTCCACACAAAAATATTCACAAAACAACATGGATATCTCCTGATGATAGAACATCAAATCAAATTGACCACCTATGTATTAAACAACAATTCAGATCATCATTAATAGATGTAAGAGCATACAGAGGTGCTGATGTTAATAGTGACCACAACCTGTGCATTGGGAAAATAAGATTAAAATTTAGAAACCAACAGAAGAGGTTAATTACACATAAAATTGATAGTCATAAACTGAAAGATGAAGCCATAAAGGAAAAGTTTAACATAGAGCTAAGTAATTGTTATTCAGCACTTGGTGAAATAGACTTAGATATCAATGAAATGTGGGACTCACAGAGCAAAATACTAATGACAGCAGCAGAAGCAAGTGCTGGACTGAAGAAAATGGAAAAACGAGCTTGGATCTCAGACACCACGTGGAAATACATCAAAGAAAGAAGAGAAGCGAAGAGAGCCATGACTAATGTAAAGACAGATCTTGGAAAGGTTCTGGCAAAAGCAACATACAAAGAATTAGACAACAAAGTGAAAAGTTCGGCAAGAAGAGATACAAGAGCTTATATAGACAACTTGGCAGAGAAAGCAGAGACAGCTGCAATTACAGCAGACAGCAGAACTCTCTATACTGTACAAAAGATGCTGACAAACACCTATACATCCAGTGGAACACCAATCCTAGACAAATCTGGATTAATGCTAACAACAAGCGCAGACATAAAAGCCCGTTGGGCGGAACACTTCAAAGAAATTCTTAACCGTCCACTACCTCACAGTTTAATAGATTTTGAAGCTGAAACACCAGCAGCAGAATTAGATGTAAATTTAGATGACTTCACCTTGAGTGAAATAGAAACCACCTTAAAGCTAATGACCAATAAC
Source organism: Megaustenia siamemsis (assembly GCA_032433765.1). Taxonomy (NCBI): domain Eukaryota; kingdom Metazoa; phylum Mollusca; class Gastropoda; order Stylommatophora; family Ariophantidae; genus Megaustenia; species Megaustenia siamemsis. The sequence goes on along the minus strand of JAVIAB010000106.1, from coordinate 44,925,200 downwards.
AAGGCTGCTGGAGAGGATAAGTTAACAGCTGAGATCCTCAAGGCAATTGATAGCCATAATTTAATACATCTCCAAAAAATGTTCAACATCATTTGGAAAACAGAGAAGACGCCTCATAAATGGAAAAAAGGAATCATTGTTAAGATCCCAAAAAAGGGCAATCTTAGAGATTGTAACAACTGGAGAGGCGTGACACTTTTGTCAGTTGCCTCAAAGTTATTCTGTAAAATCATCCTAAATAGAATAAAGGATTCAATAGATACAGTAATGCGTGAAGAACAGGCTGGGTTTAGAAAAGGGAGAAGCTGTCTTGACCACATTTTCACTCTACGACTTATATTGGAGGAACACATTGAAAAGCAAAAACCTTTTGTACTTAACTTCATCGACTTCAAAAAAGCATTTGATAGTATTCATAGAGATTCTTTGTGGAAAATTCTGAAGCAATATGGCTTACCATCAAAAATCATAAATATTATCAAAGACATGTATGATGGTTACACATGTGCAGTTCGAACAGAGGAAGGACTGAGCGAATGTTTCCCAATAGAAACTGGGGTTAAACAAGGATGTATTTTATCGCCCTTGTTATTTGGAATTGTTATGGACTTCATAATGAAGAAATGCTGCACTGGTAATAAAGGCATCGAATGGATACAAGGAGACCATTTGGAGGACCTCGACTTTGCTGATGACATAGTTCTCATCAGCAGTCAGATAAAAACGATGCAGGAAAACACAAATGAACTATCATCAATAGCCAGCAAAATTGGGCTTGAGGTCAATCATGAAAAGACTAAAGTCATGAAAAGTTTAATTCCAACAAGTGACAAAATATACATGGAAAACAAACCAGTAGAAGAGATCGATCACTTTATCTATCTTGGAAGTCACATTGATCGAGAAGGGATACGAGCAAAGAAATTAGAATCAGACTGGCTAAAGCAGCAATGTCTTTCAGAAGCCTTGAAAAGTTGTGGAAATCAAAACTCATTAGCACAAACACAAAACTTAGGCTATTCAAATCAAATGTACTATCAACCCTTACGTATGCGTGTGAAAGCTGGAAAACAACTAGAGATATAGAAACAAAGTTGAACGCATTCGAAAATAAATGTCTAAGGAAAATACTTGGATGGAACAAATTCAAAACAAACGAGGAAATTAGAGAAATCGCCAATCAACCACTAATATCTTCAGTAATAAAGAAAAGACGATGGTCATACGTTGGACATGTGATGAGAAGAGATAATAATCGAATAGCAAAGCAAGCCCTCATATGGGAAACAACAGGTAAAAGAAAAAGAGGAAGACCCAGGGAGACACTGAGAAGAACATTGATGAGAGAGGCAAGAGCAGCAGGAGTCGGCTCCCTCAATGAGATAGAACTGCTTGCACAGAACAGAGACAGATGGCGAGATTTGATAAAATATCTTTAAAAGAAAACTGCTAGAACAAAAATTCATATAGGAGAAGGTGTATCTTGGTCTACGCCCTATGGGCCGGTTACGGCTCGAAAGGTCAATAGATAGATAGATGACAAGGATGCATCCTATCACCAAGCTTGTTCAATATATACACTGAGCAAATCTTTAAAAACATCATAGAGATGCCAGGCCTACAAATTAATGGAAAGATAATCAATAACCTAAGATATGCTGACGATACTGTACTACTAGCAGAAAATCCTAAAGATCTACAACAATTACTTAATGAAATAAACACGACAAGCAAAAAATATGGACTAGATATGAACATCAAAAAGACTAAAACTATGATCATAAACAAAGAAAATACTCAAACCTACAAGTGGATATCAAAATTGAAGGAATAGACCTTGAGACAGTTCAGAACTATAACTACCTTGGACATACTATAAACCAGTGATGGAAAATGTACAACTGAAATAAACAAAAGAATAGGAATGGCAATTTTAATGTTATGAAGGACATACTAACATCAAAACAGATAACACCAAAGCTAAAACTAAGAATAGCAAAATGTTACATCTTCTCAATATTCCTATATGGTGCTGAAACATGGACATTAGACAAGAAAACAGAACAGAGAATTGAAGCCTTCGAAATGTGGATTTATAGAAGAATAGGTAGAATTGGATGGAAGGAAAAGAAAACAAACGATGAAGTCTTAAAACAACTAAAAATGACAAGAGAACTTCTGAACACAATTAGAACAAGACAAATGCGATTCTTGGGCCATGTTAAAAGACACAACAGCCTACTGAAAGTAATCCTGGAGGGGAAAATACAAGGTAAAAGAGGCAGAGGCAGACCAAGATTAACATGGACGAGTAACATCAAAAGATGGACAAATCAACCGATGACAACCTGCACCATCAAAGCAAGAGATAGAGCAGAATGGCGCTCCATGGTAGCCAACCTTCGTTGTGGAGACGGCACTCAATGATGATGAATTACAAAATATTTTTATAAATTAAATATTATTTTTATTAATATTAATCGATGGTAATCAGTCAATAATTATTGTTAAATAATAAATTTATAAATCAAAACAAAAAATAAAACTAAAACTACAAACTTAAGACTTAAACTATTATAATTTTAAAATAGTAAGAGTCTCAGTTCTTCATCATAATAAAGTAAAGTAAATGATTTGATTGAAGTAAACTCCTACTAAATTTAACTAACTGAAGTGTTAGTAGGCCCTACTAGTGCTAGCTTAATTAGGAACGATGCAGTTAGACAGTAACAAGTCTGCAACTCAAAATTGCTGCCACACTCAATCACCTCAACTCAATGATGATTTCAGTGATGTATGAATATTATGAGTGTATGGTATGGTCAATAAACCTTATGAGTCACATGACTAAAGATATTGCTAGGAATCATCACGTGGAGAGTGTGAAACAAAATCAGTCTAGAAATTTCCAGCGGCCACAAGAACTGGAAATCAATTGGTAATGTTTCAACAAATAAAACATGGTGTTAGACAAGGTTGTGTGCTGCCTCCAGATTTATTTAATATGTATAGTGAGACTATTTTAAGATCCATAAGTGGCATGCCTGGAATAACAAATGGAGGTCATAATATAAATAATCTGAGGTATGCTGATCATACAATCTTAATTGTTAAGGATCAAAAAGAGTTACAAGAAATATTAGGCATTATAGTGAAGAAAAGCAAAATAAAGGACTCATCCTTAATAGCAAAAAGATGGAAGTAATGGTAACAACAAAGAAAAAGACATCTTCCCAATGCACAATAAAGACAAGTGGAACAATATTAAAATAGGTACATGAATTTAAATATTTTGGAACATTGTTAACCTCAGATGGTAGATGTACAACAGAGGTGAGATGCAGAATTGTCATCATCATGTGCTATACCGGTTGGCATAGGTGATCATGTCCATCCACAATCTTCTATCTACAGTGCATCGTATAAGTTCTGTTGTTGATTGTTTTCCATGCCATGACACCAAGCTATCCATTATTTTCGCTCTTTGTCATCTGCAATCTCTCTTTCCTTTTATTTTGCCAGTTGTAACCAAATATTCCAATTTGGAACTTGGAGATGCAGAATAGCTCAGTCAAAAGCAGCTTTCCAAAAAATGAGGAAGATACTGTGCAATCCATTTTTGACAATGGAAACAAGAAAAGGAGTTCTTAAATGTTATGTAGAGCCAGTCTTAATATATGGATGTGAATCATGGACAATAGGACAACAGACAAGAAAATCACTGGAGGCTGTAGAAATGTTGTGTTTTACAGTAGAATGTTGAGAATACCATGGACAGCTAAGAAGAGTAATGAAAACATTCTGAAAGAGGCCAAAGCAAAAAGAGAGTTAATTTCCAAAATTAGGAAGAAAGAAGCATAATTTTTGGCCATGCAATGAGAAGGGAACAGAGGAATATATTGTGACAAATGGGAAAATTGAGGAAGGATGAAGAGATAGAGGAGGCAAAGAGAAAAAATAACAGGCAGCTTAAGAGGATGTCTTGGCAGAAGGTCAACAGAAAAGATAAATAACTGTCGAGATTGAAAGTTGTGGAGAGATATGATCACTTATGCCAGTAAGAATGGTACTTGATGATGATGATGTTTAGTGTAATCTTTGACATTTGTTTGCACAAAATGTTTTTGAAAGCATTTGAAATGTAGACTGAGACAGCCATTGAAAGAATGCTTTGTTTGATCTAGCACTGTCTCAGGCACTAAGAACAAACCAGCAGAAAGAAACATTTGAAATGTAGACTGAGACAGCCATTGAAAGAATGCTTTGTTTGATCTAACACTATCTTAGGTACTAAGAACAAACCAGCAGAAAGAAACATTTGAAATGTAGACTGAGACAGTCATTGAAAGAATGCTCTGTTTGATCTAGCACTGTCTCAGGTACTAAGAACAAACCAGCAGAAAGAAACGTTTGAATTAAGTGAACTATAAAAACCTTCCAAATTCAAATGGGAACCAGGATACCTGGATCACATAAACAGTAACACGAATGACAAAATGTCCAGGTGTTCATCAAGTGTCAAGATGCTGGACAATACATTGGCTGAAGGCTGTTAGGCACTTATAGCTGATCGCAGACATCAAGATCAGTGAACCAGAACTGATCAAGAAATTACTGTACCTTTCCATTGCAGCCCTGAAAATTACACTAATCAGTTTAAGGAGGGAGACAAACACAGTACCTATAATCCATAAAAACTGAAGTTGAACATGTTGGACTAAAAGGAACAAATACTACCGCTTGCTGTAAACCATGTCTTGTTAAATTTTTTTTTCATGATTTTAAAAAGTCAATGATTATGGAAAGCTCTAATCACTAATTAACATTTAAAAAAAAGCTAGATTCTGAGATTTGCAACATATGATTTAAGCCCTCTGATAATGTTGAAAGAAGTGAAGAAAATTCAAATGAGAATTAGAGTAATAATTAAAAATATAAAAGGTAATCGAGAGAGAGACGATTATTTATTTTTGTAGTTTTCATCATCATTATGTGTCATACTGGTTGGCGTAGGCGACATGTTCTTCAACACTCTTCTATCCACTGTGCATCATATCAATTCTGTTGTTGACTGCTTTCCATGCCATGACACCAAGCTATAGTCTTCTAGTAGTAGTCTTCTCTCTTTGTCATCCGTGATTTCTCTTTCCTATTATTTTATCATTTGTTACCACATGCTCCAACTTTCCTCTTCTGTTATGTGCCTGAAAAATGGTGATTGTTGTCTTTCTGATGTTTTTAGGAGCTCCCTTTTTGTGTTAGTGTCTTTGAGAATTTCATTATTGGTTTTTTTAGCTGTCCAGGGAACTTTCAACATTCTTCTGAGAAATCCCATCTCTGTGGCCTCTAATTGTCTTTTCATTTGTTTGTCTACTGTCCATGATTCGCTTCCATAGGTCAGAATTGATTCTATATAGCACCAATTAATTCCTTTCTCACTTCTATTGACATAGACTTGTTGTAGATTTTAATTTTCTGAAATGCTATTTTGACCTGAGCTATTCTGCTTTTTATTTCTGTGGTGCATCTTCCATCTGATGATATGGTTATGGAAGGCCCCTGTATTACTGCAAACGAATTAAAATCCATAATTGCTCAACTGCCCGTGCCAGTGGAATCATCCAAATTAATATCTCATCTACCAAACAGAGAAAGATAGCTACAGTCCCCATCATAGCAGTCTCAGCACATGCCAAAAGACATAAGGCAAAACTACACAGAAAGTGAACACAACCCTCTGTTCCCCATCATATGATATCATCATTTATCGCAAGCAATCTAAATATCAAAACACGATTAAAACGGATAAAAACCTGATGATATCAGGGATCATTAGATCAAACATCTATCTATTTGAAAACATCTATCTATTGAAACTGTCTGAGGATATTATTGTGCCCATGCATTTGACGCATTGATTTTGTTTCAGATTTGTCCCATAAGACCTTTCTTGTGGCTTTATTTTACTGTTATGCCTATCATTTCTTGTAGTTCATTCTCCGTCTCTGCTATTAAGATTGTGTCATCTGCATATCACAAATTGTTTATATTGTGACCGTTGACTTCAATTTCTTTTTTGTCTACTATTGATCTCATAATATTTTTGTTGTAAAGTGAGAACAAATCTGGCGACAGATTACAGCCTTGTCTGACTTCCCGTTTTATATACTGAAACTGTTCTGTTTTCTTTGCTAATTCTTATGGCGGCTGTTTATTGCCAATTCATAATTTTTATGATTCTCAGAAGATTGTCATAAATGGCTAATTTCCCCAGCACATTGATTATTTCCACATACTTTACTTTGTTGAATGCTTTTGTGTAGTCTATGAAGAACATATATAGATCTTTCTTTACCTTGATAGCTCTTTCTATCAATGTTCTCAGGGTTTATGTTGCATTGTTGGTGCTCTTTTATGCAAAACATATATAATGTTTGAAAATAAAACTATTGTTTTCTTCTTATGAGACCTCATTTGTAATTTGTTGATGAAAGAAATGTTTGCTTCACTCGATGACTAAGGAATAGTTGTTTTTCAGGATAGTTCTGGTTCACTGACCCTGATGCAAGCAATCCCTCTTCCTTGTCTGCCCTTAGAAGTTTGTTAATTAGATGTGTGTTGTGTTGCTGTTTGCTGTAAAACTGCAATATTTTCACTTTTTGGGCCAACAACTTGTCCTAGTTCCAGGTTGCCTTCCCTCTCGATCCCTACCAGGTTGGTCAGACTAGACCAGTTGGTCTGTTACTAGTGGCACCATGAAGAGGTGGAGTATCCTCAGGATAGTTCTGGTTCACTGATCCTGGCTCAAACCATCAGCTATAAGTTGCTGGCAACTTCAGTTCTGTTGATGTCGCACACCTTTGCTTCCAAAGAAGTGTTTACAAATATTCTTCTCAAATATACAAACACATTGGTATAAGGTTTCTTTAAATTAGGCTTTGGATTTATAATTGGCTGTTTGTATTATTTAGTATGGATTTTTAAAGAGATTTGATATTCAATGGATTCACAATGATGATAAAAATTGTGCTGATGTTTAATATTTATAATGTGTAATATATGAAATAATATGACATTTTCATATACATCATAACAGAAAGTATCCGTGATGTACTAGACAAGCGTGTGAAGGTTTCACTCAAGCGATTAGTTAAGTTGGAGATCAGAGCTGACAAGATTGAAAACAGAGTTTTGGTTGGTTCTCTTTATTATTTTATTACATTATTATTATTATGTTATATTTTTTGTATTATATTACATTATTTATTATATATTTTATTACTCATCTGTTAAACAATTTATTGATCAAACAGTTAAACTATTTGGAGTTTCCATTGATTACATAATGGATAAATGTTGCAAAGGCAATAATGGAATTAAATGGTGTAACAAAAATTACTGGAAAATCTAGATTTTGCAGGTGATATTGCGCTCCTAAGTGACAATATCAACAAGATGCAAAATATCACAGATACCTAATCATCCATGGCAGAAAAAATTGAACTTGAAATCAACAGGAAAAAATAAAAGTTATTGAAAAATAACAATACCCCAGAGGACAATATATATATCTAAATCATCAGACATTGGAAAGAGTAGACAACTATGTTTATCTTGGTAGTAGTATAGAGATCAAGGGGTGAAACAAAGAAAGAAATCAGAAGCAGGATAGCAAAAGCAGCAGTAAATTTTAAAAACCTGAACAAAATTTGGAAATCAAAATACTAAGCAGGGAAACTAAACTTTCAATATTCAACTCAAACATATTATCAACACTTACCCATGCATTTGAAAGCTAGAAAACAACAAAAGAGATTGAGAGAAAACTAAATGCTGGTGAAGACAAATGCCTAAGAAAAACACTCTGTGTACAATGGAATCTATCTATCTTCTATCTTTCGTTCGCCAGAAGTATTGTCTATATCTGCAATGTCGTTTCCTGTATAAATTTTACTGTCTTTTGTAATTCTTGCAGTGGCCCATATAGTTTTGTCTGTAGTGTTGTATCTATGGGCCAATGGATTTTCCTCAGTCTACTATATTCAGTGCAGTCTTGAAGTTTGTGTTCAGCAGTCTGGGGTACCTGTCCACATGTACAAGTAGTTGAGGTGCCGATCTTGAATTTTGTATACATGTGACTATGGAGTTGATTGTGTCCTGTTCTGAGGCGTATAATGATAACTTGTTCATAACTAATCATATTATGAAAGGCATCCTGATTTGGGGCTTGTGGTCCTCTGATTGATTTGATTAACTGTTTCTTATGATGGTATGTAACCGGTGTATCTAGTTGTGTGCCTGTTGAACCTTCCTTTGCCAACTGATCTGCTTTCTCATTTCCTGGTATTCCACAGTGAGATGGGATCCACTGCAGGGCTACCCTGTGGTGCTTGCAGAGTTCAGTCAGTAAGGTCTGCAGATGTAATTTTCTGGATTGTAGTGCCTGGAGTACCGATCTTACATCTGTCAAAAACACTACAGGCTGCGGGCTAAGATTACTGTTCAGCAGTTTTTCTATTGCCAACTTTATTGCTTATATTTCTGCATCATAATTGTGACAATATTTTCCTGTTGCTATTTTATTCATATCCCTAGTGTTATTTGGGTACTCTATATATGCACCTGCTTCCCATTCTTCCCCATCTGTGTACACATGAATCCATAGGTCTTGTGGGTATTCTTCATCCAGGAAACTGAGAGTGATTGTTTTTCGCTGTAGACTGTTTTGTTCTTCTTTGTCAACTATTCCTTTCACTTCTGGTACAATGGAATGAATTCAAGACATATGTTGAGAAGAGACAAGAAATTAATTTCAAAACAGGTGTACCGTTTCTTCGTCAAATAATTTGACACCTGACGTAGTTGAATGACTGTTTGTGCCGCGACAACTCAACTAATCGACCCACCACGTGTACTTTATGTTGTTGAAGTCTTCTTAATTCATCTATTTCTAATTTATTCCATTGACTATCTCTCAGATGTAGCTGTCATCCCCACCCATCTGAGTGACCCATAGAAGGCACAAACTCATCATTGAAAAATACCATAAAACTTTTATTCACACTTAGTCCTACATTAAAACCTCAGTAGGTATTTGCTCTCGGACACCATGTACTACCAACACCACATACAAGTGTTGTTACTATTTGTCCCGAGCTAATCACTTTGAATAACACTACAAAAAAATTTGTCCTTGACACTTGTCATAAATATTCATGCTTGGCCTAGCGTTCTGTTAAGACTTTAGCCCCAACAGTCCTCTCAATACGCATCAATGCGTTAGAACCTTGTGTCCATTGAATTCCGTTATTTCCTTGGATGTACAATCCTTAAAAAACTGATTGCACATTCCATCTGAACTGAACTCAACTATTTATCATAGTGCGTGTGCCCATGTTCTACTAAGTTTAACTCAACTATTTATCATAGGGCGTGTGCCCATGTTCTACTAAGTTTAGCAACTTCACTATTAATGCTGGCTATTTATGGAACGTCTACTCCCTGTTGACCAGCCGGCATTCTGCCTTCCTGCTCTGGTCGCTCTCTGTCTCCCTACTGACTTTCTTATTTTTTTCCTCGATTCCCTTGTGACGCCTCAACCGAAATCCCCATGACAACCTTCATAATTTTATGAATCGTCACTTTATGACCGGTCCGCACTGCTTTGCACTATCCCAGTCTCTAATAATTTTGCCGTGCATTCCCCACTTTTACACAGGCTCATCTATGGGAAACATCATGATACAGAAAAAAAGGAAAACCTAGGGAGACACTAAACAAAAACACTTATAAGAAAAGCAAAGTCAACAGGCATAGACTCATTAGGTAAGAATTGAACATCTTGCCAAGAATACAAATGGATGGTGAAAAACACCATGAGCCCTGTACGACATCTAGCAGCACGGGAAGGATCAAGATCAAGTTATATTTAGATTTGATAGCTATTTTGTTTGATTATTCTCTTCTAATAACATTTTGATGTTCCAAAAATTGATGAAGTCATTGACTTTTCTAGTCAGTAATACTTGTTTTGCCTGTCAATTCATTATTTCAGGCTTTATCACCATGCCGAATGTTTCTGTTGACTGCGAAGGTGCCTTCAAAAGTGAGTATTATAAGTTACAAAAATATATTATACATTTGATGCATTATAGCTCTTATAAGTGTTTATTGTTAATGTTGAAACACATAGAGCTATAGAAAAACAACATTAGAAGTAAAGAATTAAGATGACAAGGGTTTGGTCACATGATAAGACAGAAAGAACAAAACAACGAACTTTCAATAATATGATTCAACCCAAGAGTCGACCATAAAAAAAATGGAAACAGGTATGATAGTTTAGACTAGGAATGAGTGCTGATCTGATGAGATGGATATGATCTTGAGAGAAATGGCTCTCATCACCAGAATTAGTGAGAAATAAATAGCTAGAAATGAAATAGAGGGATTGGCCAAACAGTTAAAACATGAAGTTAGTCAGATATAGAATGACTTAGAAGAATTAGTTCACCAAGGACAGTTTTAAAGGACGTGAAGTTCTGGTAGAGATACTATTTAGATGCACCTGGATAGCAGTTGTAGATGATATATCTTAACTCTGGAGTGTGGGAGTCTGCTGTGACTTGTAGTTGCTAGTCCTTGAAGTGTTGAATTATAATGTTTTTCTTATACCATTACACCAGAGTACCTGCTAGTTTTGTGTCAGACTCTAGAACAAATATAATGGAATTGTTATTGATGTGATGTCCACAACAGTTGTCCAGTCTGTAATGTTACAACCAAAGTTATAAAGGGGTTTTCTGTCTGGTGAGATGATGGCCATTCCATCACAGCAGAGAGAAGCCACACACAAGCCACTACTTTGCATTAGTGAATCTTGAGCTTCCTCAGTGGCAAAGAGCGCAACATGTTAAGTCAATGCAGGACAGAAGCAATCAGTGGATGAACGCTTTGATGGTTATTGGAACTGATAACAGAGTGGATATGGGAATGCCTCGACTGTGATGATGCCAATACAAATAAAAGACTAAAATAATAGTCTCAGCATTCAGCAACCATGTATTCAGTCCGACACTACATTAAGGGTCTTGAGAATCTTTGATGTTTTTGATTTTAAAAAATGTATAATTTATAAACCTTTAGTAAATACTATATAATAAAAAGAAAATTACATTTACTGTAGCTTAGGGGAGTAAACACACCATTAACTGTAGTTTTGGTGTTCTCTCTTCTACCTCTTAGCACTACTGGTTGTGAGTTTTTATTTACTTTCCCTCTTTTCTCATCATCGTGTGCCTTCTCCGCAACGAAGGTTGGCTACCATAAATCGCCATTCTACTCTGTTTCTTGCTTTGATGGTGCAGGCTGTCATAGATTGACTTGACCATCTTTTGATGTTACTCGTCCATGTTAGTCTTGGTCTGCCTTTGCCTCTTTTACCTTGTATTTTTCCTTCCAATATTACTTTTAGTAGGCTGTTGTGTCTTTTAACATGCACCAAAAATTTCATTTGTCTTGTCTTAATTGTATTTAGTAGTTCTCTTTTTATTTTCAGTTGTTTTAAAACTTTATCGTTTGTTATCTTTTGTTTCCATCCAATTCTACCTATTCTTCTATAAATCCACATTTCAAAGGCTTCAATTTTCTGTTCTCTTTTCTGGTCTAATGTCCATGTTTCTGCACCATACAGGAATATTGAGAAGATGTAACATTTTGCCATTCTTAGTTTCAGCCCTGTTGATATTTGTTTTGTTGTTAGTATATTTTTCATAGCATTAAAATTACTTTTTGCCATACCTATTCTTTTGTTTATTTCAGTTTTGCATTTTCCATCATTGGTTATAGTATGTCCCAGGTAGTTGTACTCTGGACTGTCTCTAGATGTATTCCCTCAACTGTGATATTTAATTGTAGGTCTTGAGAATTTTCTTTGTTTATGATCATAGTTTTAGTCTTTTTGATATTCATTTCTAGTCCATATTTTTTGCTTGTTATGTTTATCACATTAAGCAATTGTTGTAGGTCTTTAGGATTTTCTGCTAGTAGAACAGTATCATCAACATATCTTAGGTTATTGATTATCTTTCCATTAGCCTCTTTTCTAAATTCACCAAATGTTTACTGCTTCCTTACTTTATGATAAGTTCTTTTTTTTCATTTCAATCGCCAATACTGCAACATTCCTCTTAGAACTCATTACTTCCACACTTTTCTAGAATACTATAGTTAATGGTTACAATAACCAAAAACACCAAGAATGAATCAACTAGAACACACAAGCATAACATAAGTGATGACTTGAGCATTCAAGGTGAGAGTTTGTCATTCTTTCTAATATCAGGCCTTCTAATCTGAAGTTTTCTCCTTAAATAGATATTAGTAAATATCTGCAGTTTCCTTGTATTCCTTGTTGATATCCATGTTACTGATCCATAAAACAGGACCAGGTTGACACTAGTACTGAACAATAAAAGTCTATTTGTAATGGCAGTCATTGGATATTCTATATATTCTTCAAATGTACAAAAACCACTTTAGGCTTTCCAGTCCTATAATAAATACCTCAATTAATTTTTTTGCTGTAAATTATGCCAAAAAGATAAGTAAATGCACACACATTCTAAATTTTCTTGCCTTATAAAGTAATCGAACAAATATCACTATAATGCAACATAAAAATAAATAGGATAAAAATGAAACAACTGTAGAGTTTCAAATACTTGGGCACAACATCAGATGGAAGGTGTACCACAGAAATAAAAAGCAGAATAGCACAGGCCAAAGTAGCATTTAAGAAAATTAAAATATATTGTGCAATTAGTCTATGTCAAAAGAAATGAAGATAAGAGTTCATTGGTGGCTATATAGAGTCAATTATGACCTATGGAAACAAATCATGGATGGTAGAAAAACAAATGAAAAGATGATTAGAGACCACAGAGATGGGATTTCTGAGAAGAATGTTGAAAGTTCCCTGGACAGCTAAAAAGATCAACGAGGAAATTCTCAAAGAGGCCAACACAAATAAAGAACTCCTAAAAACTTCAGAAAGAAACAATTGACATTTTTTGGGGACATCATGAGAAGAGGAATGCTGTAATACTTAGTTACAGCCGGCAAAATACAGGGAAAAGAGATCACGGATGACAAAGAGAGAAAATACTAGATAGCGTTGAGTCCTGGCATGGTAAATAATCAACAACAGAATTGATTTGATGCACTGTAGAAGGACATGAGACCTATACCAATCTGTATGGTACATGATGATGAAAGTAATTGAAATAGTGTTAACTGCTTGTATTCTAAGAACTTTAGTTTTAGTTTAAATAAACAAATTTAAAGTCAAATATGTTCCCACGTTTCTCTATTGGATTTTTTCTTCCATCTGTTGATGGTTTTGCAACAGAAAGACTCATTTTTTATTCTTGACCTTTCCTGCACCCCTGATTGTTAAACGTCACATTGGGTTTGTAGTGTTTTTTGCCACCCATCTCTATTCAGGGCGAGATGTTTGATCTTATCTAACAAGTCTATACCTGCCAACTTTGCTACTCTTATAAGTGTTCTTTTTAGTGTCTCATTAGTCTTCCTCTTTTTCTGTTTCCCATAGAAGAGCTTGTTTTCAAATTCTTTTGTTGTCTATTCTCATCACATGTCTGACATATGACCACCTTCTTTCCTTAATTGTAGATGAGATTGTTGGTTGCATGTCCATTTCTCTTATTTCAATATTAGTCTTGAATTCATTCCATTGTTCACAGAGTATTTTTCTTAGACATTTGTCTTCAAAAGCGTTTAGTTTTTTCTCAATCTCTTATGATGTTTTTCAGCTTTCACATGCATAGGTAAATAATAATACACTTGAGTGTGGATAATGAGGATAATACACTTGAGTGTGGATAATGAGGATAATACACTTGAGTTGAATATTCTAAGTTTGGTTTTCTTGCTTAATATTTTTTATTTCCATATTTTATCCAGGTTTATAAAATTTGTTGCTGCTTTTGCTATCCTGTTTCTGATCTTTTTCTTTGTTTCACCTTCTTGATCTATATTACTACCAAGATAAACATAGTAGTCTACTCTTTCCAATTTGCATGGATGATAAGGTATCAGTGATATTTTGCATCTTGTTGATATTGTCATTTAGGAGCACTATATCATCTGCAAAGTGTAGATTTTCCACGTAAGACCCATAGTCACTATTAAATAAACAATGTCCTTTCTTCTTCTGCTTTTGAAACATGTCAGCAGGACATGTTAGGCATGCATTGTGCTGCCAGGAATGAGGAAGTAAATTAATATGTCAGACGTAAAAGTTGAAAAGATGTTTCCATATAACTGTTCAAAAACTATGTGTATTCATCATCATCATCATGTGCCATACTGGTTGGTATAGGCGATCATGTCCTTCCACAATTTTCTAAGCATAGTGCATCATATCAATTCTGTTGTTGACTGTTTTCCATGCCATGACACCAAGTTATCTAGTATCTTCTCTCTGTATCATCCAAAACCTCTCTTGCTCTGTATTTTGTCAGTTGTAACCAACTACTCTTCTCATGATGTGCCCAAAAAATGTCAATTGTTTCTTTCTGATGTTTTTAGGAGCTCCCTTTTTGTGTTGGGGTCTCTGAGATTTTCCTTCTTGGTCTTTTTAGCTGTCCAGGGTACTCTCAACATTTTTCTGAGAAATCCCACCTCTGTGGCCTCTAATCGTCTTTTCATTTGTTTTTCTACTGTCCATGATTTGCTTCCTTAGGTCAGATTTGGCTCTATATACTCTCTATATACTATACACTCACTGGTGAACTCACTCACTTCTATTAACATAGATTTGTTGCAGAATATGTTTTTCATTTTCTGAAATGCTATTTTAGCCTTTAGGAGCTATTCTCCTTTTTTTTTCTGTGGTACATCTTCCATCTGATGTTATTATTGTGCCCAAGTATTTCATGTTCTGCACTTGTGTAAGATTTGTTCCGTTTATTTTTATGTTGCATTGCGGTGATAATTGTATCTTCAATATGACAATTACTTCAGTTTTCTTGCTATTCAGACTGAGGCATTGCTTGTTCCTTTTTTTACTATTTTATCATTTCTTGTAGTTCATTCTTCATCTCTGCTATTAAGACTGTCATCTACATATCACAAATTCATTATTTTGTGACCATTGACGTCAATTCCTTTTTTGTCTACTATTGATCTCATGTTTTCACTGTAAAGTGAGAACAAAATTTGACAACAGAACACAGACTTGTCTTGACTCTTTGTTTTATATATTGGAACTGTCCTGTTTAGTTGCCAATTCTTAAGGCTACTGTTTGTTGCCAATACATGTTTTTGATGATTCTCAGATCCTTGCCATCAATGTTTAATTTCTCTGGCATATTGATCATTTTTCCTTATGTATTACTTTGTCAAATGCTTTTGTGTTGTCAATAAAGCACATATATGGATCTTTCTTTACTTATATAGCTGTTTCTATCAGATAGTAAATGTACAACAGAAGTGAGATGCAGAATAAGTAAAAAAAGTAAAGAACCTCCGTCACGCCAAGTGGCGTATAGGGAAATATGGTGTTAGCGACCCTATATTTTACAGACCTTCAGCACATGATTTTTGGGGTAATGTGGTCGGTATTACGCACATGCTGCTTTACTTTCCCAGAAAAAAATCCGGTACCCATTTAAGGCTGGGTGAACCCAGAAGCCGTCGGTTGGGATCGAACCCTAACCCTTGTTCTTTGTAGTCCAGTTCACTAACCACTGGGCTATTGCGGCTCTGAGATGCAGAAAAGCTCAGGTAAAAACTAAAAACAAAAAAATGTGGAATATACAGTTCAATCCAATTTTACAATGGAAATAAGAAAAGAAAAGTTCTTAAATATTATTTACAACCAGTCTTAGCTTATGGATGTGAATCATGGACAATAGAACAACTGATAAGAACATCACTGGAGGCTATAGAAATGTGGTTTTGCAGAAGAATGTTGAGAATACCATAGACAAGAAGAGTAATGAAAATGTTATGAAAGAGGCCAAAGCAAAAAGAGTGCTAATTTCCAATATTAGGAAGAAAGAATCATCATTTTTTGGCCATGTAATGAGAAGGGATTTCTCAGATGAATGTTGAAAGTTCCCTGGACAGCTAAAAAGACCAATGAAGAAATTTTCAAAGAGGCCAACACAAAATGGGAACTCCTAAAAAACATCAGAAAGAAACAATCAACATTTTTTGGGCACATCATGAGAAGAGGAAAGTAGGAATACTTGGTTACAACTGGCAAAATAATAGGAAAGAGAGATCGTGGACGACAAAAGAGAGAAATACTGGATAGTTTGGTGTCATGGCATGGAAAACAGTCAACAACAGAACTGATACGATGCACTGTAGATAGAAGATTGTAGAAGGACATGATCACCTACGCCAACTGGTATGGCACATGATGATGAGGATGATGATGAATGAGAAGGGAACAGCTGGAATATATTGAAAATAAATTGAAGGACGAAGAGATAGATGGAAGCAGAGAGAAAAGGTACCAGACAGCTTAAGAGAATGGCCTAGCTGAAGGTCCACAAAAAGTGAATAAAAATAGTAAAGAGCTCCATTATGCCATGAAGCGTTTAGGAAATATGTTAGTGACCATAATTTTTATAGTCCTTCGGCATATGACTTTGAGGTAATGTGGTCAGCATTACGCCCATGCCGCTTTACTTTCCTAGAAAAAAAATCAGGTACCCATTTAAGGCTGGTTGAACCTGGAAGCTGACCTCTTGTCCTTTGTAGTTCAGATAACTAACCTCTGAGTTTTTGCAGCCCCCCAAAGGCCAACAACAGAAATTATAAATAACTGTTGAGATAGAGAATTGTGGACATGATCACCTATGCCAGCAGCATGGTACTTTGATGATAATGATGATTTACAGTCTACATTTCTTTAGTCAAAGCCTAAAGAGCTTATTTTGTAGCCATCAATTCTATGATTAGTTCTATTTTAGTAATAAGAATTTTTATTTCTATTGGCCCTTTTAGGTGGAGAACAGTTTTCACTTGCTGGACATTCAAACCATAGAGAGCAAGAAACCAAATCAGGTAATTACATCAGTCATTTATTTTTTTAATTTGTGGTCTGAACTACTCTTCTTTTTTGTTTCTATTGTTTGATTATTTTTTTTTTCAGAATGTTATTCCTATTACATGTGTATATGTCTGTTTATTAATTATATAGTGATAACATGGAAGTGTAGCCTTTGACAATTTATTGCATCAAATTAGTTTGTCAAACAACCTAAGACATGAAACCTGTACACATCCACAGTTCCTGTTGCACTGATCACATTTTTCTGAATGTAGAGCATGAGTAGAATTGATGCCATTTTATTCATTTCAGTAAAGATGTTTTGATTCCTGTTTGAGATGTTTATGCCTTCATTTAAATGAATAAAATAGTCTTGAATTAAGTGGCTACATTATAACAATATATTTTTAAGCAAAAATAAACTTGGAACAACAGTAACATATTATCAGTTAGGGAGCTGAATAGCAGATTCATATACTAGGCAGTAGGTAACATCAGCAGTAAAAATATAGAAGCAGAAATGGGACTAACTATAGTTTAGTTGAGGGCTATGAAGTGTGATATATGATAACACATTCACCATTGTGAATTTGCACAAGCTTGGCATGAAAGTTTCAAAATGAGAGAATTTACTACAGAATTTGATTATCATTATCCCAACAGGTTTAGCTGTCTTGCAAAGGTGATTGTGGACTGAAACAGGTCTCTGTCCCTAATCAGTTTTTTTTTGGTACAATTTCTATTAAGTTAGAATATCAGATTGTCCAATATATAAAAAAAAAATCATTCTACCTTTCTTTCTTGATTTGCTTGTTGTTGTAATGATCTCTTAACACATTCTACAAAGTCCACAAATATGGTGATTGTTTCTTTCTGATATTTGCTATAAGCTTTCTATGCTCATTGACTTCTTTTTGATGTTTGTGACAAGTTTTCTGTGTCCATTGACTTCTTTTTGATGTTTGTGGCAAGTTTTCTATGTCCATTGACTTTACTGTGATGATGGTCATCCAGCTATGACATCATGGTTTCTAAGCAAAAACTTTTTCTTTTGAGGTCCATGCAAAATTGATTTACGATTGTTTCTGTTGAAGTAGTGCCAAAGAGTTGGTGTGAACCATTAGCTGTTAGACCAAAGTTGGTGATGATGTTGCAATGGCTTTCATGGTGTCCAGATTCTGCTGATGAAGTTGCACTTGGTCTCCAATATAAAGAAACATCTTCACAGCAGGGACTGCTACAAACCTCACCACAGTGGGGACTGCTGAAATCTCACCACAATGAGGTTGCTGAAAATCTCATGACTGCAGGGGCTGCTGCAAACCTCACCACTGTTGGGGCTGCTGCAAACCTCACCACTGTCGGGGTTGCTGCAGACCTCACCACTGGGGGGGGGGGGGTGCAAACCTCACCACTGTCGGGGCTGCTGCAAACCTCACCACTGTGGGGGCTACTGCAAACCTCAACATTGTGGAGCGGAGACTGCTGCAAACCTCACCATTGTTGAGGCTACTGCAAACCTCACCATGTTTTTCACCATTTTCTTTTTTTGACTTCAGTTTATTATGTTCAGAATTATAGTCAGTCACAATATTTTGTGGACTTTCAGGTTCAGATTGCAACAGGAAAATAACACCTGGGAGTCATGATCCCAGTGGACATATATCGATTTTATTGAATAATTGATTGATCGGTAATCAAAGACACATTCCCAGTTTTCAATATTTTGTGAAGTTGCTGTTATTAATGAAGATGTGGCATAATTTACTTTTTGTCTACAGTTGTACATTTCTAGATTCAACATTACACAAAAGTAGTTCATAGTTTTATGTCTCAAAATCCTTTCAAATTTTACATTTTAGATTATAATTTAGGTGGAGTCTTCTCCTTCTTCTACCTTTTTAGCTCCCAGTAGAGCATAGGTCTTCAACAAACACTTTCCAAGTCGTTCTGTTTTTTTGCCATTCTTTTAAGATCATTCCATGTCTTCCCCATCATCTTCTCTGCTTCCATCTGTCTTCTCCAAGAATTCCTTGGTCTTCCTCTTTGTCTTTTCCCCTGGGGATTCCTAAAAAGGGCCTGTTGTGTAATACTCTCACTTGGCTTCCGTAGTGTGTGTCCTATCCAGCGCCATCGTCTTCGCTGTATTTCTTTATCCACTGGTATTTGACTGGTACATTTCCATAATTCTATGTTAGTGATTTTGTCCTGCCATTTCCATCCTTTTATTCTGCGTAAGCATCCATTAATGAAAGTCTGTATCTTCGTGATTGTCGACACCCATGTAGCTTTGTGTATTCTTTTATGTTGGAATACTGTTCCTCCTAGGCTCACTTGATTAAGGGCGCAGAAATTCACAAATATCTCTCCATTTCTCATTTATTTCTCCAAGTCCATGTTTTCCCATAATCTCTTCGAAGCCTCTGTTGTCTGATCCTACTTTAGCATTTAGGTCTCCCATCAAGATTATAATATCCTTGGCTCATCTTGTATCCATCTGACATTGTAACTCTTTATAGAAATAATCTTTAACTAAATCATCCTTATCATTGGTTGGTGCATAGCTTTGGATAATGTGTAATTTTATTTTGTTTTTGGTTGTATTAAATGTTGCTCTCATTAGTCTTGGTCCTACTGCTTCCCATTCTATTAGTGTCTTCTGTGCATTCCTTGATAGCATTAAAGCTACCCCTTCACTATGTTGTGCTCCAGGTTCCTGGTGTCCTGATGATAAAATCATCTCTCCTGTATTTAGTTTTATTCTTTCCATTCCTAGCCATCTTGTTTCACATATTCCCAGAATATCTATCTTTTAGTTTGACATTTCTGCTGCTACCTGTGCAGCTTTTCCCTGTTCGTTTAGAGTACGAACATTCCAGGTGCCAATTCTGGAGGATTTCCTGGTAGACAAAGGGTGAGTCGGCAACCCTGACTCCTTACGGCTTTCTCCGGCTTGCGTCATACATCTCTTGGACAGAGAGCCCTTATCTTTCCTGGATGGCGGATTTATTTTTTCTCTCTTTGGCTTGTCCATGTTTGTGAAGTTTTTTTGGCTTATTGTTTTACAGTATGGGATAGCCAGTCCCATGCCCAACCCTCCTTTCTCACCTCTTACGAACATGCCTGGTAGGGTACAGTGCCGCTTCTCTTTACTCCCCTTTCGGGCCCCGGCAGCGCACGGGCGAATTTAGGTGGAGTGGTTTCATTAAATTAATCTTTAAAAAATTAACATTTTACAAGAAAAAGTTACGGTAAAAATTTTTTAACAGAAGGAAGCAGTTTTAGTTTTGACAAAAGCTCAGTGGTATAATTTGAACATACTGTCTCATTACTCACACATTTTTTATATGGCCACTGATGAACCGTTTGAGATTTTAAAAATTCTTTAGATTGTTATTTAGACCCTTAAGAAATATCATTTGCTTTGGGCATCCATATTTTAGCCCTTGATGCAAACTTGTGTTTTAAAAAAATTATGTAATAAATTCAGCATTCATTATTAATTATCACTAACATCTTACTTTTTAGTATGATTGTAGTAGACAACTTCCTACACTTTCTTTTTATGTAATTATTTATTGTGTCTTATGTTTCAGCTCAACTTGATAGTGGACGGGAAACCATATAACTTCCTGTCCATTGAAGCAAATTCTGATGACATGGATCATGTGATTACACAAATAGGAATAAGTCTCAAACAGATATTTACTTCATTTCCTTTAGAGTATGTCTCCTCCATTTTTGTTTATTTCTGTCTGTAATTTATCATTCAATAAACAACAGAATCAACAATATAGCAAACTAACAATTTGTCTCTTATAACTATACAGCATATGTAATAAATTTGGCACATGCATCTTATTGCATAACATTTCACATATGAGCTGCTATATTCCAACAGTAAAAAAGTAAAGTACCCCCGTCACGCCAAGTGGCATATAGGGAAATATGGTGTTAGTGAGCCTATATGTTACAGACCTTCAGCACATGATTTTTGGGGTAATGTGGTCAGTATTACGCCCGTACTGCTTTACTTTCCCAGAAAAAATCCGGTACCCATTTAAGGCTGGGTGAACCTGGAAGCCGTTGGTTGAGATCGAACCCTACCCCTTGTCCTTTGTAGTCCAGTTCACTAACCACTGAGCTATCGCGGCTCATATTCCAACAGACTATCTACTAATGTTTGACTTTATTATTTTTGTTTATGTAGAGAAAGGTATTTTTTTTTTTATATAAGAGAGACTTGCCTTTTTGTAAATTTTGCAATGAAAACAATTAATATACAGTTGCTTTTATATTTCCATAAATTGAACACAAATTGTTTTCTAACACATAAAATACATCTCTTGTTCAAGTGACTTGTTTCCCTGACCACCAATCCATCCATCCATTATTTATTAGGTTTTTATCTTCTGAGATTAATCCTGTTCAAATCTTTACTACTTCCTTCCTTCATTCTTTTTTTTCCTCTTTCCTTCCTCATTTGTTCGTCAGCATCGAGGGGAGATATATTTTGTGGTCATTTGCTCTTCTGTAAGCCTCTAAGTGTCTCTTCTAGTGTTTCTAATGAATTCATATTTTTCATGATTGACCCCTGAGTCTGGTGTTCTTGTAACATTTATTGCAAACATGTAGTTTTGTGTTTTGATCTTTCTGCCTTATTACATTGGCCAAATCATCTGTTGTTTCTTTATGTATTCAATGGCAGGAATTATGCCTAGCTTTTTTCTCTATACTTCACTTCTGTCCTTATCTGAAAAGATTGTGTCTTGTTGTGCATCAACCACATTTCATTTCAGTAGTAATTTTTATTATTATTTTTGAGTCTAGATTCCAGAACTGGCATTAGATGCACAATGTTGGGATGAAGATTATGTTGTAAAGTGCCCATTTTGCCTCTAATGTTATTTTCTTGTTGGACAGTAGAGGTGATAATTGTCCAATGATTTGATAAACTTTGAGTATTTTTGAGTATATTTGCATCTTGAGTATTTCTGCTGCGTGAGAATTGTTATTTGTCACTAGACTACCTAGGTATTTAAATTCCTCCACTTGTTTTAATTGGAGCTGAAAGGTAGAAGAAGACTTGTTTTAATTGTCTGCTGTCTATATTTAGTTGATATTCTGTTTTTCATTTGCGATGTTCATGACTTTTGTTTTGCTGGTGTCACTTTTCATGTTGTATTTGTGTGCCTGTGCTGTTAAGTCTATTTAAGTCTTCTTGTAGGTCTTATATTTTTCCATACATTATTCCTTCATTCATACCAAGGAATGTGCTTGCTTTGTGCTTCTTGTTGAGGGTAATATTTTATTATTATAAGTTTGTTACTTTTCTATTGTGTGTTACTGGGGAAAGGCTGGCTGTTTATAATTTTCTGTTGATGTGTTATCATTGTAAAGTATTTCATATGTCTTTTTATTGTCTGCTTTTATGTGTTCACATTGTTTGGTGTAACTTCTTGAGTTCACAGGCAACATATTTCTTTTTTGTTTAATTTTATTTGTTTCTTATAGCAAAATTATGACTATTTGTTGGTAGTAAACATGTTGCTCTATAGTTGTGCTACTCTGAGACAATTGTTGTTCTATGTATGCTATTTTGTCCACGTGTTAATGGCTTTAGACTAGTTTATGTTCTCAGTCACCGTAATTAACTTTGAATTTGCTTTTATCAATTAAATCAACACAGCTTATTTTTGTAATACAGTTATTTCACTTATTTTTTACAGATATTTTGTATAGGTGTGGTGGTCACATTAATGTTGCAATTTTTCCCTTACATGTGATTTGTTGTGTCAGTGTACCTTCTGTTAACTTTTTTATAAAGTTGTAGTCATTTGTTGTCATCTTATTATTTGTGGGATCTGCTCTCTTTGCAATTGTTTATAAAAGAGTGACATGATGCTTGATGAGGGTGCAGATATCAGACTCCCAAAATTATAGGTAGACTAGGTACAAGTAAGATGTGATGGGACGACTTATAGAACAGACCTCTTTCAGAACGTTTTCATTACTCTTCTTAGCTGTCCATGGTATTCTCAATATTCTTCTGTAAAACCACATTTCTACAGCCTCCAGTGATTTTCTTGTCTGTTGTCCTATTGTCCATGATTCACATCCATATGTTAAAACTGGTTCTACATAACATTTAAGATCTCTTTTTGTTTCTATTGTCAAAAATGGATTGCATAGTTTCATCCTCATTTTTTGGAAAGCTGCTTTTTCCTGAGCCATTCTGCATCTCACCTCTGTTGTACACCTACCATCTGAGGTTAACATTGTTCCCAGATATTTAAATTAATTTACCTATTTTAATATTGTTCCACTTGTCTTTAATCTGGATTAATACTAACAACAAGCGCAGACATAAAAGCCCGTTGGGCGGAACACTTCAAAGAAATTCTTAATCATCCACTACACCACAGTTTAATAGATTTTGAAGCTGAAACACCTTGAGTGAAATAGAAACCACCTTAAAGCTTATGACCAATAACAAGGCTGCTGGAGAGGATAAGTTAACAGCTGAGATCCTCAAGGCAATTGATAGCCATAATCTCCAAAAAATGTTCAACATCATTTGGAAAACAGAGAAGACGCCACATAAATGGAAAAAAGGAATCATTGTTAAGATCCCAAAAAAGGGCAATCTTAGAGATTGTAACAACTGGAGAGGCATGACACTTTTGTCAGTTGCCTCAAAGTTTTTCTGCGAAATCATCCTAAATAGAATAAAGGATTCAATAGATACAGTAATGCGTGAAGAACAGGCTGGGTTTAGAAAAGGGAGAAGCTGTCTTGACCACATTTTCACTCTACGACTTATATTAGAGGAACATATTGAAAAGCAAAAACCTTTTGTACTTAACTTCATCGACTTCAAAAAAGCATTTGATAGTATTCATAGAGATTCTTTGTGGAAAATTCTGAAGTAATATGGCTTACCATAAAAAATCATAAATATTATCAAAGACATGTATGATGGTTACACATGTGCAGTTCGAACAGAGGAAGGACTGAGCGAATGTTTCACAATAGAAACTGGTGTTAAACAAGGATGCATTCTATCGCCCTTGTTATTTGGAATTGTTATGGACTTCATAATGAAGAAATGCTGCACTGGTAATAAAGGCATCGAATGGATACAATGAGACCATTTGGAGGACCTCGACTTTGCTGATGACATAGTTCTCATCAGCAGTCAGATAAAAACGATGCAGGGAAACACAAATGAACTATCATCAATAGCCAGCAAAATTGTGCTTGAGATCAATCATGAAAAGACTAAAGTCATGAAAAGTTTAATTCCAACAGATGACAAAATATACATGGAAAACAAACCAGTAGAAGAGATCGATCACTTTATCTATCTTGGAAGTCACATTGATCGAGAAGGGGATATAAGTAAAGAAATTAGAATCAGAATAGCTAAAGCAGCAATGTCTTTCAGAAGCCTTGAAAAGTTGTGGAAATCAAAACTAATCAGCACAAACACAAAACTTAGGCTATTCAAATCAAATGTACTATCAACTCTTACATATGCGTGTGAAAGCTGGAAAACAACAAGAGATATAGAAACAAAGCTGAACACATTCGAAAATAAATGTCTAAGGAAAATACTTGGTATAGCATGGAACGAATTCAAAACAAACGAAGAAATTAGAGAAATCGCCAATCAACCACTAATATCTTCAGTAATAAAGAAAAGACAATGGTCATATGTTGGGCATGTGATGAGAAGAGATAATAACCGAATAGCAAAGCAAGCCCTCATATGGGAAACAACAGGTAAGAGAAAAAGAGGAAGACCCAGGGAGACACTGAGAAGAACATTGATGCGAGAGACAAGAGCAGCAGGATTCGGCTCCCTCAATGAGATAGAGCTGCTTGCACAGAACAGAGACAGATGGCGAGATTTGATAAAATGTCTTTAAAGAAAACTGCTAGAACAAAAATTCAGATAGGAGAAGGTGTATTTTGGTCTACGCCCTATGGGCCGGCTACGGCTCGAAAGGTCAATAGATAGATAGATAGACTTGTCTTTATTTTGCACTGAGGTGATGTCTTTTTCTTTGTTGTTACCATTACTTCTGTCTTTTTACTATTAAGGCTGAGTCCTTTATTTTTGCTTTCTTTCACTATGTGTAACATTCCTTATACATAATAAGGAATATATATATATATATATATTCCTTATCCTTTGTTTGTAATTAATCAACGTTTTACTGTCACTATTACACTTTGTGTGGAGAGAGATTAATTCATGTAATCACTAATCATAATCTGCAGTTCTTATATGATTTTTCAGTTGAAAAGAAGATGTTCTAGAGAACAGTTTTTGTTTGCAGGCGTCTGATAGTAAAAGTTGATGTCCAGCCAGCTGACAGGATGAAAACAATGACTGACATGATAAAGAGTGCTGAGAAGAAGGAGCAATCTCCCTGTGGGGGGTTTGCTACTATGTACCAGTGCATGTGTGACTACCATGGGCTTCCATTTAGAGAGGAGGTGGCATGGGTGAGTAGTTGTTTCTCTGAGTGCTGCAGTTTTCCTATAGTGGAGGCTTGATGGTGTGCCTTATCTACAATCTTCCTATTAGAGCTGCTAATATGATAGGAAAAATAATAAAAATAAAAAACTGTCTTATAGAAGCACTCGTCTTTCATCTTTTGTTGCTAAATCATGTTTCATTCTGTGTGTGATGGCAGATGTCTCTGGCTGCTGTTTTCTTCTGATTCTTAAGGCTTTGTATTCTGTTTTATTTGTTATAAACCCAGCTGAAGGCTTTTCAGTCAAAATGTTGGTTCTTTATTTAGTCTTGTCTTATTTGCAAAGCTGAAACACCTTAGTTGTCTTTTAACTCTTTCAGGTCTGGCGCCGAGTCCTTGGCGTGATCAGTTTGGACAACACCGATATGTCGGATATTTTGGATATAGCTGAATATTTGTTTTGTTTTCACCGAATTTTGTTTTTGTTTCAACCAATACTTGATTTCCGGTCGTGAGAGTTATTTTCCTTGATCTTCCCGTGGTTTGACAACGTGGTTAGATGTTTGGATTGAAAAATTATTCATTTATATTCATTGTTTATTTTTCTGAAATTTCTATCACAAAATGGCCACGCCCACTGCTGGTAGTTCTTGCAGTACATCTCGCCCAAAACGATATAGTGCAGAACAAGCGAGATCTATGTTCGAAACATTGTTATTTAGTGAATCAGAAATGGACTATTCAGATTCAGACGAGAGTTTTAGTTTTTGTGGTGATAGTCATGATAATCGTAGTGGTAAGTCGAGTGGTAAGTCGAGTGGTAAGTCGAGTGGTAAGTCGAGTGGTAAGTCGAGTGGTAAGTCGAGTGGCAAGAAACCAAGACTCTCTTGTTTAGGTTTAGCTGGTCGATGCCTCCAGTCCAGCACTATCAGTGACTCAGAGGAATTTAGTGGCAGTGATTCTGATGATGAAACTGATACTATTCTGTCAGCCAAAGCTGACAGGACAGATGTGGCTAGGAAGCCTGCTGATGGGTGGCATGAAGCCAGAGATGGAGATACCATTGGCAAATCTAGCTTCCAAAATATAAATTCTGGATGTAAGTTAGATCTTCCAGAAAATGCTTCACCTTCCAAGTATTTTCTGAGCCTGTTGACTGACACAATTGTTGACAGTCTTATTCAAAATATCAACAATTATGCTCAGCAAAAAATGGAATTGAGTACTCCTGTACACAGGTATTCAAGTTTTGCTAAATGGACACTGCTGGACCGTAATACTTTTTTTCAGTTTCTGGCAGTCCTGATTGCCATGGGAATGAATGCAAAAAATTCTATAAAGGATTACTGGTCCATTCAATCATTTAAAAGTAGTCTTTTGTTTAGGTGCATGTTTAGTCGGACAAGATTTTTACTCATTTATCAATCTATGCTTCATGCGGCTGGTCCTGATGCGGCTGGAAAATGTAAAATTGAGCCGTTCATCAATTCATTGATCGAAAAATTTCAAGAGGCGTTTTATCCGTTTGAAAATATCTGCATTGATGAGATGGTTATAGGCTACAAGGGAAGATTTAAGTACAAGCAGTACAATGCCAGTAAGCCAAAAAAATATAATATCAAATCATACGGACTTTGCGACTCAATCACCGGATACGTTTTCAACCTCCTGGTATATTTTGGTACGGACACAGCTTACAGGCCTGAAACAGACCCACATTCATCACATGCTGTCAAAGTTTTCGACAAGTTACTGGAAGGCATCACAGATCATCATCATGTGTTTGCTGACCGGTATTATACTTCCCTGTCACTTGTTCAATTTCTGCGGCAGAAAATCACAACTACACTGGAATGCTAAATTCCAACAGACGCGGATTTCCAGCAGAAGTCAAAAATAAAAAAATATCAGTGAATGAAGCAAAGTGGTTCATCAATTATGAGGAGCAAGTTATGTGTGTCAGCTGGAGGGATAAAAAATCCAAAAAGCCCTGCCAATTGGTGACAACACATGGAAGTGTCACATATGAGGTCAGAAATGAAGGTAGGAGTCAAGTCAGGAAGCCATCACCCATCCATAGCTACAACCACTCAATGAATGGATGTGACAGAGTAGACCAGATGATCTCATATTATGGGAACCACACAAGGAAGACAGTCAAGTGGTGGAAGAAAATATTTATGTGGATAATTGAGATCACACAACTCAATGCTCATATTTTATATAACTTGAGCCGCCCCAACACCGAAAAGCCTATGCCTTTTGCAGATTTTAAGGAGCTGCTTATTTATGATTTGTGTAGCATAGTAGGAGCAGAGACACATATTCCTAACAACCTTCTTCAAGTTGATTTATCCAAGCCGGGGAAAAAATGGAACATGAAGCCGCAGAGATATCAGGGTGCCATCCATCTCATTGATTTTGATGGGAAAGACCTGCAGTGTGTTCATTGTTCGGAGCAGCGGAAAGTAAGAAAATGAAGCAGCTATTATTGTACAGGTTGTATGGATAAGCCACATTTGTGCGCTAAAACATGCTTTAGGGAATATCACACACAATAAGTACATATGTGTCAATAAAAATAATAAACTTGACTTGTAAATAATATTGTTGTGATGTACACAAATTTGAAAATTTTTTATTCTGGGATCATTTATAAAAATGTGCATAATTTTGTTATTTGTGGACATAAATTCATCAAATAAACTGTATTTTCGAGGAATTTGGATTATGTTGTGTTAAATTTCAAGACAAATGGATAGCAACACATATCTGGATGGAAATGGGTAAGTGAAATACAATATTTTTAATTTAAAATGATCTACCTTGAATATTTTATTTTTTTTAATATAACTATTCCTTTAAATAATGACATATCAGAAATATATTGCTATTTTCATTTTCTGTATCCATTTCCCTTTCCAGTGATATATGACACATGCCACATTTATCTTAATTATTTTGTGAAGTAGTCAAATGAAAAAGGTATATGGTAAAATTTCTGGAAACAGGAAAAAAAGTCGAGTTTTCTGGTCCAAATCTGAAAATTCCTGTTTCCTGTTCTGGTCCTGAAAGAGTTTAAGATGTTAAAGCGCTATCAAATTATTGTAATCTTCTGTTATAGAAGTGCTCATCTACTGATTTGTGACTCCAGGTTCATTTCCCTGCAAGTGGGGAAATTTTGTTTTTCAGACTGACATGGCTTCAAGGTTAGCCCAGTTTAAATTAGGTACCAAACATTTACTTTGGGAAAGTAAATTGAGTGGTGTGATATAAACTCATAAGTGTATGACAAATGAAACTTCCGGTGTCATTGCGGCTACGTGTAGTCGTTTTTTATAAATTGGCTCTTGCTGATATATTTAAATGATTTATGCGACAGCCTAGCTGTTAAATTATGTGTTGCTATTCCCCGTTTGGTGTATGTTTTACTTCTGACGTGTGGATGAATTGTGAACTTTACTGATATTTAAGTGGAATGTGATGTATTCTTCTTAGTGTCGTGTGTTCACGGTTCGATAGGCAAGCACATTGTTCGACAAAAATGTTGCCGGCAGTCAACAGGCATGTTCAACCCGATTGTGAAAAGTCTGTGATGGTGGATGGGGCGGAAGAATCAGAAATGATCAACGGCCCAAAATGCGAAAACAGCAAAGTGTGTGGTACACATGAGGCATATTCAGAACACGAAAGACGAATATGGCAGACTACCGTGAAAGAGATTGGAGCCTCATCACGTAACACTCCAAGAAAGCCATGGAAAGAAATTCTAACTATTGTTTTAAGAACGAACTAAAAATAGCTACATGGAACGTTAGGACCTTATACCAACAAGGAAAATGAGAAAATCTTATGGTAGAAGCAGAGCAATTAAACATAGATATTTTAGGCATATGAGAAACAAGATGGAAGGAAAGTGGATACATACAAGATGATAAATATACATTTATATATTCAGGTAACACAACAGAACATCAAAGAGGAGTAGGCATTCTAATAAAACGAGAGCTACAAAAATATATAAATACCCACTGGACATACAATGATAGGACTATACTATTAAAAATGAAGGCAAAGCCATTTGACATGGCAATAATACAGACATAACGCATCTACTCAAGACTATACAGATGAACAAACAGAGCATACTATGAAGATCTAAATACAGTTATGAAGCAAGTGAAATCATCAGACATCTTGATTGTAATGGGTAACATGAACGCTAAAGTAGGAACAGGTAAAATATAAGACCATTATAGGAAATCATGGTCTAGGAAAAAGGAATAACAGAGGAGAAAGATTAATGCAATTTTGTTAAGAAAACAGGCTGATAATATGTAACACCTTCTTTGAGCAAAAGAAAAGGAAATTATACACATAGAAAAGCCCTGGAGATAGGAAGAGGAATCAAATAGATTATATAATGTTAAAAGACAGATTCCAGAACAGCGTCAAGAAAGCCAAAACCTACCCAGGAGCAGATATTAATTCAGATTACAATCCTGTAATGATTATAATGAAAATCAAATTAAAAAGAAACAAACAAAAAACGAATTCAGCAACACCAATATATATAACAGCATTAAATGAGAAAGATGTAAAAGAAACTTATACTGTACAAGTAAAGAACACATACCAGAAGCTGCTAGAAGAAGGGATTGAGCAGTACAAAAGAGAAAATCATGAGGAAAAAGTCACAACAAAATGGCAATGCATAAAAAACAGCATGCAAGAATCCTGCAACACTTTGCTCAAAAAGGAAAGTAACAAATAACCAAAATGGATAACTGACAAAATCTTAGAAAAAATAGAAGAAAGAAGACAAGCGAAAAACACTGCCAGATACAAGGATATAGACAATGAAATACGGAGAATGTGCAAAACGGCAAAAGAAGACTGGCTCAGCCAAAGATGTCTAGAAGTCGAAACTATGGAAAGTAAACAAAACTTAAGAGAGATGCACACAGAAATAAAGATAATGACTAATAAAGACAAAAAAGCTGCAGGAAGCAGTTTTTACAAATAAATATCACAGTTTAAGGAATACATCTGGAGACAGTTCAGAGCTACAACTACCTTGGACATACTATAACCAATGATGGAAAATGTAAAATTGAAATAAACAAAAGAATAGGTATGGCAAAAAGTAATTTTAATGCCATGAAAAATATACTAACAACAAGACAAATATCAGCAGGACTGAAACTAAGAATAGCAAAATGTTACATCTTCTCAATATTACTGTATGGTGCAGAAACATGGACATTAGACCAGAAAACAGAACAGAAAATTGAAGCCTTTGAAATGTGGATTTACAGAAGAATAGGTAGAATTGGATGGAAAGAAAATAAAACAAACGATGAAGTTTTAAAACAACTAAAAATAAAAAGAGAACTACTAAATACAATTAAGACAAGACAAATTAAATTTTTGGGACACATTAAAAGACACAACAGCCTACTAAAAGTAATATTGGAAGGGAGAGTAGAAGGTAAAAGAGGCAGAGGCATACCAAGACTAACATGGACGAGTAACATCAAAAGATGGATAAGTCAATCTATCATAACCTGCACCATCAAAGCAAGAAACAAAATGGAATGGCGATACATGGTAGCCAACCTTCACTGCAGAGACGGCACTTGATGATGAGGATGAATGACAAATATGAACATATAACCTATATACTGTTGCAAGGCATCATGGGTATTTTCTTGCTTCAATATATACACTTTTTGTATACATCATCATCTATACAGACAGATCTGTAATACAACACCAAAGAAGTACATAGGCATTTACAGCACACTCGGCAGGCAGAATGGTCAAAGAAGACAGTGGTGCATATGTCATGACCACAAGTAGCATGACAATGGAGGTGCTGGCAGTGACTAAGGCATTCAACTGGTTAGAGTCACAAGACTACACCCACAAGACTACACCCACGCCTGTATACGGAGTGATTTGATGAGCATGATAAAAAAAGTGGAGGCGGGCTCTGTACACATGCAATGGTTAGAGTCGTTGCAGAAATCCAAAATACAGAAGGTCACATTTGTCTATGTCCCTGGACATGTGGGAGTACGGGGAAATGAAAGAACGGACAGGTTAGCTAGCTGCGCTGTCGTTGAGAACGGGCAACCAATGGATCGGGCGGACATCATCAATGCCTTCCGAGATGTGGGAAGAGCACAGGACTTCGACAAACACAGATCCACGTCACTTCTTTGGATGATGGAAATGGGAGTTAAGAAAGGCACTGCCAGAAATGAGAAACTTAATGGCCGCGTAAGAAGACTTATCAACCAACATATAACTGGAGTCGTCAGTCGCTGGACACTGCGGGAATTGCTGAGGAGGGGATCTGAGCACCTATGGACATGTTCGGAGTGCATTGATGATGATCTGCAAATAACTCAATAACTCAGTCTTAATCGCTAAGAGTGAAAATGAGTTACAAGAAATGCTGGACATTATAGTGAAAGAAAGCAAAAATAAAGGACTCAGCCTTAATAGCAGACAGACAGAAGTAATGGTAACAAAAAAGAAAAAGACATCACCTCAGTGCAAAATAAAGACAAGTGGAACAATATTAAAACAGGTAAATGAATTTAAATATTTGGGAACTTTGTTAACCTCAGACGGAAGATGTACAAAAGAGGTGAGATGAAGAATGACTCAAGCAAAAGCAGCTTTCCAAAAAAGGAAGATACTATGCAATCATTTTTTGGATTCACTCAAGGAAGCTCTGCAAACATTATTATAACTCAGCACATGTCCGCTCTTTGATCTCTTTTCATTCTACTATATTATATTCTATATTATGTTCACTATACAATATTTGTTTGGGAATACAATTGTATGCCATTCTTCTTACAAGACCAAGCCACCTTAGTCTATGACTCTCAAGTGTTGAAATGATGGATGAGAGTTTGGCTCTTAGTAAGACCTTAGGGTTGATTATTTTGTCCTGTCATTTTTTTTTTTTTTTTTTTGCATTCGCCATCTTTTACCTCAGACGAAGTCCCTAGAGACTAGGAATTGAATTTTGCGTGTTAATTCATTTTTCCCTGGCAGCCTTGTGCACAGGGGTCCCTCGCTGCACAGGGGTCCCTCGCTGCACAGGCAGATAACTCTGTCTTCGGAGGTACTCATTTTTTTCCTCCGTCCATGAGTAATTGACGTTTCAAGCCGGGTCTTGCTGCTGAACCAGAGGTGGTTACCACAGAGAGAAATCATAAATAAAAATCCAAACTGATGCAGCCGGGATTTGAACCCACAACCTCTCTGTCTTGAGGCCGACATCTTGCCACGAGACCAACTGGTCCCCCATCCTGCCATTTTATATTCATTATCTTTTGAAGGCAATGCATATGAGAGCTGTTTAACCTTTTCTCTTGCCCTGCATAGAAGCTTATTAAGCTCAGCAATACCCACTCCATGAAGGTGGGACTGCTCAGGCTTTAACCTATGCCAGGAAAAGGTAGGTCTAATTTTTCTCCCTGACTGAACCTGACATTCATGGCCCTAACGTTCTATGTGCCAAGTATGAGAAATGGTGTTTTCCTTCTGCTGTGTCCTAATGTTCTATGTGCTGAGTATGAGAAATGGTGTTTTCCTTCTGCTGTGTCCTAACGTTCTATGTGCAGAGTATGAGAAATGGTGTTTTCCTTCTGCTGTGTCCTAACGTTCTATGTGCCGAGTATGAGAAATGGTGTTTTCCTTCTGCTGTGTCCTAACGTTCTATGTGCCAAGTATGAGAAATGGTGTTTTCCTTCTGCTGTGTCCTAACGTTCTATGTGCTGAGTATGAGAAATGGTGTTTTCCTTCTGCTGTGTCCTAACGTTCTATGTGCCAAGTATGAGAAATGGTGTTTTCCTTCTGCTGTGTCCTAACGTTCTATGTGCTGAGTATGAGAAATGGTGTTTTCCTTCTGCTGTGTCCTAACGTTCTATGTGCCAAGTATGAGAAACGGTGTTTTCCTTCTGCTGTGTCCTAACGTTCTATGTGCTGAGTATGAGAAATGGTGTTTTCCTTCTGCAGTGTCCTAACGAGTATGGAACTGAAATTTCTGTTTACTTGGTATGCCTGGGCCAATAATATGGAGATAGTGCTTTGCCCAAAATGCACATCCCCCCTTTCAGTTCCTCTTTGAAGTGTTCCAAAGAAGGGATGAGGTTCATACGTTCGGAACTAAAATTTAAATAAATAAATGCAATTTTAAAGCAATGCATTGGTTTTTCTGTTGCTTAAATGTGGATTGGTTATGAATGCAATTATTACTTCCTGTTTGTACAGTAGTTTATGCAGGTTTGATCAGCAATTTTTATTTTGTTTTATAGCATTTTATTATATTCTTTTGTTTTAGGATGTAGACACAATTTACCTGTCCCATGATTCAAGAGAACTCCGTCTGCAAGACTTTGATCATTTAAATGGAAAGTATGTATTCCAGTATTGTTTTTTTCTTGTTTGTGTACGCCAGCTTTATATCTCTAGTGAAGTCCTAAGGGATTGAGTTTTGTGGGAATATCACTTTTTCCTATATTTTTTTTTTCACACCGATAGTTGTGTGTTCAGGTGTCCTTTGTCATACAGGGAGATATTCTTTGACTTCATATGTAAAAAAGTAAAGAGCCCCCGTCACGCCAAGTGGCGTATAGGGAATATGGTGTTAGTGACCATAAATTTTACAGACCTTCAGCGCATGATTTTTGGGGTAATGGGGTTGGTATTACACCCGTGCCGCTTTACTTTCCCAGAAAAAAAATCCGGTACCCATTTAAGGCTGGGTGAACCCGGAAGCCGTCGGTTGGGATCGAATCCTAACTCTTGTCCTTTGTAGCCCAGTTCACTAAGCACTGAGCTATTGCGGCTCCCTGACTTCATACGTAGTCATTTTTTTTTATTGTTGAGAGTTTTAACTTTTTTTTGGGGGGTAGATTTTTTCCTATGAATTATGCCAGGGTAGTAGCCATTTTTGGCTTACTCTTTTCATTTCAAACTACCAAGGGTTTTTTCATGTGTGCAGAATGCACATTGGATATTCTGTTCATTTTTTTGCCATTATCCAAGAGAGCTAGATGTCGAATCTCACTACACAATACACAGGTGAGGGTAAAGCAATTAAGTAACTCACAAATTCGATTTTTGAAAAAATTCCTGATGTCTGTGATGGGATTTGAACCCAAAGAGCTGCTTGTTTAGAGGCAAGATGTTTTACTTCTAGATCACCCAGCCCTATGTATTCCAGTGTTATTTAAAACAAATGAGTCTCTAGTGTAAACTCTAACAGGAATGTCTTGACAACTAGATATTATATAATGTTGCTATGATTTTTCAAGTTCAAAATGAATGTCACGAAAATATGAGGGAATGGTGCCTATCAAGACTTCTCAACTTTTATAAGGAAATGGCTTCTGGCTGAACATGCAGCATTTAAATAACTGTCAGGTTAATGTTGGAAGTTATTGGTAGTTGGAACATTATGAACTAGTAAGACATACTAGTACATATTTAGTGATTGAGTTTTTTGCTGAAGCAATGGAAACCAGAGAGTAAAAGAAAAGGAAGCTGAAATAGAAACACCTTAAAAAGAACACTGAAGTAAGAGGCAACAACAGCAGACATCAGCTCTCTCATTGAGATTGAACAACTCACACATTAAAGGAACATGTGGCAAGATAGAATGCTGGTCCTGTGCAAGGCCTGATACATGAAAACAATGATTGCGGACACAAAGAGTCTAATTGTAAGAGTAGAATTTCTGCCCTATGTGCTGTCCATGGCTCGAAAGGACAATGGATAGATAGGTTGTCATTTTGAACTGAAGACAGCACATATGGTAGAAATTCCAAACTCTCAATGTCTGATGGTCTTTGCTATTAAGTATCAGACTGCACATGACCTGCACCGCTTCTCATTAAATATGCCTGTTCTGGACAAGTCACTCCACCCTGGCACAGGAGCTGATGCCAAACTGTTGCTGTTCTAGCCTTTTTATTCTAGGTCAGAGTCATTTTCACTTTCCCATGATTTGAGGGCTTGCTTTGAGACTTTCTGGTTGTCTCATCTTATCACATGACCAACATAAGCCCACCTTCTTTTCCTTATAAATAATATTGTTGGATGCATAGCCACCTTCTTATTTTTGCTGTAGTCTTGAATTTATTCCATGATATACAAAGTATTTTACTGAGGCGTTTGTTTTCAAATGAAAAATATATTGCTAACTACTTCTTTAGTTGTTTTCCAGCTCTCACATGCATAAGTCATCATCATCAAGTACCGGGCCTGCTGGCGTAGGTGATCATGTCTCTCCACAACTTTAGATCTCGACAGTTATTTATCATTTTTGTTGTTGACCTTCTGCCAAGCCATTCTCTTAAGCTGTCTGGTATCTTTTCTCTTTGCTTCCCTCTATCTCTTCGTCCCTCAATTTTTCCAGTTGTTACAATATATTCTAGCTGTTCTCTTCTCATTACATGGCCACAAAATGATGATTGTTTCTTCCTAATATTGGAAATTAGCTCTCGTTTTGCTTTGACCTCTTTCAGAACATTTTCAGTACTCCTCTTAGCTGTCCATGGTATTCTCAACATTCTTCTGTAAAACCATATTTCTACAGACTCCAGTGATTTTCTTGTCTGTTGTCCTATTGTCCATGATTCACATCCATACTTTGACTGGCTTTATATGACATTTAAGAACTCTTTTTCTTGCTTCTATTGTCAAAAATGATTTGCATAGTATCTTCCTCATTTTTTGGAAAGCTGCTTTTGCCTGAGCCATTCTGTATCTTACCTCTGTTGTACATCTTCCGTCTGAGGTTAACAAAGTTCCCAAATATTTGAATTCATTTACCTGTTTTAATATTGTTCCACTTGTCTTTATTTTGCACTGAGGTCATGTCTTTTTCTTTTTTGTTACCATTACTTCTGTCTGTCTGCTATTAAGGCTGAGTCCTTTATTTTTGCTTTCCTTCACTATAATGTCCAACATTTCTTGTAACTCATTTTCACTCTTAGTGGTTAAGACTGTATCATCAGCAATCCTTAGATTATTTATATTATGACCTCCAATTGTTATTCCAGGCATGTCCATTATGATCTTAAAATATTCTCACTATAAATATTAAACAAATCTGCGGACAGAACACAACCTTGTCTAACACCCTGTTTTATTTGTTGAAACATTCCCAATTGGTTTCCAGTTCTTATGGCCGCTGTTTGTTGCCAGTACATGTTCTTTATTATTCTTAGATCTTTAATGTCTATGTTTCTACGTTTATGCCTCCTAAAATTGATTATTTCTTGGTTCTTTACTTTGTCAAATGCTTTGGTATAATCTATGAAACATAGGTATAGATCTGCTTTCACCTCTATGGCTCTTTCTACTAAAGATCTTATGATATATATGGCATTGCTTGTTCCTTTATATGGATAAGTAAAGGTGGATAATAAATTTGATTTGAAAATCATGAACTTTGTTTATGTGCTTAGTAATTTTATTTCCATATTTTATCAAGGTTTCTGAAAGTCATTGCTGCCTTTGCTGTTCTGATTCTAATTTCTTTCCTTGTATCTCCTTCTTGATCTATGTAGCTTCCAAGATAGATAAATTAATCTACTTCCTCCACCGCTTTTAGTTAAATACATTTTTTGTTTCTTCCAGATTAATTTGAGTTTTCATTACTTTCATTTTTTTCTTAGTTGATCTCAAGCCCTATTTTACTAACCATAAATGACAGGACATTTGTTTCTTTGTTTTTGTGCATCATATTCCTATTGCTACTGGTAAGAGCTATGTTATCTGCAAAATTA
Organism: Megaustenia siamemsis; assembly: GCA_032433765.1. Lineage (NCBI taxonomy): Eukaryota > Metazoa > Mollusca > Gastropoda > Stylommatophora > Ariophantidae > Megaustenia > Megaustenia siamemsis. Next base: position 44,887,809 of record JAVIAB010000106.1, on the reverse strand, counting down.
AGGTCCTCTAATTGAGATCCAGATGTCCTCCAATGCCTTAGTAACAGATTTTTGCATTATGAAGTTGATGAAAATTTTAAATAATAAAGGAGATAACATATATCCTTGGTTCACCCTGGTTTCAGTCTGGAGCCATTCACTCAATCCTGGCTTCATGTGAACTGTGTAAGAGAAGCCATTGTACAGATCTTTGGTGTTGATTATTTTTTATGTTATATTATAATAAATTGATTCTATTCTATTCTATTCTATTCTATTCTATTCTATTCTATTCTATTCTATTCTATTCTATTCTATTCTATTTCATTGAATCAGTTTCTTTTCAGTTGCAGCAGCCCCTTACCCACTCCATCACCCATCTCAGCATTTCTTGAAGAATATGCAGACTGACTGTTCTTGTAAGGTTGATATATCTTCTTTGCCCCACTAAGCACTCAAGATTGACTAGACCCTTTTTCCATCTTTAGACTCATTAGTCTCTCAATGTATACGTCACTGTTGCACCAATACTCCTCCTTCTCTTTTTCTCTTAAGGAATGAACAAACTTGGTGATGTCCTCTTTGTCAAGAGTAAAGCCACACTCAGTGCTAGCGAGCTTATCAGCTATTTCATTGCTGTGTACACCAGCATGCCCTGCACAGACATCCACGTTAATGCGCTCACTTTAGAGTTAGTCATTTAAGAGCTGCGTCCATTCTTGCAACATAAACTGTTTGTCAATCTTCTGTAGCATACTTTGTGAGTCCTTCACCAAGACTGTGTGATCCACATTTTGCGCAACCAACCATTATCACTGCCATTGCTGTTTCTGTCTCCATTGTCATGCTACATACTGTAATGCTACAACTGCCAAATCCTCTGGCCAACTCTATGCAGTTCCTTACTTTGACACTGTCTATTTTTTTAATATAAGTATCCTTGTGCTGTGTTTTATATCCCGTAACCTGTGGTGTATCAATATAGTCTGCATTATGTGCCCTTTTACTGATATTGAAACAGTACTTTTATTTTTTAATTATTTGGTTTCAGGGACCTAGTGCCAATCATTGGAGCATTAGAACACAATACCTGGTTCAAACGGATCAATGCAAGCAATGTCAAACTGGTACATACTGACTGATTTCTTTGTGTGATATGAGTTAGCTCTGTAAATTAATTGTTATTTATTGTCGGGGAATTCTGATTTTAGTTTTGGTTAATTTTATGTAGTTAACCACTTCAGAATTAATAGAATCATTCGGTTTAGTAATGTGGGGCAGAGCACGTTCCTCCTGCTTTTCTCTAAACTAAAGTGTGCTATATATATATATATATATATAAGTAACTTGGGGCATATATATGGGAGCTGCGATAGTTCAGTGGTTAGTGAACTGGACTACAAAGGACAAGATGTCGGGTTCAATCCTGATCAACGGCTTCCAGGTTTACCCAGCCTTTAATATGTGCCACATTTTTTCTGGGAAAGTAAAGCGGCACGGGCGTAATACTGATCACATTACCTCCAAAATCATGTGCCAATGGTCTGTAAAAATTATGGTCACTATCATCATATTCCCTATACGCCATGTGGTGTAATGGGGCTCTTTACTTTTGCTTTACTATATATATATATATATATATATATATATATATATTATTTAAAAACATGTACTGGCAACAGACAGCAGCTATACGAATTAACAACCAAACAGGACAATTCCAATATATAAAACAAGGAGTCAGACAAGGCTGTGTTCTGTCACTGGATTTGTTTTCACTTTACAGTGAATATATTATTAGATCAATAGTAGACAAAAAAGGAATTGAAGTCAACGGTCACAACATAAATAATTTACAATATGCAGATGACACAGTCTTAATAGCAGAGACAGAGAATGAACTACAAGAAATGATAGACATAATAGTAAAAGAAAGCAACAAGAAAGGTCTCAGTCTAAATAGTAAGAAAACAGAAGTAATGGTTATATCGAAGAAACAATCACCACCATCATGCAGCATAAAAATAAACGAGACAAATCTGAAACAAGTGCAACGTTTCAAATACTTGGGCACAATAATAACATCAGATGGGAGATGCACCACAGAAATAAAAAGCAGAATAGCTCAGGCCAAAATAGCATTTCAGAAAATGAAAAATATCTTATGCAACAAATCTATGTCAATAAAATGAGAAAGAGAGTTCATCGGTGCCATATAGAACCAATTCTGACCAATGGAAGCGAATCATGGACAGTAGACAAACAAATGAAAAGACAATTAGAGGCCACAGAGATGGGATTTCTCAGAAGAATGTTGAAAGTTCCCTGGACAGCTAATAAGACAAATGAGGAAGTTCTCAAAGAGGCCAACACAAAAAGGGAGCTCCTAAAAAACATCAGAAAGAAGCAATCAACATTTTTTGGGCACATCATGAGAAGAGGAAAGTTGGAATACTTGGTTACAACTGGCAAAATAAAAGGAAAGAGAGATTGCGGACGACAAAGAGAGAAAATACTGGATAGCTTGGTGTCATGGCATGGAAAACAGTCAACAACAGAACTGATATGATGTACTGTAGATAGAAGATTGTGGAGGGACATGATCACCTACGCCAACCTCTATGGCATATGATGATATATATATATATATATGTCTGTCTGTGTCTCTGTCTGTTCTATCCTATCTTGTCTTATAATCTATCCATCAATCTTTCTATCCATCCACCCACCCACACATCTAATCTATTGTCTTTTCAAGTTGAAGACATAGGCAGAAATTCTCGACTCTTGTGTCTGACAATCTTGTTATCAAGTGTCAGACTTTGCACTGGACTCGCATCTCACCAAATGGCTCTGTTCTGGGCAAGTCACTGAATCTCGGCGAGGGAGCTGATGCCAACTGTTGTTGCCTCTCGCCTCAATAATCATTTTAGAGTTTCTCTAGGTTGGCCTTTTTTCTTTTACCTACTTGATAGCTTGCTTTGAGATTCTCTTGTTGTTTCTTCTTATCACATGGCCAGCTTACAACCACCTTCTTCTTGTGATTATAGATGAAATTGTTGGAAGCTTTGTTATTTCTCTTATTTCTACACTAGTCATGAATTCATTCCATGGTATATGAAGTATTTTCCTGTGGAGTTTGTTTTCAAATGCATCCAGTTTATTTTCTATTTCTTTATTTGTTTTCCAGCTCTCGCATGCTCTCCCATGTAAGGGTGGATAATACATTTGATTTGAAAATCCTGAGTTTTGTTTTTGTGATTAGTAATTTTGATTTTTATATTTTATCAAGGTTTCTGAAAGTCATTGCTGCCTTTGTAATTTCTGATTCTAGATTTCTATCTTTGTGTCTCCTTAATCTATGCAACTTCCAAGATGGTTATAGTTATGGAAGGCCCCGGTATCACTGCAAAGGAATTAAAATCCATAATTGCTCAACCGCCATGCCAGTGGAATCATCCGAATTAATATCTCATCTCCCAAACAAAGAAAGGTAGCTGCGGTCCCCATCATAGCAGTCTCAGCACACGCCAAAAGACATAAGGCGAAACCGCACAGAAAGTGAACACAACCTTGTGTTCACAACCTTGTTCCTTGTCATACGATATCATCATACATCGTAAATAATCAGAATATTGAAACATGATTAAAATTGATGAAACGCATAGCTCATGGTGTACTGAGCACTTAACTCAGTAGCTCCTGTAACAAGCTTCCAAGATATACAAAATGATCTACTCCTACTTCTGCCTTTCCCTCAAAGTATAGATTTTCTTCCAGGTGATTTTGAGTTTTCATTACTTACATCTTTTCTTGTTTGATCTCAAGTCTTATTTTTCTAGCCATTGATGACAAGGCATTTGTTTTTTCTTGCATCATGCTCCATATAACAAGGGAAATAAAATACATCCTTGTTTCACTTGGAAATTAATCTGGAGTGGTATTCGTATTATGGTATCCCGTATTGTCTGGGTGTGTTCAACAATAAATTTCTATGTTTGCTATTGAAAGCCATTTTGAAATCAATAGAATTTAGAAGTAGTGGTTTCTGCTTTTTTATATGTTCTTCTAATATAATTCTTAGATTGAAAATATTATCAAGGCTGCTTCTTTCTTTTCTAAATCCTGCTTGTTCTTCACGGATTACATTATCAACTGCATCTTTGATTTTGTTCATGATGATCTTACAGAATACTTTAGAAGCAATGGATATGAGTCACGTCTCTCCAGTTGTTGCAAAAATATTATAGTTATGCACATTAATACTATGTTCACTTATACCAAACACTGTCTCTTTTTTTTTTCTTGTTCTCTCCCCCACCCCCCTATATATAAAATAAATAATTATTTATTAATAGATATCCCGTGTGTTACCGGGGCCTCATTATGAGGGAGCAAAGAATAGTGTCACTGTGACCTTTCCTGGCATGTCATAAGAGGCGACTAAGGAGGTTGATCGATGACTTGACAAGCTGTCATTGTAAAAAGTATTGTTATAGAAACAGAGCCACAGATTTCGGAAGCAGTAATCTCTGCAGTATGTGACATTTTGGCACGCAAGGTTTCTGTTTTTAAGATTGTGGTTCTGCCCTATGTGCCGTCTTCGGCTCAAAATTACAAAAGTAGATAGATAGAAAATCAAATTTAATGGGAGTTGTCAGACAATACTTAAATTAATCTTCGGGCACACACTTTTGAGTTAGTGCCTTAAAAGGAAATGTGGTGTTGGTGTTATTGTTAGGATCATCATCACTGCACACTGAATGAATCCATAGAAAAGATCTTGAGTTGGAGCCAGCTTATCTTTTACTTTTAGTTTGAAAGTTTACAGCTGAAAGGGCAGAACAGTGAGTTAATTCTTTCGTATTATTATTTGCTAATAAATTACATGCCTGCTTGTTAACATCTGTTTTTACCTACCTACAAGACAAGATACTATCTTTATCTGCAAACACAGGCACAAATTTGAAAATATTGATGAATATGAAAATACATGAATAATGATATTGATATATATATGTATGTAGGTATGTATGTATATGATAGTCTGTGACCCCTGTAGGTCACTGTATTTCACCCTTGGATAACAAAATGTTGGACCACACTGATCTACATGGGTAAAATCACCAAAACTGCTTTTTTAGAACCATCAAGTTTAATTAACTGAGTTGCTTTTCACTGTTGACCAAGCTTATTTTATTTCAAGAATGATTAACTTCAGCACCAGAAGTCTTCTTTCCTTCCTCATTTGCCTTTAAGCATCAAGGAGAGATATCATTTGTGGTCTTTTGCTCTTATGTTGTCCTCTGATGCTATGTATTCTGATGTTTCTAACATTCCATCAATCCATCTTTTTTGTGATCAACTCTTGAATCTGGTGTTCTCGCAAGGTTTATTAAAGGCTCCTTGTGTTGTGTTATGGTCTTTCTGTCTTATCATGTGGTCAAACCATTTTATCTATTGTTTCTTTATGCATGCTGTGACAGGAATTATTCCCTAGATTCTTTTCTCAGTTCTTTGTTTCTGATCTTATCTCACACTTTTTCCTATCATTTGTCCAACACAAGTAAACTTGAAAGTGGTTATTTTTCTTATTGTTCTTGAGTGTAGTGTCCAGCTCTGATATTGGTAGCACAACATTAGATAAGAGAAACCTGAAAGAGAAATTCAGATGGAATCAAAAGACATTCAGTATTTTCTGTATGACAAAAACTCGAGCTACACAACTAGCCTCTGGAAAGGAAGATATTGAGTTAAAATACCACCACCTATGGTCTGAATGTTCAAAATTGAGTCCACGGTGTCTTCATTGCATTACCCTTCCCTGATCGCTAGGTAGTGAGATCCAATGTCTAACTCTCTTGTAAAATGGTTCAAAAATAGGAGGTCCTGTGTGCACCAATGCATGTTAAAGAACCCTTGGTTGTTACAGATTAGGCCAAAAATTGCTACTGTCCAGGCAAAAATTGTCCAGCAAAATCTACCCATGCTGAAGATGAATGTGTTGGGCCAAAAGGCACAAATATCATTGGCTTTGCCATAATAATTTGTAATACAACACACCCATGACCACGAGTAGTATGACAATGGAGGTGATGGCAGTGACCAAGGTATTCAAATGGTTAGAGTCACAAGACTACATACACGCCTGTATACTGAGTGATTCGATGAGCATGATAAAAAAAAAGTGGAGGCGAGCTCTGTACGCATGCAATGGGTAGAGTCGTTGCAGAAATCCAAAATACGTAAGGTCACCTTTGTCTATGTCCCTGGACATGTGGGAGTACGGGGAAATGAGAGAGTGGACAGGTTGGCTAGCTGCGCTGTCGTTGAGGACGGGCAACTGATGGATCGGGTGGACATCATCACTGCCCTCCGAGATGTGGGAAGAGCACAGGACTTCGACAAACACAGATCAACGTCACTTCTTTGGATGATGGAAATGGGAGTTAAGATGGGCACAGCCAGAAATGAGAAACTTAGTGGCCGTGTAAGAAGACTTATCAACCAACATAGAACTGGAGTCGTCAGTCGCTGGACACTGAGGGAATTGCTGAGGAGGGGATCTGAGCACCTATGGACATGTTCGGAGTGCAATGATGATGACCCGCAAATAACTCAATAACAACACACCCATACTCACTTAACGGGTGAACGCTAAGAAGCAGAAATATTTAGCTCACCTGTGAACTTAAATTGTTCTCTGACATCAGTTTCACTAGACCACAAATCACCATTGTCCAGATCACAATTGATCTACTATAATATCTATACACTCTCCAGATCTTCAACTGAATCAATACTTCTGTACTCTCTGCATCATTGTCAGAATCATATAAATAGAAACTTGAAAAATCCTATAGGTTATAATCTAAAAGTTGTACTTTAACTTGCAAAACCATCTATCTTATGTTTCACTGTTTTTGACACTAGCACAGCTATGCACAAAGTGAACTCTTCTCTACTAACAAAGGATTATAGTCAGGCTTTTGTTTCAGATGAACACAATTAATTTATTATATCTTCTTCTTACCTTTCTCATTGGCCTTTCAGCATCAAGGGGAGATATCATTTCTGGTCTTTAGCACTTCTGTTGGCCTTTTGCTGCTGTTATGTATCAATCCATCTTTCTCACATCAGCCCCTGTTTATATAACTGCATTATTTGACCAATGAGAGCTATGATCACCCAAAGGCAAGTTCTGCTATCTTTTAGACAACCAAGATACAGTGTTCTTTAATGATGTTATTGCAAAATGGAAAAGTAACATCATGCAGCTTAAGGTCTCGTATTTTTGTTGCACAAAAAAACATGTGTGTGTTTTAGTTTGTATCTTACATTTTGATGTGTAGTAAGTGCTAAAGTATTTGTGCATATGTAAATTAATCATTGACAAATATGGTTAATTTTTAAAAATTACTTTTAAAAAAATACTAACAATATACTTTCATTGTAAAATAGACATTGGAAGTGTGCAATGAGATCATCAAAGTCATGAGAAGAAATGCTGTCTTGGAGGAAGTAAATCTTAGCAACACAGGAATAAAAATGTGAGTGTGAGATGAGTTGTTTCTTTATTTTGAAAATAACTATCTATCTATTGTCCTTTTGAGCTGTAGACAGCACATAAAGTAGAAATTCTTGACTCTTGTGTCCAACGATCCTTCAACTGTCTGACTTTGCAGAGGACCTGCATTATGTTTCGCCACACTGCTCTGTTCTGGGTGAGTTGCTCAATTTTGGTGAGGGAGCTGATGTCTGCTGTTGTTGCCTATTGTTTTGATGTTATTTTTAGTGTTTCACTAGGTTAGCCTCTCTTTTTTGGAATAGAGTTCCCATTTGAGGGCCTACTTTGAGATTCTTTTGTTTGAAAAGAACTTCTTCTTTTCTCTTTTCACTGATACCTAAAAGGTGTCGTGGTTATATCATTTGTCGTTCTTGTACTGCTCGAATTGTCTGAATTAGTGATTTTCCTTTGTTGTTACATGTCTCTGTCACTGCATCTATCCATCTTCTTCTGGGTCTTCCTCTTGGTCTTTTTCCATGCATTCTCGAGAAGAACGCCCTTGATGGTGATTGGTAAGGATTCATTCTGACCAGGTGGTCAAACCATTTAAGTTGTTGTTGTTCTATATATTTTTGGCAGGGTTTTGTTCCTACTATTTTTCTTATGGTTTCATTTGGTATTCTATCTCTTCTTGTGTTTGTTACTTTTCTCAAGCAACGCATCTCACATGTATTGATCTTTCTTAAATGTGATTTAGAAAGGGTCCATGTTTGACTTTCATAGCACAAAGTTGGTATGAAGATGCTATTTATCATTTGTTGTTTAGCTGGCATAGAAATGTTTGGATGTCTTAGCAATGGTTGAAAAGAACTAACTGCCATTAAATTATAAAATGAATTTGTAAAGAAAAATTGTGATATGTGAGAAGAAACCTACAGGATGATTAATGAAGAAAAGAAATAATACTGGTGGTGCTTTGGAGAGTCATTAGTGAAATAAGAAACACCAGCCACAGAACATTTGTTAAAATAGTTACAAGTATTCAAAACAAAAGTGAACAAAGAACTTATCAATGAAAAAAAATTAAAGAACTTTAATAGAAATAAAAGACAGATGGATGGAATACTGTACTCAATTTTTATCAGCTCTAGGAGATACCAAAACCAGAAATATTATTTTCAGTAGTCAAGATTGTTAAGCGTATTACCAAAATACAAAACTCCAAAGGTTGATAGATTACCAGCAGAAATAATCCAAGCAGCAGGCTAAAGTAGTATCAAATAATTACTTAAAATCTTTAGTGCTGCTTGGGTACAACAAACATCAATTACCAGTTAACAGCTAGCAATAATAATACCACTGTAGAGGACTAAATGGAGCAAATGATAATGCTTGCAATATAGAGACATCTTGCTGTTGAGGTGTGTAGTCAATATGTATACCAATATAACAGAAATTAGGCTGTAGAGAACCATAGTGGACAGATGATGGGCTAAACAAATTTAATGTGTATAAATGCATAAGAAACAATCATCACCATTATGCAGAAAAAAATAAACAGGACAAATCTGAAACAAGTGCAATGCTTCAAATACTTGTGCACAATAATAACATCAGATGGGAGATGCACCACAGAAATAAAAAGCAGAATAGCTCAGGCCAAAATAGCATTTCAGAAAATGAAAAATATCTTATGCAACAAATCTATGTTAAAAGAAGTGAGAGAGTTTATCGGTGCTATATAGAACCAATTCTGACCTATGGAAGCGAATCATGGACAGTAGACAAACAAATGAAAAGATGATTAGAGGCCACAGAGATGGGATTTCTCAGAAGAATGTTGAAAGTTCTCTGGACAGCTGAAAAGACCAATGAGGATATTCTCAAAGAGGCAAACACAAAAAGAGAACTCCTAAAAAACATCAGAAAGAAATAATCAACATTTTTTGGGCACATCATGAGAAGAGGAAAGTTGGAATACTTGGTTACAACTGGCACAATAAAAGGAAAGAGAGATCGTGGACGACAAAGAGAGAAAATACTGGATAGCTTGGTGCCATGGCATGGAAAACAGCCAACAACAGAACTGATACGATGCGCTGTAGATAGAAGATTGTGGAATGACATGATCACCTACGCCAACCTCTATGGCACATGATGACGATGATAGATCCAATCTTTACATTTACATTGTTTGTAAAAATGATTGAGAAAATAAACTAAGAACCTTTTTATAGCAATTGTCGGCATAGATTATGAGTTATAAGAAATGTTAGACATTATAGTGAAATAAAGCAGAAATAAAGAACTCAGCCTTAATAGCAAAAAGACAGAGGTAATGGTAACAACAAAGAAAAAGACATCACCTCAGTGCAAAATAAAGACAAGTGGAACAATATTAAAACAGGTAAATGAATTTAAATATTTGGGAACTTTGTTAACCTCAGACGGAAGATGTACAAAAGAGGTGAGATGCAGTATGGCTTGGGCAAAAGCAGTTTTCCAAAAAATGAGGAAGATACTATGTAATCCATTTTTGACAATAGAAACCAGAAAAAGAGTTCTTAAATGTTATGTAGAGTCAGTTTTAACATATGGATTTGAATCATGGACAATACAAACAAGAAAATCACTGGAGTCTGTAGAAATGTGGTTTTACAGAAGAATGTTGAGAATACCATGGACAGCTAAGAGGACTAATGAAAACGTTCTGAAAGAGGCCAAAGCAAAAAGAGACAAATAATAATAAATAAATATTATTAAATAGGGAAACTTCCGAGGCAATAATAGGGAATAATAGAAGGAAAAGGTATGTGTTAGCACTCGGAAAAAATGACAAATAAACACCAACAGAAAAAAACAAAGAACAATATATGTTCCAAAGCAGGATCGAACCCGTACTCCATGGCACTGCGCCTTGCCATGAGAAGCCGAACGCTTGGTACACTGCCACTCAGCTCGATCATCCTCGATCTCAAGACAGCCTCAAGAGATTTCTACAAAGCAGTAAAAGCAACAAAAGTAAAAAAAAAAAGATAACCACGACCCTACTGAGCTCATAAATGACAACGACAATCAAAAGTAAAAAAAAAAGAAGTAAAGTACCCCTGTCATGCCAAGTGGTGTATAGGGAATATGGTGTTAGTGACTATAAATTTTACAGACCTTCGGCACATGATTTTTGGGGTAATGTCATTGGTATTATGCCTGTGCCGCTTTACTTTCCCAGTAGGAAAATCCAGTCCCCATTTAAAGCTGGGTGAACCAGAAGCCGTTGGTTGGGATCGAACACTACCTCTTGTCCTTTGTAGTCCAGTTCACTAACCATTGAGCTATCGTGGCTCCCAAAGACAATCAGCCAATATCAAATAACCAACAAATGCAACAGAGATGGAAAGAATACTTTGAAGGCCTATTAAACATGTTACCAACTACCAATAACACAACAAAAATCTCGAAAAAATGCACAAACACTGAACCCAACATCATAAAAGAGGAAATCAAAGAAGTAATCAAATATGCACCAACAAATAAAGCACAGTTGATAGATAACATACCAATTGAAATAATAGCAGTAGCAGGAGAAATAGGGGTTACATGGCTGCACAGAATATTCAATGCAGTACGGCGCCAACAAAAAGCTCCAGAAGACTGGAAACAGGCAATCTTCTTCTTCTTCTTCTTCTTCTATCCTTCCTCTGTTGCCGTTGGCGTCGAGGGGAGAAACAATCTGCGATTCTTTGCTCTTCTGTTGGCCTCTTCTGATGTTATTCCTCCTAGTGACTCTAGTATTCCCTTTATCCATCTCTTTCTCGGTCTTCCTCTTAATCTGACGTTTTCGTAGCGTTTGTTTATGGCTCTTTGATTCATTGTTAGTTCTTTCTGTCTTGTTATGCGGCTGAACCAATTTATCTGTTGTTTCTTTATGTATTCGATGGCTGGTTCAATTTCGAGTTTCTTCCTCAGGTCAGTGTTTCTTACTCTGTCCCTTAAGCTGTTTCCTGTCATTCTTCTGACACATTTCATTTCGGTGGTCGTTATCTTTCTTATTGTTCTAGAGTCCAGCGTCTAATTCTGGCACTGATAGCACAGAGTTGGTAGAAAAATTGATTTGTATATTGCCCTTTTTGCTTCCGTAGTTATTGCTTTGTTTTTCAATAGTGTTGATACTTGGCCTATAACTTGGCATGCTTTGTTAAACTGTATGATCGCGATTGTTTCTCCATTATTTTGGTTCTGAGCACTGTTGTGTGTATGTTACATTGTCCTCTGCCGCTGTGCTAGTTCTGTCGCAGAGTAAGGGCTGTGTTTATGTTACCAGTGCTTGCCCACGCACTGTGGTCACTGTTGGCCGTGACCCATTTTTTCCTCATGTTGTTTCTCTACATCTTTGTTGTTTTCACACACAAACTGTTATTAAACAAACGTTGTGCTACCAATGCCAGTCCTGGACCCTAGATGCAAAAACAATAAGAAAAATATATTGTTGACCTCTACTGAGATTAAATGTGTTAGACTATTGACAGGAAACAGCCTGAGAGATAAGATCAGAAATGAAGAACTGAGAAAAATGTTAGAAATAATACCCGCCATAGAATATATAAAGAAACAACAGATAAAATGGTTTGGCCACGTGACAAGGCAGAGTGATCACAACACAATACAATGAGTCTTCAATAAACATTGTGAGAACACCAGACTCAAGTGCCGACTACGAAAAAGATGGATCGACAGAATACTGGAAACACTAGGAAACAACAGCAGCGGAGGCGAACAAAAGACCGCAAATTATATCTCCCCTTGATGCTGAAAGGCAAATTCAGAAGGAAAGAAGAAGAAGAAGCAGTAGAAGCCAAATCTTGGGATAGGTAGCTCATGCCCTACAACAGTGCAGCTAGTCCCCCTGCAACAACAGCACAAAAAATATCTTATACTAAAAATCTCCATTCCCACTTTATGCTGCCAGTGCCAATTATGGTCACTCACAATAAATCAGAGGAGCCGTGTTAGCTCAGTGGTTATTGAACTGGATTATTAAGGGGAAGAGGTCGGGTTTGATCCTGATCGACAGCTTCCAGGTGCTTGATCTTGATCCTTCTAACACCGTTAGATGTCACAAAGGGCTTTTAGTGTTCTTCACCATCCATCTATATTCTTGGCCTAATGTTTGATCTTAGCTAATGAGTCTATGCCTGCCAACTTTAATTCTCTTAAAGTGTTCTTTTTAGTGTCTCACATGGTCTTCCTCTTTTTCAACATCCTGATGTTTCCCATAGAAGAGCCTGTTTTGGAATACTCATGTTAGCTTTTCTCACCAGATGTCCATCTTTTCATCCTAATTGTAGATGATATTGTTTGAATGGCCATTTCCAGGTTCAACCAGCCTTAAATGGGTACCAGATTTTTTTTTCTGGGAAAGTAAAGTGGCACAGACTTAATACCGACCAGATTACCTAAACAATCATATGCTGAAGGTCTATAAAAAATATGGACACTAACCATATTCCATAATTGCCATGTAGCATGATGGGACTCTTTACTTTTTTTTTTACTTACAATAAATCAGAACCTGGGGTTCCTCAGATATAGCTGGAGTTGTGTGGTGTACAGTGAGGATGACCTGTTAACTAGCTAATTGTACCTGGAGGGGCCAAAGCTAGGAAAGGAAGAAACTTAGAAATGAGACTATAAAATAAGTGCCATGGAACTGATCTTGAACTACATACAAGATATAAACTGGTTTTCCCATAAAGAAAGAATGCCTTGTAATTCCACACCGTACAAGGTCTATATAAAAGAAAAGAGAAGTGCACTTCAAGGCAGAGCCATATTAAGATGGAGTGACAATATCAAGGAAACACTACAGTCTACAGTATCAAAATATAATGATGAAGCTGCCAGAAGAGTGATAGGTAGAACGTTGTATGTTTCTATGCAAACCTACTGGGGCATAAGAAGTGATGACATGTTACACATCTAGAAAATAAATGATGACTAGATCTCAATTGTTGTTCTAGTAGGTGAGTGTTGTTGAAAATTAATGTGGATATTTTCAAATCTTTCTAACACTATGTCCCATTCTATCTATCTATCTATTGACCTTTCGAGCCGTAACCGGCCCATAGGGCGTAGACCAAGATACACCTTCTCCTATATGAATTTTTGTTCTAGCAGTTTTCTTTTAAAGATATTTTATCAAATCTCGCCATCTGTCTCTGTTCTGTGCAAGCAGTTCTATCTCATTGAGGGAGCCGACTCCTGCTGCTCTTGCCTCTCTCATCAATGTTCTTCTTAGTGTCTCCCTGGGTCTTCCTCTTTTTCTTTTACCTGTTGTTTCCCATATGAGGGCTTGCTTTGCTATTCGATTATTATCTCTTCTCATCACATGTCCAACGTATGACCATCGTCTTTTCTTTATTACTGAAGATATTAGTGGTTGATTGGCGATTTCTCTAATTTCCTCGTTTGTTTTGAATTCGTTCCATTCTATACCAAGTATTTTCCTTAGACATTTATTTTCGAATGCGTTCAACTTTGTTTCTATATCTCTTGTTGTTTTCCAGCTTTCACATGTCCCATTACATTTTATTATATTTCTGTCTTGTAAGGATTTATTGTTTCATAAATTTGATTGTCAAATAATGGACTTTCTGTCTTGGGAGATACATTGATGTGTCATAGTAAGTCACTCAAGAGTAAACACAGCATTTGTTATGATTGAATTTGCCAATGACGCTAGAATGCTGGGACATGAGTGAAGTGGATATCGGGAATTCCTGACTGTAGTAAAATTATATCCATAGATAGAGTAGAATAGTTCTATCCTAGAATTCTTTCTATTTATCGTCCTTTCGAGCCAAAGACGACACATAGGGCAGAACCACAATCTCAAAAACAGAAACCTTGCATGCCAAAATGGCACATATTGTGGAGATCACTACTTCTAAAATCTATGGTCTGTTTCCATAACAATACTTTTTACAATGACAGCTTGTCAAGCCATCGATCAACCTCCTAAGTCGCCTCTTATGACATGCCTGGAAGGTCACAGTGTCACTATATCCTAGAATTACAGAATGTATATTTCGTTTCTTGCCATATTTGTTGTTTCTTTACATCTCTGACTATCATGCCACCAAGGCTCGCCATGTCTGTTGTGTATGTTTCCAGATTTTTACTGTTGATACTGAATTGCTTCATATTTTTAAAACGAGTGCTGATCAGTCAGTAGGTCCCAGCTATCTCAAATGATGTTGACTGTTCAGGGCATGTATGTTTTAAAAATAAAGTTAAATAAATGTGGGTTATGGTTATGGTAGGACCCGGTATCACTGCAAACGAATTAAAATCCATAATTGCTCAACCGCCTGTGCCAGTGGAATCATTCAAATTAATATCTCATCACCCGAACAAAGAAAGGTAGCTGCAGTCCCCATCATAGCAGTGTCAGCAAACAGCAAAAGACATAAGACAAAACCGCATAGAAAGTGAACACAGCCATCTGTTCCCTGTCATACGATATCATCATTCATTGCAAGCAATCGGAATAACAAAACACGATCAAAATGGATGAAACGCATAGCTCGCAGTGTGCACAGAGCACTTAACTCAGTAGCTCCTGCAGCAAGCCGGACTTGCAATATGAGGAAACTGCAACAAGGAACACTTTTTAGACACAGCCTATATTGGTTTCTGCCGCCTATCAGCCATATTGACCGGAATTTCACATTCTCCCGAAAAGGTTGATTGTCCAATTTAAAAAAAAAATGTATAGCACTTGGGAACCATGATAGCTCAGTGGTTAGTGGACTACAAAGGACAAGAGGTAGAGTTCGATCCCAACCGACGGCTTTCGGGTTCACCCACCATTAAATGGTTACCAGATTTTTTCTGGGAAAGTAAAGCGTCGCGGGCGTAATACCGACCACATCACCCCAAAAATCATGTGCCGAAGATCTGTAAAATTTATGGTCACCAACACCATATTCCCTATACGCCACTTGGCATGACTGGGACTCTTTACTTTACTTTACTCAAAGAGCTTGATGTTAGGACATCATTTTTGTTTCAAAATCCGAACATATGAAACACAGTTATTCGTCAGATTATCCACATCGAACAACAGTTCGTAAGTGCTGAGATCCCCCCTGCAATGTAAATCTCTGAAATGATAAACCAGTCCATAAGTCTGAAATGTGGGTAGATGTTAATAAAGAAAAGACATTCATTTGGCTATTTGAAAGAATAGTTTTGAAACTTCATATCAATAGCAGACTAGAAATTAATAATTAAATAGCTTAACAAAGTTAAAGACATTTTTACATTGAAGATGATAACCAACATATCAACAGAAATGATGAGAGTTAAAAAAATCCTTAGTGGATGCATGCAAAAACTACACTGTTGTGTGCAGGTTTTTCAACACAAAAATTCACATGTGACAGCTGTGACAAATGTAATGATATAGTTACATATTACAATGAATATACATATATGAGAAGAACATGACTAAAATTTTCACTTACCAATTCCCTCAAACTAATTCTACCAAACATATAGAACAACATTCATTGCCAAACAGATGAAAGATTCTTCTTCTTCTTCTACCTTTTTAGTTCCCAGTGGAGCAAAGGTCTTCAACAAACATTTTCTGTTTTTTTTTTGCCATTTTTTTCAGATCATTCCATGTCTTCCCCATCATCTTCATCTCTGCTTCTATCTGTCTTCTCCAAGAATTCCTTGGTCTTCCTCTTTGTCTTTTCCCCTGGGGATTCCAAAAAAGGGCCTGTTGTGTAATATTCTCAGTTGGCTTCCATAGTGTGTATCCTATCCAGGGCCATCGTCTTTGCTGTATCCACTGGTACATTTCCATAATTCTATGTTAATGATATTGTCCTGCCACTTCCATCCTTTTATTCTGCATAAGCATCCATTAATGAAAGTCTGTATTTTCGTGATTGTCATTTTTGTTGTTCTCCATGTTCCACAGCCATATAATAGGACCGACTTAACATTTGAGTTGAAAATTATTATTTTTGTATTTAACCTAATTTCTTTGGACTTCCATATGTTTCCCAGGGCAATGAAAGCTCCTCTTGCTTTTGATATCCTTATTTTGGTATCGATCTCTGTTCCTCCCTCTTTATTTATATTACTGCCCAGATATATGTAAGATTGTACATCTAATAGAGGTAATTCTCCTAGTTTTATTTGGTTATTGCCAACTGTATTAATTCTCATAATGTTAGTCTTATCTCTATTAATCTTCAGTCCTAGCTGTTGTGATCTCTCATCAAGTATATTCATTTTATCCTGCATCTGTTGATGGCTGTGTGATAGGAGAGCTATGTAATTAGTAAAGTCTAAATCATCAAGTTGTTTGGTCAGTGACCACTGGATTCCATTTCTGTTGTTTTGAGTTATTTTCATAATCCAATCTATGGCCAGTAGAAAGAGAAATGGAGACAGAAGGCATCCCTGCCTTACTCCTGTTCTTATTTCAAATGCTTCTGTAAGCTGTCCTTCATGCACCACACTACATTTCGTTCCTTCATACATTGTTTTTATCAGGTTAATAAACTTTATGGGGATTCCGTAATAACTCAACAACTTCCAAAGCATTCTTCCGTCTAAACTATCAAATGCCTTTTTGTAATCTATGAATCCAATATCTCGTAATCTATGAATCGCCAGTGCGCTGCTGGGGCCCAAAAGGGGAGTAAAGAATAGCGGCGCTGTACCCTACCAGGCATGTTCATAAGAGGCGAGAAAGGAGGGTTGGGCATGGGACTGGCTATCCCATACTGTTAAAAAAAATAAGCCAAAAAAACTTCACAAACATGGACAAGTCAAAGAAAGAAAAAGTAAATCTGCCATCCAGGAAAGAGAAGGGCTCTCTGTCTAAGAGACGTATGACGCAAGCCGGAGAAAGCCGTAAGGAGTCCGTGTTGCCGACTCACCCTTTGTCTACCAGGAAATCCTCCAGAATTGGCACCTGGAATGTCCGTACCCTAAACGAACAGGGAAAAGTTGCTCAGGTAGCAGCAGAAATGACAAACTACAAGATGAAAGATTGCTATGAATATAAAGTTGCAGAAAATGAAAACTTACACACACATACACGCACATCACAAAATGTGGAATGTGCCTCCTATGAATTCAAAACATCCATATGTGTTCCTTGAAGATGGTCTCTGCATTGCTGAATATTCTGTCAAGTTTGTTGTTCCTGTTGTTTTACATTATTGGGGTCATTCTCTGGACCCAGACAAAAGTCACTAAACACTTCTTGGTTGTATATTCACTTATATCAGTCATTACCAACTGTCATTTGCCACCATGCATTGCGATTGTTGGTGTGTACAAAAGCAGACCTTGAGACAGTGGGAGAACGCATGTTAAAGTTGTGCATGAATGTGGCATGATTACTTGTGTTGGCTTACAATATATATGTATATATATACTTGATGATGATGATATATATAAGGATATACGGACTATTTTTGTGCACCCTGAATATCCATGTTGACACAATGTGAATGTCATCATGTCTGAAGCAAGAAAAATGTTTTTGGCTATTTATGGTGGAAGAGGAAATCATTATTTATCTGTAAAAAAAAAACAGCAAAAATACCAGCTGTGGATGTTTTTTAAGTGAAATTTAGTGGCTCAGAAATGATCAAAATGACAATAAATTAGCCATTGTGAATGAGTATAAATAATTTGAGAAAATATCCTGTATTGGTTTGAAAGATTTAAGTAGATTGGATTAAACTATGCAATAACGACAAATTGTTAATTACTGATTACCTACTGGTCAATTAAGTGGCCTGAAGTCCACTAAGGGTTAATATAATTTTTTAAAAAGAGAAAAGAGATAACAATTGTAAAAATTTATCCAACACAGAGAATTTGTGCAAAAATTTGCTTTGGCCATCATCTCAAACAGTGGCAGTCAACTTACTGGCCTGGATCTGTCCAACAATATTCTAGATGACAAAGGTAAGCATGTCTGAGAGAGAAATGGTGGTGGTGGGATTTTTGCAATAGAGAGTGGTATGTAAGCCATTGCATACTTTCAGTTCTTCCAGTACCAGGGCAGTGGAATTTCATCATTAATCCTGTAGCATACATAGAGTACCCAAATAACACAAGTGATATGATTAAAATAGCAACAGAGAGATATTGTCACAATTACGATACAGAAATCCAAGCAATAAAGTTGGCAATAGAAAAACTGCTGAACAGTAATCTTAGCCCACAGCCTGTAGTGTTTTTGACAGATGCAAGATCAGTACTCCAGACAATGCAATCCAGAAAATTACCACATCTGCAGACTTTATTGACTGAACTCTACAAACACCACAGGGTTGCTCTGCACTGGATCCTATATCACTGTGGAATACCAGGAAATGAGAGAGCAGATCAATTGGCAAAGGAAGATGCAACAAGCACAAAACCAGACACACCGGTTATATACCATCATAAGAAACAGATAATCCAATCAATCAGAAGACCACAAGCCCCAAATCAGGATACCTTTCATGATATGAATAGATGGGAACAAGTTATCATTATACACCTCAGAACAGGGCAAAATCAACTCCACAGTCATCATCATCATGTGCCATACCGGTTGGCGTAGGCGATCATGTCCCTCCACAATCTTCTATCTACAGTGCATTGTATCAGTTCTGTTGTTGACTGTTTTCCATGCCATGACACCAAGCTATCCAGTATTTTCTCTCTTTGTCGTCCGCAATCTCTCTTTCCTTTTATTTTGCCAGTTGTAACCAAGTATTTCAACTTTCCTCTTCTCATGATGTGCCCAAAAAATGTTGATTGCTTCTTTCTGATGTTTTTTAAGAGCTCCCTTTTTGTGTTGGCCTCTTTGAGAACTTCCTCATTTTTAGCTGTCCAGGGAACTTTCAACATTCTTCTGAGAAATCCCATCTCTGTGGCCTCTAATCATCTTTTCATTTGTTTGTCTACTGTCCATGATTCGCTTCCATAGGTCAGAATTTGTTCTATATAACATCGATGAACTCTCTTTCTCATTTTTATTGACATAGATTTGTTGCATAAGATATTTTTCATTTTCTGAAATGCTATTTGGGCCTGAGCTATTCTGCTTTTTATTTCTGTGATGCATCTCCCATTTTTAACTCCACAGTCACATGTATATAAAATTAAAGATCGGCACCCCAACTACATGTACATGTTACAGGTGCCCCAGACTGCTGAAAACATACTTCAAGACTGTACTGAATATAATAGACTGAGGAAAATCCATTGGTTGGCCCGTAGATACAACTACAGGCAAAACTATATCTACTCTGCAAAAATGATAAAAGACAGTAAAATTTATACAATAAACATCATTGCAGATATAGACAATACTTCAGGCAAACGAAAGATGGACGGATAGATAGATTAATCCTGCAACTTTGGCTGTCAATGGAGCCTTCTTAATGATGTCTTGACACTTTTCCCAACCCTCATGATTAAGAGCATCTGACTGAAATGTCACGAAGGCTAATCCTCTCCATTCTCTGATGTTTTCTTCTCACTTTTCCTTCTGGAATTGCAGTGGAATTCATCTGTGCTTTTGCTTTATTTTATTTATTGCTTATCTATGCTTTTTTATTTTGGACACCAGTCTCTTAGTTATGTGTCTTTCTGATTCATTTCATTCATTCATGGGTAGGGTCACCTTTGTCTGCGTCCCTGGACATGCGGGAGTACGGGGAAATGAAAGAGTTGGCTAACTGTGCTCTCGTTGAGGATGTTCGATCAAAGGATCGGGCGGACATCATCAATGCCCTCTGAGATATGGAAAGGCACAAGACTTTGACAACCATGAGTCTACATCACCCCTTTGGATGAAATAGATGAGAGTTAAGATGGGCACAGCTAGAAATTAGAAACTTAAGTTGGCATATAGGAAGACTTATCAACCAACATAGAACTGGAGTTGTCAGTCGCTGGACTCTGCGAATTGCTGAGGAGGGGATAGGAGTACCTGTGGACATGTCAGAATGCAATGATGATGACCTGCAAATAACTCAATAACTCAACTCTGATTAATTTTATTCCTTAGGGGGTGACATGTAAGAAAGATTTAAAAAAAAAAACATCTCACACTGTAATGATATCACAGCCGAGCAGTTATAATTTAGGGTTTTACTGTAAAAACAACATATTTTGGAAAAAAAGGAAAAGTATCACAATTGGGTAAACTGTACTGTAAAAAACATTTTATCCTGATAGCTAGGAAAGTTGAACAGTTAAAATTATCATAAATGGGAAAGTCCTCTAATAAAAACATGCTTTGGAAATCTTTATAGTACAGAAAGACATCACAATTTGGAAAGCTTTATAATTTAAAGAAGCATGATAATTAGGAAAGCTGTGCAATGAAAATCTTCAATGAGAAAAATTTACATGAAGAGACAAACTCTACAATAAAAATTGTTTTGTTCTGTGAATTATTTCATATTTAAAACCTACAATGATACCACTGATTTGTGAACTTGTTTTCAACTTTCTTCTTCTACCTTTTTAGCTCCCAGTGGAGCATAGGTATTCAACAAACACTTTCCAAGTCATTCTGTTTTTGCCATTCTTTTAAGATCATTCTTTGTTTTCCCCATCATCTTCATCTCTGCTTCTATCTGTCTTCTCAAGAATTCCTTGGTCTTCCTCTTTGTCTTTTCCCCTGGGGATTTCAAAAAAGGGCCTGTTGTGTAATACTCTCAGTTGGCTTCCGTAGTGTGTGTCCTATCCAGCCCATCGTCTTCGCTGTATCTCTTTATCCACTGGTATTTGACTAGTCTATCTATTGACCTTTCGAGCCGTAAACGGCCCATAGGGCGTAGACCAAGATACACCTTCTCCTATATGAATTTTTGTTCTAGCAGTTTTCTTTTAAAGATATTTTATCAAATCTCGCCATCTGTCTCTGTTCTGTGCAAGCAGTTCTATCTCATTGAGGGAGCCGATTCCTGCTGCTCTTGCCTCTCTCATCAATGTTCTTCTCAGTGTCTCCCTGGTCTCCTCTTTTTCTTTTACCTGTTGTTTCCCATATGAGGGCTTGCTTTGCTATTCGATTATTATCTCTTCTCATCACATGTCCAACGTATGACCATCGTCTTTTCTTTATTACTGAAGATATTAGTGGTTGATTGGCGATTTCTCTAATTTCCTCGTTTGTTTTGAATTCGTCCATTCTATACCAAGTATTTTCCTTAGACATTTATTTTCGAATGCGTTCAACCTTGCTTCTATATCTCTTGTTGTTTTCCAGCTCTCACACGCATACGTAAGGGTTGATAGTACATTTGATTTGAATAGCCTAAGTTTTGTGTTTGTGCTAATGAGTTTTGATTTCCACAACTTTTCAAGGCTTCTGAAAGACATTGCTGCTTTAGCCAGTCTGATTCTAATTTCTTTGCTCGTATCCCTTCTCGATCAATGTGACTTCCAAGATAGATGAAGTGATCGATCTCTTCTACTGGTTTGTTTCCATGTATATTTTGTCACTTGTTGGAATTAAACTTTTCATGACTTTAGTCTTTTCATGATTGACCTCAAGCCAATTTTGCTGGCTATTGATGATAGTTCATTTGTGTTTTCCTGCATCGTTTTTATCTGATTGCTGATGAGAACTATGTCATCAGCAAAGTCCAGGTCCTCCAAATGGTCTCCTTGTATCCATTCGATGCCTTTATTACCAGTGCAGCATTTCTTCATTATGAAGTCCATAACAATTCCAAATAACAAGGGCGATAAAATACATCCTTGTTTAACCCCAGTTTCTATTGGGAAACATTCGCTCAGTCCTACATTTGACTAGTACATTTCCATAATTATATGTTAGTGATTTTGTCCTGCCATTTCCATCCTTTTATTCTGCGTAAGCATCCATTAATGAAAGTCTGTATTTTCGTGATTGTCAATTTTGTTGTTCTCCATGTTTCACAGCCATATAATAGGACCGACTTAACATTTGAGTTGAACATTTTTTTTTTTGGTATTTAATCTAATTTCTTTGGATTTCCATGTTTCCCAGTGCAATGAATGCTCTTCTTGCTTTGTTTTCAACTTTACTTGATTAAAAAGAAACAAGAAAAGTTATGTCCTAATTCATTCTTATGAAAAGTAGTATTTTATGTATATATATATATATTAAAAGAACAGCTACAACACCACTTAGTTTTCATTTTTTGCTAATTTTATCCATTAGCAATCTTTCATCTGCTTGGTGCTGTTAAATTGTTACCTTGTGGGTTGGCAAGCTTGGACTTGTCAAAGACTGGGATTACTACCCGATGTCTGAACAGAATTGGTGAGGTCTTTTCACAGGCACCTAATGTAATGGCCACTTTGTCCACACTCAAAATAAATGACAATGGCCTCAAGGGAGATGACTGTCCTGTGAGTTGATGCACAAAATGTCCTTTAATATAACTATGAGTATGATGGTTGTACCTGGTGTGTCAATGTTTGATTTTTTAATAAAAATAATCCATTTTTAATGTCAGACTTCCATGTCAAATTAATGTTGTGCATTTAAATAAGTTAAAATACTTGTTCAGTTCATGTGAAGTCTGGCCAACATTCTGCAATAACAGTTATGACTAAACCCTAGATTATGATACAGTTGTAACTATTACTTCATGAAAATACAAATTGTGAGATGTGATCTTATACAATGCGAAAAAAATCGCCAATTTTCAAGGAACTAGTAATTTTTCCTTTTTTGTTTTTCTCGCTGTAACCAGGAAAATTTCCTAGTTCATCGACTGACATTAAACCTTTGTAACTTGGGAAATGCAGTGGGAAAATGCTATGAGGTAGCTGAAAATACTGATGGACTTACGACAAGAGACATTGTAACACTTCCGGTCCATGGGGTCAAACTCAGGTCATATATCAACTTGAGCCTGGAAATCCGAGTCATCATGTCTTGCCTAGTGTAAACACACAGCTGTGTGTCAAAAGTTCAGAGAAAATGCATTTCTAGAGCACCAAATGTTACATTTAAATGGTAGTAATTTTTACTACAGTATCATGACATGTGGGAGCTGCGGTAGCTCAGTGATTAGTGAACTACTAAGATAAGCAGTTGGATTTGATCCTGAACGACGGCTTCCAGGTTCGCCCAGCTTTATATGGGTACTGGATTTTTTTCTGGGAAATTAAAGCCGCATTTGCGTAAAACTGACCACATTACCCCAAAAATCATGTGCTGAAGGTCTGTAAAAATTATGGTCACTAAAACACTTGGTGTGATGGGGCTCTTTACTTTTTTTTATCATAAATATGACAGTCACAGATAGGTGTCATAATTAAGGGTAAGGTTGGCTCTTTCAGACAAGTCTGAAATGATAATATTTTACTATTCAAGAATGCTGCTTATTGGTTTTATAAATAAATTTGATTGTGTTGTTGTTGTTGTTATTGATCCAGCGACCTTTGAGCTGATGCCCTTCGGCTCAATTCCATGTAGTAGTATCTGCAGGTATTTTTAAGTTCTAGATTTGATTGTGTAAGGTATGGATTCAAGTAAAAGATAATCTTCTTCTTCTTTCCTTCCTCATTTGCCTTTCAGCATCGAGGGGAGATATAATTTGCGGTCTTTTGCTCTTCTGTTCGCCTCTGCTGCTGTTATGTTTCCTAGTGCATCTAATATTCCATCCATCCATCTTTTCCGTGGTCGAGCATTGGGTTTGGTATTCTCACAACGTTTGCTAATATTCCATCCATCCATCTTTTTCGTGGTCGAGCATTGGGTTTGGTATTCTCACAACGTTTGCTAAAGGCTCATTGTGATGTGTTTTAATCTTTCTGCCTTGTCACGTGGCCAGATCATTTTATCTGTTGTTTCTTTATATATTCTATGGCAAGAGCTATTCCTAGCTTTTTTCTTAGTTCTTCATTTCTGATCTTATCTCTCAGACTGTTTCCTGTCATTTGTCTAACACATTTAATCTCAGTAGAGGTCATTTTTCTTATTGTTCTTGCATCTAGGGTCCAGGTCTGGCATTGGTAGCACAGTGTTGGGATGAAGATTGTATTGTATAGTGCTCGTTTTGTCTTTTGAGTTATTTCCTTGTTGGACAATAGTGGTATTACGTAAAAGATAATGATTGTTTAATATAATAGATACATATTACCTATCATCAATATTGTGGGTAATATATGTGGTTGGAGATATATATTTTAGAAACCTCTAGATTTTTTTTCCCCGTGGTTGATATAAAATGAACTATTGCAGATGCTGTACACTTGCCTGGCCCAAACAAACACAATTACATACCTTGATGTGTCTTGTACTGACTGTGCTTTAGATGCTGTAAGTTGTGTTTTTGTAACTGTTAGTAAAATTACAATATTGATTTGCTTATTAAAAAATTTTTTTTGTTCAACTATTGTTTCTGATTTTTATTTTATCTGTTATTATTTTTTGGAAGGTGTTTGTGTGGTTTTCATGTTCCATGTGTTGTGGGGTTTTCTTAACGCAGATTGTTGCTTCAATATAATAATTATCTGCCTTTTCCATCACAAGTCATCAACTCACTTGATTATTGCCACATTTTATTTCTATCCTTTGACTATTTAATCATGATCTATTCATCCCATTGTTCAGTTGTGTGATCCACTATTGAGAGGCTGCCCTAACCTGGTGACACTGAAGGCTTCAAGAACAGTGTTCACACACAAGAAGAACAAAGATGTTAATGTGCCTCTGTCCTGGAAACAGCTCTTCTCCTCTATGTGCTGCCTGGAACATTTGGACTTGTCCAGCTGCAGACTACCTGTTCAGGCTCTGAAGTAATAGTTTGGATCATCTTATAGATCTTGATATTGATTATATATACCCACATTGTTATATTAGAATCTTAATGGTTTTAAAAAGATTAAGAGTATTATTTTAGCCTCCAGGTGAAAAATTGAGAGAAAAATAATAGGCTTAATGTTATATGAAGAGCATATCACTGCAAATTATAATACAGTAATAAATGGTAGGTTATATTGTGTAATGTACAAGTTAAAAATATACACAAGAATTAAAAAGTGGAGGCGGGTTCTGTACATATGCAATGGGATTGACATTGCAAAAATAAAAAATACGTAAGGTCACAGGGTAATGAAAGAGTGGACAGGTTGGCTAGCTGCACTATTGTTGAGGACGGTCAACCAATGGATCGGCGGACATCATCTCCGAGATGTGGAAATAACTCACCCGCAAAGCACTCAATAACAAGAATTAAACATTTTTCCCAACAACATTCTCATCGTTGAGATTGGCCTTTTTTGTAGGAGCCTTCTTCTTTCCTTCCTCATTCAGTGTTGAGGGAGATATCATTTACTGTCTTTTGCTCTTTTGTTGGCCTCTCCTGCTGTTATGTTTCCTAGTGTTTCTAATTTCCATCAATCCATCTTATTTCATGTTCGACCCTTGGGTCTGGTGTTCTTGAAACGTTTATTAAAAAATTTTTTGTGTTGTGATTTTTCTTTCTTATCACATGGCCAAACTGTCTGTTTTTTCTTTATATATACTCAATGGTATGAATAGCTTTTTTCTTTGTACTCCACTTCTGATCTTATCTGAAAAGGTTATGGTTATGTAAGGCCCCGTTATCACTGCAAATGAATTAAAATCCATAATTGCTCAACCGCCCGTGCCAGTGGAATCATCCGAATTACTAACTCATCTCCCAAACAAAGAAAGGTAGCTGCAGTTCCCATCATAGCAGTCTCAGCACATGCCAAAAGACATAAGGTGAAACTGCACAGAAAATGAACACAGCCAACTGTTCCCTGTCATACGATATCATCATTCATTGTAAACAATTGGAATATTGAAACACGATCAAAATGGATGAAACACACAGCTCACAGTGTGCACAGAGCACTTAACTCAGTAGCTCCTACAACAAGCCGGACTTGGACTATAAGGAAAATGCAACAAGGAACACTTTTAAGACATAGCCTTCAATGGTTCCTGCCACCTATCCACCATATTGACCTGAAGTTTACGTCCTCCTGAAAATGATGATCGTCATATTTTTAAAAATGTATAGCACTTGATGATTTTAGGACATTGTTTTTTAATCCAATTCCAAACATATGAAATACAGTTAGCCGTTGGATTAGCCCCGTCGCACATCAAACAGCAGATCGTAAGATCTTGCCGCAATGTGAATTTATAAATCACATATTGAAATTATAAAATCACATGTCTACCCGAAGGCGAAGACGTACCTCGCAGCACCAGAGCTGAAAGTTGTTAGCGACCCACAGCTGATGACTTGCGCCAGGAACGGTGAACAAGAACCATCCAGACCCTGCTCCACCTCTCCGTGGTGCCTCTATTAACAGACTAAACTGTCTAGTCTGCCAAGCGAGTAGGGATCAAAGAGGGAAGACAACCTGGTTCTCAAAAATGTTGCGCTGAAGTCAGATGTGTTGTGCCTAAAGGCGCAAATATCACAATTATGCTGCAAGCAACAACACAGCGCAGACATGCCCACTTGACATCTTTTGAGGGCGGATGATGAAGATGTGTACTCTTTTAGTCATCAGGCGAACGCAGCAAGCAAGCAAGCAGCAAGCATGTCTACCCTAGATCTCACAGTAGCCCTCTTGAATTTAGTCAACATCCTTCCTGACTAACATGAAACTACGAAACTACGATGCTGCAGTCATGAACAAAGATCTGTCATTTCGCCTTTCAACACTAGCGTATGGCCGGTCTAGGGATATATGATGAGCCGTTATGATAACGTAGCACACACAACAATGGCTGCGCCCTTAGATTCCCAATTACTTTAGTGAATGCAGCCTACAACGAATGAAACATGGTGCAAATTCCCTGAAGTGAAAACTTCGGTTGACTTGACGGAGCAGTCCATATTAATGAGTTGTAACATGTAAATAATTTGCGTCAAACAATTCCAACAACAGCCATTGAGCAGCACTCAATGTGTTGACATAAACCGCAGATCAACTCTAGATTATGGAAGGTCGCATTCATAGCACTTGACTTGTCAAAAAGGAATATTGCAGTGTGTATGACTCCGCTTCATCAGCACAGATTTGTTAAGTAGTACATCATTTTGACTTTAACGCAGAAAATTGCATTGTAGAGCCAAAATTAATCAGTCCCCACATGCAATTCCTGCAGCGATTGAGAGAACATGAACTTCGTTACACCATCTTGGAAACCATCTGAAAAGGTTGTTCCTTGTCATACACACATATCATTTCAATAATGGTTATTTTTCTTATTGTTCTTGAGCATAGTATCCATTGGTACCACAAAGTTAGAGTGAAGAATGTGTTGTAGAGTGCTGTTTTATCATCTTGTGTTATTTTCTCATTGGACTGCATCTGTCTGATGATTTGACAAGCTTTCTTGCATCTTCAGTCTATTTCTGCTGTTTGTGAACTATCGTTTGTCACTAGTTTCTAGGTTTTAAATTCCTCCACTTGTTTCAATTGTCTGCCATCTATATTTATGTAATGTAGTATTTTTGTTTTTCATGTTCTTGACTTCTCTCTTGGTGGTGTTGATTTTCATGTTGCCTGTGTTAC
This sequence comes from Megaustenia siamemsis, assembly GCA_032433765.1. NCBI lineage: Eukaryota > Metazoa > Mollusca > Gastropoda > Stylommatophora > Ariophantidae > Megaustenia > Megaustenia siamemsis. The sequence goes on along the minus strand of JAVIAB010000106.1, from coordinate 44,859,722 downwards.
TAAGTTTATTTAAGTGTTCTTGTAGGTCTTCTATTTTTCTGTATATATATATATATATATATATATATATATATATATATATATATTTATATATATATATATATCATCAAGTGTCTGCTGGCATTGGTGGTCATGTCTTTCCACAACTTTTGATCTCGACAGTTATTTATCATTTCTGATGTTGATCTACTGCCAAGCCATTCTCTTAAGCTGTCAAGCTGTCAGGTATCTTTTCTATTTGCTTTCCCCCCTCTCCCCCCCTCTCTATATATATATATATATATATTTATATATATATATATCTCTATATACACACACACCTGATCATCTGTGAAAAGACACTTTTTAATCTCATCTGTTTCTAATGTGTTGGCTAACTTACATATGTATATTATTTGTCTGCATGTGTACTTGGCACATTTGGACACATTTGGGTGTTTTTTTATGCGTTCTGTGGTAATATATGCACGCACGCACGCACGCACGCACGCACGCACGCACGCACGCACACACACACACACACACACACACACCACACACCACACACCACACACCACACACCAAACACACACACCACACACACACCCACACACACACACACACAGAGAGAGAGAGAGAGAGAGATAGATATACACAGACACATGCGTTTATTAATGTATGGTTATGTTTGCATGCATTTGTGCACATCTGTTTGGTGTGATCACCAATAGTTGCAGATGTACAAAGATTAATGTGTTCGCCAAAAAATTTTCCATGTGGATTAACTTAGTGGCAATCAACTCATATAAACATTTCCAGCAATAGTAGAGTCTGGAATCTTTTACCAACCTACACATATTTTTAGAACCCTTCCTTTCACTGTATTTCACACCTTTGTACACCCTGTCAGCCGGCCATATAAATTTCAGTCCAGTCAATGCCTGACCAAGCTCCGGACTGCAGGGAAGTGACTTATTTTTCCTTTTTTGAGAGTCTAAGAGTCTAGCATATTTTTGCCTTGTAGTTAGATTTCTGTGTATATCCTTATATAATTTTGTGTTGTTTTTTGTTGTTCCAGCTGAAGGCCTTCTTGGCTGAAACATCATTGCACTTTTATTTTGTTTCACACCTACGTAAAGCTGTTACCATACATCTTTTTTCTTTTTAAATTTTCATTGTCTTTATCACATATGTAAGTAAAAGTAAAAAGAGCCCCGTCACGCCATGTGGTGTATAGGGAATATGGTTTTAGTTACCATCAATTTTTACAGACCTTCAGCACATGATTTTTGGGGTAATGTGGTCGGTATTATGCCTGTGCCGCTTTACTTTCCCAGTAGGAAAATCTGGTACCCATTTAAGGCTGGGTGAACCTGGAAACCATTGGTTGGGATCGAACCCTACTTCTTGTCCTTTGTAGTCCAGTTCATTAACCACTGAACTATCACTGCTCCCTATCACATATTTAGTCCATGTTATTTCTATTCTAACTTCAAAGTGATTTGTGTAGCCTGCTGCTCTTCTGACTATGCAGATGTTGATACAATATTTCCAGTTTTCCATGATGGCAGTGTTTTTCAATTTCAAAGTATGGATTTTGTGATAAAAGTGTTGCAAACTGATAAATAGGATTTAAAATAGTGTAAAGTGTGCTATCCAAGAAGATGGATAGGATCAGATAAGTATGTGGGAAGAGGCATGGAAAAAAATATAATGATATAGAGTGGTTGCAAAATTGACATTGAAAATTTGTCTTTTTTTAATGTTAGTTTTTTTTGTCTTCTACTACTTCTTTTGAATTTTTCTGTTCTGCAGTTCCTTAGTGAAATAAAATTTGTTTGAGAATCTGTATCTATGTCAATATCAGTATTGGCTTCAGATTTTTGCTGTAGCTTAATCTGATTATTTTCCAGGGACCTACTATTGGGCTTGTCTAGCAACCGAAACATCAAAGGCATCTTCTTAGATCTGAGCAGCAATGAGTGTGGTACAGCTGGGGCTAATGTTCTTGCTTCCTGCATTTCTACAGTGTCCACCATCAAGGGATTAGACATTAGTAACAATGGTGAGTACACTTTTATTTTGTCAAACTATTTTGATATTTTCAAAACGCATGCCCTTTACATTACCCGGAACTTACACATCTATTTAATTAAATTTAATTATTGTCATATTGAAGTTGGGTAATTTTGTACTATTAAGGTACTTGTTCTAAAACTTAGACAACAAAACATATTTTGGTGCATGTCTTTTTATGAATTGTGTTTTGTTGAATTAGAAGTTATCAGATGTACCAAGACATATGTTTGCTGGTTTTATTCTAAGAGAGATCCAGATTTTTTTTTACCCCTTTAATCCATGCAGTTCTGCATCTTTGCATCTACTGTAACTCATTCAATGCTTATTGTTGAGATTGTTGTTCTCACATGCTGTTTGTAATTAAATTTATTGAGTGCATACTGATGGTTTCAGTAGCCCACTCTTGTTGGTTATCATTTCCTTGTGTTTGATATTCCAAATTGTTCAGCCTAATGACTACAGCTTCAACAATGGTCATATTGATATCTCAATGCACTTGAGATGACCTTCAAATCTTTGTCCTTGTGCATGTCAAACTCAAGACGAGAGAAATTCCTGGAAGCTAATGTAAGGTCTATCAGTGATTATCAGCTTGAAAGAAATAACATTTTGCCATAAGCATTGTAAAAACAATTTAACTACTTTAAGAAGTTAGACAAGTGTCCTCTGTTCAAGCTAGAAAGGGTAACCACTAGACAGAATAATACACCTGATTCTTGACTCGAGCCAATAAACTTCATCGCAACTTCTAATTTCGCAACATCAAGTAGTAATTTTATGAAACAAAATCACCTTTCTTTTCATGGTCATGGGACGCACCAAGATGGAAGCTGTTCGCGTTCGAGCCATTGTGTAAACAATGTTTTCTTTGAACATCGCGCTATCTGTTATCACAGCGAGTTGGCGGATTTTTAGAAATGTGACCACTGATTTGATAATAAATGTTTGTACATAGTTCGTTAACCACCGCTGTAGATCAAGCCTTTATTCTGCTGGCTTCGTACACGACCTTGGAAGCTAATGACCTAACTTGTGCAGACGGTTGGTTTGGGGTAAATTGTACGTTACAATGTCACTGCTATAATGACTCAGTTTGTGACAAAACTACATGGACATGCCCAAACAATGACAGTTGTCAGCATGAATATTTTGGACCCCAGTGTCAGTACTTGGATCTCGTTTACAAATACGCCCAATAATCTGAACCTACTTTCCTGTTTGATAACTACTACACCACATGTAATCCGGACACAGATTCTTATTGGTTATTGGTTATGGAAGGCCTCGGCATCACAGCAAACGAATTAAAATCCATAATTGCTCAACCGCCCGTGCCAGTGGAATCATCCGAATTACCAACTCATCTCCCAAACAAAGAAAGGTAACTGTAGTTCCCATCGTAGCAGTCTCAGCACACGCCAAAAGACATAAGGCGAAACCGCGCAGAAAGTGAACACAGCCAACTGTTCCCTGTCATACGATATCATCATTCATCGTAAACAAGCGGGATATCGAAGCAGGATCAAAACGGATGAGACACACAGCTCACGGTGTGCACAGAGCACTTAACTCAGTAGCTCCTGCAACAAGCCGGACTTGGAATATGAGGAAACTGCAAGAAGGAACACCTTTCAGACACAGCCTTCAATGGTTCCTGCCGCTTATCCACTATCCACCATATACCATGGGAGCTCACGTCCTCCCGAAAATGATGATCGTCGTAGCACTTGATGATGTTAGGCCGTCATTGATGACTCCAATTCCAAACATATAGACACACAGTGGTGGTAATTTGTCATTTCCAATCCAACAGAAGCCACATGACCTGTAGTTAGTAAAACCACAAAGAGAATATGATTTTGTGACCTTCACTGATTCACTCTTAGATGTGAATGTGTAGTTTACACAAGAGGAGAAGTTGTCAACTACAGTGATTCCAGTTAAGGCAATTCTGGGATAGCAAGGCAAGTCTCCTTTATAGCAGCAGAACTTGATGTTCTCCGCTCCCTTCTTGTAGCTGCTGCCACACGATTCTGATGTCTCATTAACTTGGGCATCATTCAAGAACAATGTCAGATTAACATTCCATAGATATGGCTCTGCTGATGAAGTGCTTGGTGCAACAGTTGTATCAATCATACTGGAGGCTCCTGGTCTGTGGTCATTAATATCACAGACGGCAGCACATGGTGTTGTTATATTCAGTATTTCTTTCTGGGGTGTAAATATGTGGCACACACATGGAGAGTGGTTTGTGGTCACAGTAATCCCATTAAAGGCAATTCTAGGGTAGCATGGCATAGCTGTTTCAGAACAGCACAATCCTGTGATGTTTTCTGTGTTCGCTATAAAGCTGCTGCTGCTACACAATCCTGACCAATTATAGGTGTGGACATTATTCACTTGCAATGACAAAACTGCTTTGTTTACATCATAAACCTCTGGAAGCGAATCATTTATGGGACTGATAGTACAATTTATTCTTCCATCGGGGATATCTGCATTGAGTCCCCAGAAAAAGGTCTTTGGTTAAAAAGCACATATGCGTTTGAGTTAAACACACAATGAGCCCACTTCATAAATTCAAAATGATTCTTGCCAATGCCATCCGTTTGCACAAGTTAGGTCCTTAGCTACCAACGTCAAAAATGTCTGAAACGAAGCCATCCAATTAACGGCTTTATCTACAGCGAAGGTTAACGAACTGTGAACAAACATTTATGTTCAAACCCTTGAAAACATTTTTAAAAATCTGCCAACTCGCAGCAATAACATTTATCATGTTGTTCAATGTAAACATTGCTAGTTCCATAGCTCGAATATAAATAAGCTGCCATTTTGGTGCGTCCCATGACGTCATCTCTACATTCTACATCAGTTGAGGCAACTCTCAATCAATCTTTGCTGTTCTCCTGGTTTAGGATTTATCTGAATGACTTAACAGATCCAGACAGTTTCACGGTAAAACTAAATGGTTCTGCCTCATGTAACATTGAATCAAGGTTTGTAATTAGTTCGCACGAGATTGATGTCTTTTGCTCTGGGGATGGGCTGATCAACAAGTTACGGATTGAAAGGGCGATAGTTGCAAATATCTGCTCCATCTACATTGGCGGGGGTCGGAATGTGGCTCTCAAACAGAACACAAACCATTCCGGCACATTTAATGCTTGTTATACAGGAGACGGATGTGGACCAGAGGCCGCAGTTAATAGCAAAACAAAGACCAATCTCTATGACAATGACTGCACACACACACACAATTGAGAAGTGGAACCAATTCTGTTTACTGGTATCTGAACTTTGCCACGCCCCAGAAGACTAACACCATTTGAATCTAACATCGAGCTAGCACTATGATTCGGGTAAAGAATGCCACTCTAAAGGCTTTCTCTGATAGTGGCGGTGTAGTGTTCCAATATAATGATATATCATACCCAAATATTTCTGTGAATACAATTGTAGTCACCGCACAAGCGACAATGGCACACATTAAGATTGAGTTCTCATCGACCATTTCGCAGGCTGACAGTGCACTGATGGTGTGTGAGGTGCAAACATTTACAGACACCTATTTTCTGGACGGGCATTCTTGGTCGTTTTGTGCAGTGTGTAGTGGGTGTTGAAAAGGCTGCAACGTCATAATCGGTACGTGTCACGGCATCTATCCACATGGGATCTATGGACACGACTGCTCCACGTCTTGTCTTGTTGTCTGTCCTTTTTGTGAGGAAAAATCCGGAAAATGCCTACAATGTAAACATCCTGGTTACACCAATAATGACACTTGTCCCGATGGCAATTTTGGGCTACAGTGCAAACAGACGTGTTCTGATGGCTGTGACATCATATGTGACCCGGAAAGTGCAGACTGTACGTGCAAGGAAACGTACTACGGGTCAGACCGCACTCTCAGATGTCCGGACAACTGTTTCAACGACATCTGTGTACAGTCAACCGGGAACTGTACATGCAATGAAACGTTCTACGAGTCAGACTGCACTCTCAGATCTCCGAACAACTGTTTCAACGAAACCTGTGAACAGTTAATCGGGGCCTGCGTCTCGTGTGTCGATGATTCATATGTTAAGAAGAGTCTGCCGACTACAACACACACAAGCATATGTATACCTTAATGTGTTTCTGTGCTAGACATGGTTCATTTCTTGGTGTTTTTTCAGTGAAGCCATGACTCATATCTTGATGTGTTTCTGTGCTAGCCATAGCTCATATCTTGGCTTGTGTGTGTGTGTGTGCTGGCCATGGCTCATATCTTGGTGTGTGTCATGTTAGTCATATCTCATACCTTGGTGTGTCTGTGTTAATCATGTCTCATATCTTTATGTGAGTCTGTGTTTAGTCATATCTCATATCTTAGTGTGTGTCTGTGTTAGTCACGTGTCATATCTTAGTGTGTGCATGTCTGGGTTAGTGATATCTCATATCTTTGTGTGCATGTTTATATTAGTCATATCTCACATCTTTGTGTGTGCATGTCTGTGTATGTCACATCTCATATCCTTGTGTGTGCATGGCTATGTTAGTCACATCTCATATCTTTGTGTGCATGTCTATGTTAGGCATGTGTCATATCTTTGTGTGTGCATGTCTATGTCAGTCATATCTCATATCTTTATGCGCATGTTTATGTTAGGCATGTGTCATATATCTTGGTGTGTGTCAGTGTTAGTCATGCCTTGTATTGCTGTGTGCATGTCTGTGTTAGTCACATCTCATATCTTTGTGTGTGCATACCTGTGTTAGTCACCTCTAGTGACTCGGGTAGATGGTGCTCGTAAACCTGGAAGGCCGACCATCTAAGGGCAGAATCCCCCTACAGAAAGATCATCTGTTGCCTTGCAGGAGGATTGGGGATAATCAAAGGCTAAGGAAAGCAAACCAGAATAAAATGCTGGCTGAAATCGGATGCACTGGGCCACTGGCACAGAACACAGTGCAACGTTTTAACGGGTGTTCAATCGGAGTGGATCTGGCAGACTCTAATTGTGATGTTCTGTCTGTGGGGGCGATCAACATACTTAGCCTGACAGCTGACTTCATGTCAGAGCCTGGAATCCTACTCTGATTGAGCCCTGATCGCAGAGAGAGAGACCTTTCTTTTAATTGTCAGCTGTTTAATAAGGTCTGTAATATATTATATATATAATATATATATTGTTTGTCATGTGCTGAGAATGAATGAAGAAAGACTTCCCATTCATGTAAAAACCATCTGGTAAATGAAAATTAGGCAGACAAAGAGAATCACTTTGCAGAACAATTACTGGGGAAGGCTCATCCATGGGATTAAGAAACAACCAAGAACTAGCAGCATATTGTCAGTCGTGGAGAATTATGATTTCTGCCCTATGTTCTGTCTTCAGCCCAAGAGGAAAGTGAATGATTGAATGAATATATTGCAGCAATCTCTGTATTCCCCGCAGAGACCAATTATGATTTCAAAAAATTATATTTTCATCCCTTCAAGGATCACCCATTCTTTATATCTTAAATTTCATGAGTAAATCTTATTAGTTCTTGTCTTTTACAGAGCTCTTTTTGTAACATTTACATTGACAGCTTTCTTTAGTATCAACAAGTTTGTTGACATACCTTTCTGCTGTTAGTCCCGTTTATGGAGCCTCGGTGGCTGAGCTGTTAGTGTGCTTAGTTCTTGATGAGTAGGGCTCTGGTTTGAACCCCAGAAGTTGTGGATTTTTTTTGGACTAACAAGGTTCTGGGTTCATCCAGTCTCTAAAAATGGGTACCTGATATTTTTCTGGGAAGTAAAGATGGCCTAACAAATTGTTATTCTCTCATTGCCTTTCATTTGTATTAGCCTCTTTGTACCCATAACCATAGACATAGTTTTTATACACATTTATTGCTTGTCCAGCTCTCATTGGTAACCTTTTATATCATGTATGTTACAGAATCATGTCTTAAAATATGCATGTTATTTTGTTTCAGATTAGGGTATATTTATTTGTTTATTGTGTTTACTGACTTAAATGCCGAAATTATTTGTTCTCCTGATATTAATTTTATGGGAGTTAAATTTTTTCACAGGTCTAATTTCTTCTCATATTATTTTTCAGGTTTTGACATTGACCTGAAAATATTATTACCAGAAATTGCTAAAAATTCCAACATCAAGCATTTGTCCATTGGACGGAACTTTGCCAACATCAAACCAAAGTAAATATTTTGACTTTTATAGCTATTATGTACATATATCACTCTTTTATCTTATTATCATTATTACATAAAGTTGAAGCATTGTCAAATGATTTCCTATGTTTTCTTTGCAAATGAACAGAAATAAAATAAGCTGGTTTTGAAGGATAAAGAGTGAATAAAACTAAAGGACCATTTTCAGATATTGTATGCATTGTGTATTTTATATCTTCTTCTTGCTTTCAACTCCCTGTGGAACATAGGTCTTCACAAAGATTTGCAAAGCCATCCTGTTTCTTGCCAAGCACTTATGAGAGTTCCATGTTTTATCCACCCTCTTCATCTCTGCTGCCACCTGTTTTTCCCAAGTATACATTTCTAATTTTGGTCTCCCTCTTCATCTCTGCTGCCACCTGTTTTTCCCAAGTATACATTTCTAATTTTGGTCTCCCTCTTTGTCTCTGCTGCCACCTGTTTTTCCCAAGTATACATTTCTAATTTTGGTCTCCCTCTTAGTCTCTGCTGCCACCTGTTTTTCCCAAGTATACATTTCTAATTTTGGTCTCCCTCTTCATCTCTGCTGCCACCTGTTTTTCCCAAGTATACATTTCTAATTTTGGTCTCCCTCTTCATCTCTGCTGCCACCTGTTTTTCCCAAGTATACATTTCTAATTTTGGTCTCCCTCTTCATCTCTGCTGCCACCTGTTTTTCCCAAGTATACATTTCTAATTTTGGTCTCCCTCTTCATCTCTGCTGCCACCTGTTTTTCCCAAGTATACATTTCTAATTTTGGTCTCCCTCTTAGTCTCTGCTGCCACCTGTTTTTCCCAAGTATACATTTCTAATTTTGGTCTCCCTCTTTGTCTCTGCTGCCACCTGTTTTTCCCAAGTATACATCTAATTTTGGTCTCCCTCTTCGTCTCTGCTGCCACCTGTTTTTCCCAAGTATACATTTCTAATTTTGGTCTCCCTCTTCATCTCTGCTGCCACCTGTTTTTTCCAAGTATACATTTCTAATTTTGGTCTCCCTCTTCATCTCTGCTGCCACCTGTTTTTCCCAAGTATACATTTCTAATTTTGGTCTCCCTCTTCATCTCTGCTGCCACCTGTTTTTCCCAAGTATACATTTCTAATTTTGGTCTCCCTCTTCGTCTCTGCTGCCACCTGTTTTTCCCAAGTATACATTTCTAATTTTGGTCTCCCTCTTCGTCTCTGCTGCCACCTGTTTTTCCCAAGTATACATTTCTAATTTTGGTCTCCCTCTTCATCTCTGCTGCCACCTGTTTTTCCCAAGTATACATTTCTAATTTTGGTCTCCCTCTTCATCTCTGCTGCCACCTGTTTTTCCCAAGTATACATTTCTAATTTTGGTCTCCCTCTTCATCTCTGCTGCCACCTGTTTTTCCCAAGTATACATTTCTAATTTTGGTCTCCCTCTTCGTCTCTGCTGCCACCTGTTTTTCCCAAGTATACATTTCTAATTTTGGTCTCCCTCTTCGTCTCTGCTGCCACCTGTTTTTCCCAAGTATACATTTCTAATTTTGGTCTCCCTCTTTGTCTCTGCTGCCACCTGTTTTTCCCAAGTATACATTTCTAATTTTGGTCTCCCTCTTAGTCTCTGCTGCCACCTGTTTTTCCCAAGTATACATTTCTAATTTTGGTCTCCCTCTTCGTCTCTGCTGCCACCTGTTTTTCCCAAGTATACATTTCTAATTTTGGTCTCCCTCTTCGTCTCTGCTGCCACCTGTTTTTCCCAAGTATACATTTCTAATTTTGGTCTCCCTCTTCGTCTCTGCTGCCACCTGTTTTTCCCAAGTATACATTTCTAATTTTGGTCTCCCTCTTCGTCTCTGCTGCCACCTGTTTTTCCCAAGTATACATTTCTAATTTTGGTCTCCCTCTTTGTCTCTGCTGCCACCTGTTTTTCCCAAGTATACATTTCTAATTTTGGTCTCCCTCTTTGTCTCTGCTGCCACCTGTTTTTCCCAAGTATACATTTCTAATTTTGGTCTCCCTCTTCATCTCTACTGCCACCTATTTTTCCCAAGTATACATTTCTAATTTTGGTCTCCCTCTTCATCTCTGCTGCCACCTGTTTTTCCCAAGTATACATTTCTAATTTTGGTCTCCCTCTTCGTCTCTGCTGCCACCTGTTTTTCCCAAGTATACATTTCTAATTTTGGTCTCCCTCTTTGTCTCTGCTGCCACCTGTTTTTCCCAAGTATACATTTCTAATTTTGGTCTCCCTCTTAGTCTCTGCTGCCACCTGTTTTTCCCAAGTATACATTTCTAATTTTGGTCTCCCTCTTCATCTCTGCTGCCACCTGTTTTTCCCAAGTATACATTTCTAATTTTGGTCTCCCTCTTCATCTCTGCTGCCACCTGTTTTTCCCAAGTATACATTTCTAATTTTGGTCTCCCTCTTCATCTCTGCTGCCACCTGTTTTTCCCAAGTATACATTTCTAATTTTGGTCTCCCTCTTCGTCTCTGCTGCCACCTGTTTTTCCCAAGTATACATTTCTAATTTTGGTCTCCCTCTTCGTCTCTGCTGCCACCTGTTTTTCCCAAGTATACATTTCTAATTTTGGTCTCCCTCTTTGTCTCTGCTGCCACCTGTTTTTCCCAAGTATACATTTCTAATTTTGGTCTCCCTCTTAGTCTCTGCTGCCACCTGTTTTTCCCAAGTATACATTTCTAATTTTGGTCTCCCTCTTCGTCTCTGCTGCCACCTGTTTTTCCCAAGTATACATTTCTAATTTTGGTCTCCCTCTTCGTCTCTGCTGCCACCTGTTTTTCCCAAGTATACATTTCTAATTTTGGTCTCCCTCTTCGTCTCTGCTGCCACCTGTTTTTCCCAAGTATACATTTCTAATTTTGGTCTCCCTCTTCGTCTCTGCTGCCACCTGTTTTTCCCAAGTATACATTTCTAATTTTGGTCTCCCTCTTTGTCTCTGCTGCCACCTGTTTTTCCCAAGTATACATTTCTAATTTTGGTCTCCCTCTTTGTCTCTGCTGCCACCTGTTTTTCCCAAGTATACATTTCTAATTTTGGTCTCCCTCTTCATCTCTGCTGCCACCTATTTTTCCCAAGTATACATTTCTAATTTTGGTCTCCCTCTTCATCTCTGCTGCCACCTGTTTTTCCCAAGTATACATTTCTAATTTTGGTCTCCCTCTTCGTCTCTGCTGCCACCTGTTTTTTCCCAAGTATACATTTCTAATTTTGGTCTCCCTCTTTGTCTCTGCTGCCACCTGTTTTTCCCAAGTATACATTTCTAATTTTGGTCTCCCTCTTCATCTCTGCTGCCACCTGTTTTTCCCAAGTATACATTTCTAATTTTGGTCTCCCTCTTCATCTCTGCTGCCACCTGTTTTTCCCAAGTATACATTTCTAATTTTGGTCTCCCTCTTTATCTCCTCCCATGTGGATTCTAAAAAAGGGCTTGGTTTTTGCAGTGTGTACTATCCAGCGCCAAGGTCTTTGTCTTATCTTTTTGTCCACTGGTATTTGTCTGGTACTTTCCCATGGACTTAATTATCACTGGGGTTACAAATGAAAAATATTATTTACTATTGTTTATCTTATAGTTCTTGTTATCGTGTAACATCTTTTGGTTATATAACTTTTTCAAGGTTTATGCCAGAGGTGATGGATGCACTAACAATCATGCTGCAAGAAGAAGCTTCCGTAAGTAGTCAAACTACAGTTTATTCCTTTGTGAACTGGCAAAAATCTGTTACCTATTTGTGTATATTTATATCCTGGTTAGCTGCATTAAAGAATGTAATTTATTTAATCCAGTGTCCAATATGGTGTAATATTGTATGTGTAAAATGGTTTAATTTTTAGTGATCCCTGGTTTCAAGTCAGTGAGATCAAATATTTAGTCCAATCATGGATGGATAAGAGAATGTAGTTTCTGTGTTCAAGTTGAGCAATTAAAAGAACTAATGGCAGTTAACAGTTGAAAGGAGTGGGCTAATGTTGGGGCACAGAGAAAAAAAAAATATCTGTCATTGTTAATATGATATTGATAAACTTTCTTAATTACTCTAGAAGTTCATGCCAGTGCTGTCAGTTGTGCACACTGTTCTGATTTCTTTCTGTGTAGTCAAGAAAATAGTCCCAAGAATGGTAATGGATATGAGTACAAAGATGACATATATATATATATATCATTATCATCATCAAGTACCATGCTTGCTGGCGTACTGATATTGAGATGTGCCAGCTTCTGATGTCAGTTGACAGCCCTAACTTTCTAAATGGACACCTTAGTTTTTCACGCCTTTGAAGTTCAGCATAAGTCCTATGTTTGCATGTATGTGATCCTGAGATATTAGATGTTCTAATCTAATTTTATAATACTCTAAATTCTAAGGCTCTTTGTCTGATAACATTAGATTTTAGCTTTTTAGTGTTGGCTATCCCATTTTTTTTTTTCACTTTACAGCGAATATATTATGAGATCAATAATAGACAAAAAAGGAATTGAAGTCAACGGTCACAACATAAATAATTTGCGGATCTATCTATCTGTCTTTCGTTCGCTCGAAGTATTGTCTATATCAGCAATGTCGTTTCCTGTATGAATTTTATTGTCTTTTGTAATTCTTGCAGTGGCCCATATAGTTTTGTCTGTAGTGTTGTATCTATGGGCCAATGGATTTTCCTCAGTCTACTATATTCAGTGCAGTCTTGAAGTATGTGTTCAGCAGTCTGGAGTGCCTGTCCACATGTACAAGTAGTTGATGTGCCGATCTTGAATTTTGTATACATGTGACTATGGAGTCGATTGTGTCCTGTTCTTAGGCGTATAATGATAACTTGTTCATATCTATTCATATTATGAAAGGCATCCTGATATGGGGCTTGTGGTCCTCTGATTGATTTGATTATCTGTTTCTTATGATGGTATGTAACTGGTGTATCTAGTTGTGTGCCTGTTGAACCTTCCTTTGCCAACTGATCTGCTTTCTCATTTCCTGGTATTCCACAGTGAGACGGGATCCACTGCAGGGCAACCCTGTGGTGCTTGCAGAGTTCAGTCAATAAGGTCTGTAGATGTGGTAATTTTCTGGATTGTAGTCCCTGGAGTACTGATCTTGCATCTGTCAAAAACACTACAGGCTGTGGGCTAAGATTACTGTTCAGCAGCTTTTCTATTGCCAACTTTATTGCTTGTATTTCTGCATCATAATTGTGACAATATTTCCCTGTTGCTATTTTATTCATATCCCAAGTGTTATTTGGGTACTCTATATATGCACCTGCTCCCCCATTCTTTACTGCATTCTGTGCTGATCCATCTGTGTACACACGGATCCATAGGTCTTGTGGGTATTCTTCATCCAGGAAACTGAGAGTTATTGTTTTTCGCTGTAGACTATTTTGTTCCTCTTTGTCAACTATTCCTTTCACTTCTGTCCGTATTTGAACTGATAATCCTGATTCATCTGTCCAGGGAGTCTGTTCTGGTATGGGCAGAAGGGGTTTAACAACTCTTGGCATGTCTGGTGTTATTATTGAGTTATTGAGTTATTTGCGGGTCATCATCATTGCACTCCGAACATGTCCATAGGTGCTCAGATCCCCTCCTCAGCAATTCCCTCAGTGTCCAGCGACTGACGACTCCAGTTCTATGTTGGTTGATAAGTCTTCTTACACGGCCACCAAGTTTCTCATTTCTGGCTGTGCCCATCTTAACTCCCATTTCCATCATCCGAAGAAGCGACGTTGATCTGTGTTTGTCGAAGTCCTGTGCTCTTCCCACATCTCGGAGTGCATTGATGACGTCCGCCCGATCCATCGGTTGCCCGTCCTCAACGACAGCGCAGCTAGCCAACCTGTCCGCTCTCTCATTTCCCTGTACTCCCGCATGTCCAGGGACATAGACAAAGGTGACCTTACGTATTTTGGATTTCTGCAACGACTCTACCCATTGCATGCGTACAAAGCCCGCCTCCACTTTTTTTATCATGCTCATCGAATCACTCAGTATACATGCGTGGATGTAGTCTTGTGACTCTAACCATTTGAATGCCTTGGTCACTGCCATCACCTCCATTGTCATGCTACTCGTGGTCATGGCGTATGCACCACTGTCTTCCTTGGCTATTCTGCCTGCCGAACGTGCTGTAAATGCCCATGCACTTTTTTCGTGTCGTCTTACAGATCCGTCTGTATAGATGACTGCATCTTTCTCATCGGTGTTATCGCAGATGAGACCGTTGACCTCAGCATTAACCACAACTGGGTTCTGTTCCCTACTTTTCCTGTCGAGTGTGACAATACATGAGAAAGTCCCCTTGAATGACGTAGGCACCGGTATCCACTCCTCACCAACGCTGATATTGGTAAGCCCACAGACCTGTTTGATGACATCTTCTGCTCGGCCCACCCATGATTTGCCTCTTTTTAGCCTGGTACCTTTCTCTGTGTTGAGCACGTGGTGCAATGGATGCTCTGTATCTGTACTAATCTTCAGGTATGCTCGTGCTCTCCAGATCTTGATTCTGTCATCCATGGTTGGAAAGTCAAGAAGATACCTCATTGCCACACAGGGAGTGTCCCTCGTACATCCCAGGATAATGCGCATGGCTTCATTTTGTATTTTCTCCAGCCTATCAATTTGAGTCGTACTGACAGTAAGAATGGCCAGGGCATACTCGATTGG